>JAWZYV010013846.1:0-123720 GCA_038373885.1 Cheiracanthium punctorium | reverse complement strand
GAAAGTGTTATGTTAAAAAAGCACATTTTGAAATCTCAAGTCTAAAATTCCTGAACCCCTTTATTATACTGACGGAGAGAAGGATTTTGTGTCCCCCCGTCCACCTCCGTAAGGATACGAGCCCCCCCAATAATTTTTACAAGTCGGCGCCCGTGATTGAGGGCATTGGTCATTTATAACTTCTGACAAACTAATAAATAGGTTTCAAAAACGGAATATAATGATGGGTAGTTTAAATAAGAAATGAAATAAAATTGGTCAATTAATGCTTTGATTCTGTGTATTATCTATTTAATTCTTCTGGGGCCGAACACAGCAATACATTTTGGAGGGGTACCAAATGGTGAAAAAGGCCGAATTGTTCACAAAACGACTTCACATTATCATTTTGTTAACAAGATTTTAAATTTCGGAGGAGGGGGGGGGGGACCCCTGGTCCACCTTGGTACCATTTTGATTCTTCTAACATTATTACTAACGATCAAATTACCCACTTATCAGAAAAGGAGAAACATTTTGCTTCATACTGATTTAATGGGGCAGGGGCGTAGCCAGGGGGGGTCATAACGCCCCCATGAGAAATTTTTGACATACAAAATGTATATTTTTCACTACATTATCACACACACGTATACATATATATGAGTTGTAGTAGTCGTAACACCACCCTCATGAAAAATTTCTGGCTACGGCCCTCATTCAGGGGTACATTTATTCACATTAAAAAATAATAAATAAATAAAAGCTTTATTCTTTTAATTAGCAGGAAAAAAAAGATTTGCAAGTTTTGTTAGACATAAATATCTAATTATTTTATTCCTTGTAATTGATAAAATATTTTGTAGAAATAAATTTAAACTACTTTAAATTATTTTACTTTCTTTGCACATGTTGAAAAACTAAAAAGCAATAAAAAAGTATCAGGAGCTATATTGCATGTGGGCGCCGACAACGGTTTTTCTAAAGTGACGAAAGGTCTTGATAATTATTGTTATGTAGTAGTTCACTAAGTGCATAATTATATCAGATATAACTTTTGAAACTTCATGAAACTAAAATAAGAATTTGGGCCCTCTTGACTAACCTGTGAATTTCTAACAAAATCTAACTCTCACTAATCTAGGCAGGGTGCGTAATGCAGTAAAAACGTACATCCCAGACATATATTTTTGCCTTCTTGCTAACAGCGAACGATAGCAAACTTGGGATCGTCGATTTCATTTATGAAGATGTGCACAAAAAAATCCAAATTTCGTTTGCATTGTTTCCCTGTTCGCAGAAACCGATTTCTAGAAAATTACAGGGCAAGTTTTTTGGAGAAAGCAAAGAACAGCTTTAGTAAAAAAAATTCGAGGAAAGTGACTACTGGGTGATTTTTTAAAAAGTGACTTTACTCAAAATAGTGACTTTTTACTTGGACCTTAGTGACTTTACTGAAAAAAAGTTACTTTTAGTGACCAGCTCTGAACCCTGGAATTTGCAGACTTGGTCGATTATTTCTAGAATTACTGGACTGATTTCAATGAAATTTGATATTTACATACACTAATACAATACAAAACAAATAACCATTGAATAATTGTAATACACATGCATGATCATGTGCAACACATGTTGGAGTCGGAGGGTATCAAACAGCACTTGCAGAATAATAAAAAAAAAGGGTTAATAGGGGGTATGGTCCCCTATTATACACTGCCCTCCAAAAGTTAAGGTACAACCTGTTTTTTGTGAATAATATGGAAACGAATGAACATAGAAGCAAAAAATTTGGACTAACGGAGCACTAAATAGTTCTTTATTGAGTACGACATAGAAATTTACACAAATTCAACACAAACATTGTGTAAAATCAAAAGAACACTTTTGGTAGGAAAGTCCACTTTTGGAGAAAACAGTTTATCAAAGCTTTTTGTGGAAACATATGGTGGAAAAATTACAAAAATGAGTTCTAATAAGGAATGTGTCCACCCCTAACTGCAATGCACTGTCGGCATCGATTCTCCATGCTGCTAATTAAGTTGTCGGACACCTCAATAGGGAACGATGACCACGCACGGATTAGTCATTGTTCCAGCTCATGCAACGATCTTAGAGGGGGAGTTGAAGCAGCCATTTGTCTGCCAAGGTAGTCCCAAACATGTTCTATCGGACTGAGGTCTGGAGATTGAGCTGGCCATTCCATTGCCTCCAAACCTTGACTCTCAAGATAATCCTCAACAAGCACAGCTCGGTGAGGTCGGGCATTATCATCCATCAGGATGAAATCATTGCCAATAGCAGCAGCATATGGCTGAGCATGGACATCCAGGATCTCGTCACGATATCTCACACCAGTCAAATGTCCTCCATGGAATACATGGAGGTCAGTGTGACCACCGAGAGAGAAACATACCCACACCATGATTCCACCACCTCCGAAACTGTGTCTTTCAACAATGTTGGGTTGGTTGTATCTGGTGCCTTGTTCTCTCCAGACCAGTACACGTCCTGAATCGCATTGCAATGTAAACCGGGTCTCGTCAGTGAAGAGTACAGAACCCCATTGTTGTCTGGTCCAGGAGACATGTTCCCTTGCCCAACGTAAACGAGCACTTCTGTGCCGTCCCGTTCAAGGGGACACACACAAATGGTCGTCTTGCATACATACCTGCATTATGAAGGCGTCTTCGTACTGTAGTGGCTGAGATCCTTCTTCCTGACAAAATGATCTGCAACGAGCTGAGGTACAGTAGTGGTTCTCCTTCTTCGGGCCGAAAGTGCTAGATAACGGTCTTCTGCAGGTGTCGTAATTCGTGGTCGGCCTGGAACGGGTCTTCTAGACACTGAATCTGTGGTTTGAAAGTGATTCCACAATCGTTGGACCACACTATGAGACGTCTAGCAGCATCAGCTTGTGACAACCCCATTTCCATCCATCCGACCGCCCTCCACCGTAAAGAATCAGGTAAGTGATTTCTCCTGAACATTATTAGACTGTCTTGAACGAAATTAACGACAAAACTTACAATCAACAAGCACACACAAAAATTACAGCCGACGATACAAAAGTTTAGTTTTCGCACATTTTCTTCCACTCTTATATAAGTATCCATTTCTTTGGAAGTAAAAGTGGTGACTCATTTTTGCATATGTTTTGGTAAAATTCATTACTATTATGAAAATAAACTATAAATTTTCTTATTGCTGCCTTTTTTTATCGTCAGCTTCAAAAAAACAAGTTGTACTTTAACTTTTGGAGGGCAGTGTAGATAAGCATGTCTTGCAGCATGATTTCAAACTTGAAATAAGGCAGTTTATCATTTCCTGTGGTTCTTGTCCAGCAATTCTGTTTTCATTTCTTGGATGGTTCTCGGAGGGGGGTTGTAATTGCCCTCACCAGAGCATCTCAGACATGCTATATAGGGTTACGGTCTGGAGATCTAGCTGGCCAATCCATCCGGCTAGGGATCCTAAAAAGGGGAGCTCACGCACTCACCATTCTGGTTCCACAGGGTTACCAAGGGGTTCCAATCTGGTATATGCTACGTGTATTACCAACATTTTTTTTTAACTTCTCAATGGTTGTTTATATATTATAAATTTCAATAAAATTGATGATGGGGGGGGGGGGTTGTTCAGCTATGAATTGTGCTAATCGTTCAGGAAGCAGAAAACAAATGTTTAGATTTCCTAGAGATATGGAACGAAGAAAAAAGTGTATGGTGAACTGTAGACGTGAACAATGGAACCCGGGTCTAGAAGCTCGACTTTGCAGTGTAAGTAATTCTATTAAAATATTTATTTACTTGAATTTGTGATATGTAGTATAAAGTTCAGGCTCCAAATAATTGTATAATGTTGTAATTTAGTCTTTGGAAGCTTCTAATAACATTTAAACCATAGGTTCCCAACGTGGGCGCTAACGCACCCTTGTGGGCGTTTGAGGCTTTCAGGGGGGGCGGTAAAAGACCCAGAGAAAATTAGGAGGCGTTGATATGGCACGGAGGGGCATGGGAAGATTAACCAAATAGAGTCTAAAAAAGACTTAAAAATCACTCTGATAATTCATTTCTAACACACCTGTGCGAAAATTCACATATTTCGATATGAGACTTTGCTGTTGAAAGAAAGAGATAGCTCTCTAAAACTTTTATTCCTCTTTTTTAAATGAAGAAATTCAGTACAGTTTCAATTCCAACAATATTCTATTAGCATTTTTTAAATTTAATTCTTGTTTTCACCATGCATTATGTACGCTCTTATTTCTCTGGAATGGGAGGGGGGCAATATTGAAATATTCACTAGAAAAGGGGGTACCAGTTCAAAAAAGGTTGGGAACCTATGATTTAAACTATATGTTTATAGTACGATGTTTGGATATTGGCGATATTCTAAATGTCGCCAAACTGAGTTCTGGTGTGTGGTTTGTTTGTAAACAAAACTACGGAACTTTTAAATCATCAAATTGTATTAATTAGATAACGATATAACTTTTATACTGCTTTTATTTTTGTTAAAAAAAAGTGCTGTTTTTCATATTATGAAAGTCAAGATCTTACATATTAATAATATTGAAACACTAATAACGCCATGTTAACATTTATTGTATTTTAATCGTTTTATCTTAAAGAATATGTTAATAAATATTAAGATGTTGTCTGTATTACTTGCTTCATTATTATATTAGTGTATTTTTTTAATGTTGATTATAAAAGCGGTAATAAAGAATTTTGATATAACCATTGCTCTTTGTACTTGTTTATAATATTGTTACATAATTACATTATTTTAAATTTGATACTGTAGGATCATTTTGAAGATTGTCAATTTGAAGGGAATAGAGTAGACAATGTAAAAAAATTAAAGCCAAGTGCCCTTCCCGCAAACATTACTTTTAAAACTGTGTGAAATATGAAGATGTGTAAAGTATGTTACTACATGTGTTGAATGAGCACTGCTTACAGTTAGCACATTTTTTCGGAAGCAGGAAACATTTACAATGACAAACGAAATTGCACGTCTCCTGAACATGTTGATTTTATTTGATTTTGTATTTAACCCTCTCGTCACCGAATTATGAAAAATCATAGAAAAAAAATCTGTCTAGCATTTAATGCATTTGAAATACTATTATAAATCATGCAAAAATATTTTTTTCTACTGTCGATTAATATTAGATTTTTCTAATATTAATTTCTGCATTTTCGAAGCATTTTGTTATGCTAAAATTAATTTAAAAGGGTGCACATATTAGGCAAAGGTTGAGGAATAAGAAAAAAACTATACTTACCTTAAAAAGAAAAAGAAAAACAGTATAAAAGCAGCGTAAATATTTTCTTAATTTTTCTCCTGAAACAATGAAGCGAAAACTGTAAAAAATGATCTAAATTGACTAGTACTGCAATCTAGGCACGATTTATGCATCTAGTTAAGAGCCTCATATACTTTCTACATGAATTAATGATATTGATATCACTGAAAGAAAAAAACTAAATTCCATTATTTTCTCTCTAAATATTGCTATTTGAAGTAGGAGCCTCATATGAGGTTCAGGGTGACGAGAGGGTTAAGGCAACACTACACAAGGGTGATCTGCCAAGGATGGGGGATCCCTTCGCAGGAGGACTTTCTAAGGGGTTCTAACACGTATTCACATAACATCTGGAGAAAACCTTCCATAACTCTAGACTGTTAGATCGACAGCTGCACAATGGGACCCGATCTGGGACCTTCACACTTAATTATTAAAATTTTAAATCTTTACAATACCACTTTAATGTCTGTTTCTTTTTGTACAAAATATGTCATTATCAAAAAAGTAATATTTTCCTACAGCTTTAACAATGACTTATTTTTATTTGCACAGGTAAGTAACTAAATTTTGATTTGTAGTAGTTCTACAGTAGAGGTTTTTCTTATTGCTATATTTATTACTCTTTTCTTATAACTTTACTATATTATATAATCATTTTTATTATTTGATGAGTTTTTGTAATTGTATGTTTTGAATGAATAACAGTTTTAAAAAATCATTATGTTTATTCATTTGTGTATGTTATTCTGTTTCCGTAATCATTATCCAGACTCCCTTTTCACAATTATTCAAATATCAAATATTTTGGGGATTTTTTCATATGGATTGGTGAAAATCTTGGGAGTAAAAACATTTTCTGCAACCCCCCCCCCCTTTATTTTTCTTTTACATTTTGACAGATTAAGTATAAATTTCAAATTGTACAGAATGCAGATCAAGTATTTACTTCATGACATTTTTAGTTATGTATATATTTGTTATTATTCTTTTTAAGTAAATATGTAGAAAATATTTCAGAATGGTGAATTTCCAAAAGAAAAATTCGTATAACACCTCATGTGTAAGAAGTAGATTTCAGGAGCCTGTTTATATCTATCAGAGCCATATAGATTAAATAAGAAGTTAGATTTGAAAGTATTTAATATTTGTGAATTTGATAAATATACTAAAGGCCTAAATAAACATTTGTAAAGTATTAAACAAGATCTTTTCAAATTTAACAATTAAGTAGCAAAATGTTTTTTATAACATAACATAATAAAAGTCAGTCCATATACTGGCCCTTTGAAATATAGTAATAGTTGTTCTAATGATTTGATTGTTTTTGCTTCAAAAGACAATTTTTTTTTCTATTGTGTACAATTTACATACAATAGTTAAGGTCTAAAATGTAGAGTTTCAGTTTTTTCTATTGTAAAGTAGTTTTTTTTCATTTATTTAAAATGTTACTGTGATTCATAAATAATTTCTCTAAGAAATTTATTTTTAACTAATGTTATTTTATGACAGTTTTTTTATTTATTTCAATAAATGTTAACGTTGCATTTTTCCAAATATTACTTTTATCCTGTATGTTATTTTTTATCAGTGTCCGCTAAACAAAAAATGCTTGCTCAAGTCACAGGTTTTTCAGTTTTGAAATCTAACTTGAACAACTTAAATTATGAGTGAAATGACTGGATATCGTAAGCATGTCAACGCAGCGAGGAGCACGCCAAATACGTCGGCCAGCCGAATCCGTGGTTCCAAGATGGCCGCTGGTGAGCTGGCCCACATTATTCCAGGGGCTCTACATCCGGCAAATATCCTCACTTTCTAGAAATTTAAACACCAGAAGAGCTATTATCGCCCATTAAAATGAACTTGGGGCCAACTGCACCCCTAAAAAGACAAACATAGGGCTCCAAGACCTCATCCCTATACCTTATACCAGTCACAGAGCCTCTTTCAAAGACATGGAGATGTGTGTGGCCATCCAACATGATGCCTGCCTAGACCATTAAACCTCCTCTGCCATAATGGTCTGTTTTGCAGATATTGGAGGTAGGGAATGCAATCCCGCGGGATTGACATTCTATTTAACTTGGACTTCATTTCAACATAGAAAAGTAGAAAAAAAAAGGAAGATTTCAAGCACTATCAAGTTTAATAATAATAATTAATCTTATGAGATAATTAATACAATAACTTATAGAAATATGAAAATTATAATCATGATATTCAGAATACTTTACTAAGTTATGTCTTATGTTAGTTGCTAAAAATGAGGAATTTCCAGGAATATACATAGAATCATTCACATACTTACGTTATTTTCTTAATTGCTGAAAAAAGAACATACAAAATCGAACAAATCCAATGAATCATTTGCTAGTCTAGATTTAATTTTAGTAAACTAATTATAAAAGTGTGAATTAAAAAAAAAATAAAAACTAAAATGAAAACTTTTTATAATTGATTCGTGACTGTTCGCTAAGAGATAAATTACGCAGCGTAAAATATTTAAGTTCATTTGGAGATTGGGGAGTTTGCGAAAACTTAGAGCTTAATAGCTTAACTGCTTACTTCTATGTGGGGTCTAGGAAATGCAATCCCGTACTGTTTTTCGTCTTGCAGGATTTCAGGATTGAGATTTATCAATCCTTTGGGATGTTTAGATTTCGATGTTTGTTCCAGACCCCCACTGGAAGATAATTTGGTGCAGTTGAAAAAAAATAAAACTTGAATTAAAATTTGTAATTATTGTTCCGTTTATTGTTAGATAAGAGACATAAATATGCAAGAATTTTCGGTCTATTGATTGGGAAAGCAGCGTGAAATTGTAATAAAAAATAATTTATTTCTCAGTGTCAATCCTGCGGGATTAGGATCGTAATCTCGTGGGACTAGTCCCGCAAACATTTGTGCGGGATCCCGTTCCCGCGGGATCGGGATTGCATTCCCTAATTGGAGGGTACATAGTGCGGGTCCCTGGTTCTCTCCATATGAACGTATGGAGAGAATCCTTGTTTAGGCTGAACCAGGACTAATCAGTGAAGAGAACGGTCACCCATTGATCCATACTCCAATCTCTATGCTCTCTGCACCATGCTAAATGGATTCTCCTGTTTGTAGAAGTGAGTGGGACACAAACAGCAGGTCTTATTGCAAACAACCCTCTCTCATGAAATCTTTTGGAAACAGTCACTCTTGATACATGAGTTCCTGTGGCTGCGTTCAAGTCACAAGAGAATTGAGAAGCTGTAGCACTCCTGTTACACCTCACTGTAATAGACAAATGCTAATCTTGTCTGGCCGTCATGGCTTTTGGATGACCTTGTCCATGCTTTTTCTCAATGGATCCGGTATCCTGGAACTGTTTCCATAAGAGTTACACACACCGCTGGCCTTTAAATTGAACTCTCTTCAAATCTGGACATGAGATTGGCCTGCTTCTAGCCTTCCCAGGATTGTCCTATTTTGTCTGGGGTGGAAAAAACCGCTGGAAAAAAAAAATCCAGGACAAAATATCCTTTTGTTTACTTTTACTCAGTTTTAAGTTATAAACTAGAAACAGTGATAAATATTTTGGCTATTTCTATAAATTTTTAAGCAAAAGTACAAAGACTTGCTTCTCTCCATCTATATACATATACTCATAGTTTATGAAAACACTTGTGAAGATATTAACAGATTCTTCACTATGACAATTCTGATTTTTCTGTTTTGATATTTTTTACTATAAATGATGCTATTGAAGGCTGTCTTGTTTTACATTCAGACTGAGAATACGATGAGGATAGAGTAGGGCTGGACTGACTAGCTTGTTAACTGGATACATCTGATATACTTTCATCAGAATCTTGTTCACACTTTCGTCTTTCGGGAAAAGTTTCAAGATGGTTTCATATTCTATGTGCTTTAGCACTAATGCTACTAGAGCACTCTTTGCAGCACATTCTAACAATTTTATTTTTAGTTAATTCTTCAGAAAATTTTCTTACTGGATCTTTTTTTCTACCACATTTAACTGGAATTGTACTCATCTTTGCTTTTTTTTTCCATTTCTTATCTTTTTTTCTTTGTGGAGGGGGAGGGAGATGAATCCAACAATGTAAGTGTACTATAGTAAATGAAGCATCCGACTGCACTGCTGATGCAACTCAGTATGACTGAGAAAAGAGCAGAAGTTATAAGTTCACCTTTTAGTTTTGGTTCAGATTTTTTAATTATTGTTCCTATTTTAAATTTTGGTTCATGTTTTCATTCAGTCTTGGAGAAAAACTTACTGTGACTGTAGTATGTAGCATAGAATTGGATCTTAAATGATGAATTAAAGTTAATTTTCCTTTTCTTAGTTTTGGTTCAAAATTTTGGTATTTATTCCAGTTTTTGATTGCGATTCAGGCTTGAAGCAGAACTGATTTTAGTAAGCATCAAATGACTGGTTTTTAAATGAAGGAATTTTTTTTTATCTTCAACAAAAGTTTTAGAAATATAATTAATTTAAAAGTACAATTGTGGAAGTGTTTATACTATGTATTATATTGTTATATGGTATATAGAAATTAAAGTCTATAAAAACAAAATTCTTTTATTTTATATTTTGAATAAAAAATGCTTAAGTTTATGCTGTATCATAAAAGGAACCCCTATTTTTATGTACAATGTAATTAAATTAATTATTTGTTAACTAATTTATTGTTTTATTTTGTTAAGTTTAATTTCAGCAAAATATTCCATAAAATTGCTTTACTATGGAGTTTATATTTTCTTTGTGAATTTATTGGGTTATGTATGATTCACATGTGATGACTTTTAATGAATAATTAAAAAAATATATTCTTATTTTTGTTAAAATGTAGGAACACAGTTTTGTTTGCATGATAACAAAACATGCATCATAACAATACTTTTAATTCAATGATTTTTATTTTGTCCAATTCCATCCAACGCCCCAGACTTTTTATAGTGAACAAAATACCAACCCTGAGCCTCCCCACAATTCGACACCTCATTGGATCATCTACATGCTGGTGGTTACTCATTTTTACTGTTAGAATTTGAAGTTAACTGATTGCTGGGAAATAGCACCAAGAAATTCGCCAAGGTGTGCTAACGAACGAAATGCGTCTTAACTTACATGCACTTATAAAGCCTGTTTCTCTACTGGCTCCACCTACACACACGTGTACGCCTACATATTTGATGTACAAGATTTGCATTTTTGTCTAGAAGCAGTGGTTTTACATTCAGTTCAGTTCTTTTCATGAAATTCGATAAAATATGCAAATTCTCTTAATTATTCAGAGTAGAATATACGGTAAAAAGCAATTTTAGCCAGTTCATCCAAGTATATATTTTTAATGATTAAAAAAATCTAAGTAAATATCACTACAATTTATGAGAATATACATGACAGGGGTGATTGTGACCCAAAGTAAAAAATCTTGAAAGTTACCGATGAGCATACAAAAAATCCTCAACGTTGCCGATACACACAGTACTATACCTTTTAATATTACCATCTGATACACATTAAATAAACCAAACTATAATGACATTAAAGTTAATCATTTTGAATTTACAAATTATCAATGTTCAATCAGGGTGCACAGTTTAGAAAACTCCCCACCCATGCACAGATAAAGAAAAAAAAATCCAATACATTCTTGGGACAACACACGCTTCACCTTTTGCATATATTATACTCTTGTACACACTAAATTATAATGTTTTAAAATTAATATATATTTTTTTTTATGAGTCTATCAACAGAGTTTCAAATCCACAAAAAGCCATTAATGTTATAATTATAAAAAAAATTAAAACAGTAGACATGCTAGAATTTTCAAACATGAAATAGGTGAAACCTCAACATCTATTTATAACCGCACACGCTATTCTTAAGCATTCAAAATTTCACCTAGAGTAGAAAAAGTAGGAAAATCAGGCAACATTATTAAAATCTTGCAGTCTCCCTAGTAAAACAAGTAACTTGGCTGGTATGAAACAAAATTGCATGGTTACTTGAAAAACTCCTGTTTATACATTTATTTAAAGGAGGGGGGGGGGAGAGAAATTGCATATATTAAGAAATTTATACTCTTCAATTGAATAAAAATTGCTTTAGAAAATATATTCTGGTATTTAAATTTTTTTTTTCAGCAAAAATGTAAATGCCTTACATTTAATTTTATAATAGCTTTACTAAGTGTTACAGAAAAAATAATTTGTATCATTAAAAAAAAAAATAAAGTGATTTTCTATTGTTTAGCTTTACTGTTAGATGCAGAGCTTGACTTTTTCTACTGCCTTCTTGAGTAACATCCTCAGTAGATTGTTTTGAGGAGCGTGGTGTCATTACACTTTGTGGTGTAGGATTTATTGAATTGTGAAGAAAGTTTGCACTAAGTGTTAATTTACTTTTACTTTCTTTTTCTAATTCTGCGATATCGTCACCTGGTAGGTTTAAGATACTTCACAATAAAAAGGGATTCAAAAGGCTGCACATTAAACAATGATAAAGGTGTAATATACAACAGCTATCAGCTGATCAATTTAACAGCTCAAACTCCTATCTGGAATACTGAGTGAAATTGATTTTTAATCAATTTGCAATGGGAAAAAAGTTTCTCACATTCCAACACATCGACTCATCCTCTTCAAATAAGAGAGAGAAATCCCATCCTATCATTTTCTTCTCTCCCCTCCCCATACAAGCCCAAAGAATGCCTAACGCAAGTGCAGACCAGACACTCCACCCTTATCAGTTGAAAGAATAGGCTATAATAATACCCCAACCACAGCTGCTGACCCGTGATCCCAGCTAAACTATTTCTGCTGCTAGAATAAATATTTTTACATAAAAACTTTTGGGATTAATAAGTAAATAAAAACATAGAAGCAATTTAATTACAATGATTTCTTTAACCAACCTAAATATGTTGGTCATAATATCTTACTGTATTCATATATCTTACTCGGAAAGAGACAAACCCGGAGAGATCAAACAAAAAACCTGGAAATCTGGGCTACCCCCCCGGAACACAATCACCCCTGATATGAAATTATTTTTTATATTTATAGCAAAAAGATGGTGCCACCTAATTGACATCTGACGTCATAACAGATTGGTGATAAATTTTCGCTCTTGCAGTCCTTCAAATCCGATTTTGTTCATTCGCTTCATTTGAATAAGGATTTGCTATCGTCTGACAAAGTGATCGAACTCTGGGAGGAAAAGCGTTCACTTTGGAGAGGATTGTTCGCGTTTCGATTGAATTGGGCCCTTGGTATACAGTTTAGAAGTTACAATCATGGAGGATTCAGTGGTGTAGTCGAGGGGCGACGCGGAGGGACACCGTTCTTTTACTTTTTTATTTGAGCTTATGCACCCCCCCACTTTTTTGCATACAAATGGATGCTCTGACTTCTTTTTACAGTAATAAAATTTTCATTTAGTAACTGCTTCCGAAGGGCAACCAAAACGACCTCTTTGGACCACTTGGACTTACTTTCTTTGTAAATGCTAAACAATGTGAACATATGCTTAGAAATAGAATTGTCGTCTTGTGAAGGGCACTCTTCGTCAAAGAGTGTCTTCCCAAAATGGTTGCAGGGAGGGGGAACTTAGCTAGCAAGGGGTCCAGTACAAATTTAAAAAAATGTAATAATCATCTAGTTATTTTGACATTTGGTTTGTTGACAGTGGTAGATTGAAGAATTGTTTTCCTTGAGGGACTGTTGATCAAAAGTTACATTGCTGTTACAACAGAAATGTAATTAATTACTTCAAAAACTAAAGATCAACTAGGAAATAATCAAAATTAATGATTTGATTAATTACAATTAGCAATACTTACATTTAACCAATTACCCTTATTTAAGTTTAATTAGTCAAAAACGAGCGTCCCCCCCCTTTTTTTCTCAGGACTACATAACTGGGAGGAATGAGATATTTTTCTCAAATATGACCTTAAATTGTAAATGAAATCAATACATGATTGTGTTTCAAATTATTATCTAAAATAGTGGAGCATCAGCATTTATAATTTTTTTTATACTGCTTTGTTTTCCTGAATTAATTTCTTAAAAGTTGTCAGATTTTACATGCAACTACATGTACTGATATAAAATAGTTTTCATTTTGATTAAAGTATTTCACAGACTGTGCCCATTGAAAGGTTAATCTTTGCAAGTAATGTTAAAGAAATATATTTTCTCACAGAATAAAAGTATCACTGATGATTAAATTATGTAGTGCTCACTGAAATAAATTATTAAAAGTAATGATCACCAACACAATTTTAGGAAATGCTATACACATTCCCTTAAAATTATAACTGATAAAAAAAGAACAATAATCTTTTAGAATTATCTTACCATGATGATATTTGTAAAAATAAATTAGTCGTAGAAAGATTAATTATTTATCAATTTTAAAGACTTCCTTGTTTATTATTACAGTATTCTTCCATGATCATTCATTTAGATGTTTCATAAAATGTTTCACTTTTTTGTAAATTTTTCACTTCAATAAGCTTAAATAAAAATATTCTGCACATATTTTTAATAAAGACTTTTCTTACAATATATGAAAATATATCAAACATTAATACATAGCTTGTAATTATTTTACAAAGTCCTCTCATAATATAATTCAGTAAATATGATTTGTCTGATGAAAACTGATGCATTTACAAAATGAAGTGAATGAAATTATTACTAAGTTTGTTGAAGAGAGCTGAAAATAGTCAACAAATTCGATATTCCAATTAAATAGCCATCTTCATGATTTCCAACTTTCCAAGGCTCTTTGTGAGTAATGTGCAAATGAGGAGGAACAGGAAAAGTTTTAGCAAAGTCTATCATCCATATGTTAGCATTTTGTTTATCATGGACGAAAAGGAGAGAGCTTCCAATAACCTATAAAGAGAAGAAATGATAATGAATTTGTCATACTTGCTAGTAAAAACATTTTTACAGTTATAGCTATCATAAAAATTACTCAACTCTAGATTTTTAAAAAGCTTGATGAGATTTTGAAGTTGTACGGGGCAGTCAAATGAAAGCGGGATAGAAAAAAGTAAATAAACTATCAATTATTTCTTTAAGTAATTGCTGTAACTGTTAACATATTTATCCCATTGTGAAATAGGTGATCAATGCCTTCATCGAAAAATGTTTGGGGTTTCCTACAGAACTATGATTGTACCAAGGTGTGCAACTCTTCATCTGAAGCAAATCGACAGCCACAAATGTCTTTTCTGAGGGCTCCAAAAATATGAAAGCTGCATGGGGAGAGATCTGCACTCTATGGAGGATGTTTAAGCTTCCCAGCAGAATTTCTGTAGCATAGATAAAACAGCTTGGCAATTAAGAGGGAGGAGAATTTCATGCAACAGTAAGATACTATAGACTCAAACACATGTGCATTTGTCATAATGTGTTCATTGCACACAGCAAGCATCCGGGCATGAATTTGGCTCTCTGATACTTCTGCTATCAAAAAACACACCACACCGCCCTGTTCCTCCTTTCTGGCCTCCATGTCAGATGCACCTATGATTTGCTGACCTCACTTCAAGCATGTCTGACAGATAAATGGTATAGTTGTGAATGCTTGAACAGTTAATTCCTGATTCTCAATAGAGAGCACTTCCATACAAACACCACTCAGCATTACCGACTTGCAATTTATGCTAATTATATTTAGCCTGTTACTGTAGCAACTATAAGGGGCAGTCCTGTTTTTAATTGATTGCCCCTTATTGCCGTCTTACTATTATTGAAAGTCTTAAATTTTGTACAGTAATCCGATTCTTTTTGTCGTACAAGTAAAATTTACTTTTAGTAATATTCACACAATATTAATATTAATTTGGAAGGCTGAAACATTAAATTTGTATTATATTTAGCTATAACCATTATGAAGTACATTACAATAAAGTTAAAAAAAAAAACACAGATGCTTAATGTGTAATGGTAACTAGGGCATCTGGTTGTTAGAATATAGGTGGTGACCTGTAGTTTTTTTTAAGCTCAAGAAAGAGAGTGGGGGGCCTGGGGAACAACAAATGTACTGAATGTATATATGCATACTATTTAAAAAACAGATGCTCCAGTCTTGTCAGTGTTTACAGGGTTTATGCTCATTACAATGCATGAAATTTAAAGACTAACAGCTTTATAAGTACCGAGCGCAATATTTAAAAAAAAAAAAAAAAAAGGACCATTAGAAAATTCATTATCAATGAATTTATATAGATAACACACTTAAATCACAAAGTAATATAAACAAATTTAAAACTAAAGAGTATGAATAATATATTTTGATATAAAAGCTTAAACGAATGAGCTGCAAATGTAAAAATGCACTGGGTAGGGTGGAATGAAAGAAACTTAAAGAAATAGCACTTTGGAGAGATTTTTAAATATTAACATTATTTTAGGAACTGAATTATTAGTGAAAAAGCTCACAGATCTGACCAACCACACTTCAGTTCATCTAATTCTTACTTTGAATGGTGCAAATAGTCAAGTAAAATTATGAAAAAATATGCAATTTTCACACATAATGAAATATGACTGGAGCATTTTTATTTATGCATACTTGCCAACTTTTAGAATTCCCAAGATGCAAAATAACACGTGAATGACATTTTAAATGTTTTAATTAAAAAAAAAAAATTTTTTTTAATGCTTTTCATCAAAAAACTCAAAATACTTTAGTAATTTACATATTTTAAATAGCAAAATATTAACATCACATTTACATAATGCACAGACACTTAATATACATTACTTAAATGAAAATAAAAAACGAAGATTAAAATTTAGTTACTTTCATTAAAAATTCATACTAGACACAAAATTTATATAATTTCAAACACATACGGGAAGTTTGAAAAAAGCAATTCTGTTATACATAAGAAAATACTGTAAAATTACTCCTGTAAAGGAATAATACTAATAATAAAACAAACATGCCAAATTTATTGTTTGCTTTCATAAATATTTTTTCAAATAATATAAATACTTAATAATATTTCAATAATATAAATAATCAAAACATCCTTTGTTTAAATTTCATTATTATTACTATTATTTTGTTAGCTTCTGCATCATACATTGCTGAAATAAGAGAATTTGCATATTTTATCGAATTTCATGAAAAGAACCGACCTGAATGTAAAACCACTGCTTCTAGACAAAAATGCAAATCTTGTACTTCAAATACATAAGCCTACATGTGTGTATAGGAGGAGCCAGTAGAGAAACAGGCTTTATAAGTGCACGTGAGTTAAGACACATTTCGTTCGCTAGCACACCTCAGCGAATTTCTTGGTGTTATTTGGCAGCAATTGGTTAATTTCAAATTATAACAGCAAAAATGAGTAACCACCAATATTTAGATGATGCAATGAGGTGGTAAATTGTGGAGAAGCTAGAAGCAGGCCAATCTCAAGTCCAGATTTGTTAAGAGTTCAAGTTAACGCCCAGCGTCAAGTGTAACTTATGGAAACAGTTCCAGGATACTGTATCCACTGAGAGAAAGCCTGGGCAAGGTTGTCCAAGAGCCACGAAGGCCAGAGAAGATTCCCATTTGTCCATTATATCAAGGCATAACAGGAGTGCTACAGTTACTCAGCTCTCTCGTGATTTATATGCAGCCACAAGAACCCTTGTATCAAGGGACGACTGTTTCAAAAAGACTTCATGAGAGAGGGTTGTATGCAAGAACACTTGCTGTTTGCGTCCCGCCAGGGGTGTAGCCAGAAAGTTTTCATGGGGGGGGGGGGGGGGTTATGACGACTACAACTCATATACATGTATACGTCTGTGTGATAAAGTAGTGAAGAATATACATTTTGCATGGCAAAAATTTCTCATGGGGGGTTATGACCCCCCTAACCCTCCCCCTTGGCTACGCCCCTGCGTCCCACTCATTTCTATGAACAGGAGAATCCATTTAGCATGGTGCAGAGAGCATAGAGATTGGAGTATGGATCAATGGGCAACCGTTCTCTTCACTGAACAGGTTCAGCCTAAACACAGATTCTTGCAGTACGTTCATATGGAGAGAACCAGGGACCCGTTACCTACCCTCCAATGTCTGCGAAATCAACCATTATGGCAGAGGAGGTTTAATGGTTTGGGCAGGCATATTGTAGGCCGCACACCTCTCCATTTTTTTGAAAGAGGCACTGTGACTGGTGTGAGGTATAGGGATGAGGTCTTGGAGCCCTTTTCAGGGGTGCTATTGGCCCCCGAGTTCATTTTCATGGACGATAATGCAAGGCCACATAGAGCTCTTCTGGTCAATGAACTTCTAGAGAATGAGGATATTCCCTGAATGGATTGGCCAGCCAGATCTCCAAACCTTAATGCTATGGAGCATGTCTGGGATGCTCTGGGGAAGGCAATTGCAACTCCCCTTCAAGCAGAGCCTTATTATTGCATGGGCAAATGCGGACTTTGCCCAGGGCCCCAGCTCGAAAGGGCCCCCAATTTCAAATATTGTTCTGAAATATATTTTTTATGTCAAAATTTAATGAAAAATAAAACAAATTTCATAGATTTGGGCCCCCAAATTTATCAATGCCCAGGGCCCCCGTTGGTCATAATCAGGCTCTGCCTTCGAGAACCATCCAGGGAATGAAAACAACATTGCTGAACAAGTGGGACCAATTGCCACAGGAAATGATAAACTGCCTTATTTCAACTATGAAATCACGCTGTGAGACCTGTATATCTGTAAGAGGGGATCGTATAAACTATTAACCCTTTTTTTTTTGGTTTATTCTGCAACCACTGTTTCATACCTTAACGACTCCAGCTAGTGTATTACAATTATTGAATGGTTATTTCTTTTATATTGCATCAATATACGTACATATCAAATTTCATTAAAATCAGCCCAGTACTTCTAGAGATAATCGACCAAGTCTGCAAATTCTCTTAATTTCTTACACCAATGTATTTGAGCCTGCTCTCTTCATTGGAGGGTGACGGAGGAAGGCCTTCCCCAGAAAAAAATTTCAGGAATCATCAAAACAGTGGAAAAAGCAGAATTTTTCTCAAAAAGACATCATTATCATTTTGTTGAGCAAAATTGATATTTCGGCCCGTGTGTGTGTCTGAATGCCCTGGGTACAGCCTTGAGGTGGGGGGTATTGGCCATAGCGATAACCTACTATGGGAGAGGGGGCAATTGCCCCCCTAAAATTCAAGCAAATTCAGATATAACCTATCAGAAAATGATAGGTTATATCTAAACCAATAGGTCTCTACAATAGGAAACATTTGGGTCCCTCAACGTTACATGTTGCCCCCCCCCCTTCCCCAATATTTTATGCCTGTTTATGCCAATGGAACTGGCAATTCAGAAATCTTAAAAACAGAAAAAACTGCGGAATTCCACTTTTCAGTGGATTCATGCGATTTTTCAATCTTATGAATGACAAATTTTTTGGGATTATTTTCTGAAACAAAATATGGACTATGATTTTTAAAAAAATAAACTTCAAAATTCATTAAAAAGCATAAAAACAAAGTTTTGCGTAAAATCATAAAATCAGTGAACAACCATGAAAGTATATTTCAGCTGTCTTAATGATCCTACTTCTTTCTTCATGCATTGAAAATTCAATAGAGTGGTGGGGGGAGAAGCCAGGAATTCTCGGTAATGTTAAAATAAACAAGACCTTGAAAAACTGTCACAAACGATAAACTTTAAGAGATAGCTTTTAAAATAAAATATGGGTCCTGATTTTATTAAAATAAAAATTCAAAATTCATTGAAAGAGAAAAAAAATAGGGATTTTGCATAAAATAAGAAAGCATAAGTTTTATGCCAAAAGCATGAAAGATGGCAAGTAAGTATTTCAACTTTTATGCTTTTTTAGCAATTATAAGCGATATACCAATAATCATTAAATAGCGTAAAAAAACAAGTTTCATGTGAAATCGTAAAAATTAGTAAAAAAGCCTAAAAGTTTGCAAGTATGAAAGTACAGTCGACTCCAGTTATAGTGAATCTCTGGAGACCGGCAAATTTTGTTCAATATAAGCGAAGTGTCCCCCATATAAGCAAGGAATGCATTACAGGACATTCCCTCTAATCTGCACACGTTGGGACTAAGTGTTCTGCGGATTATAGAATTTTGCAGATTATAGGTCATTTGATTAACACAGGGTGGGGGAAAATATATATTTTTTGAAAAAATATTAGCAATAGACAGAACTGAAACCAAACTGGTCGTAATAATTATTTTGTAATAATATATGAAAAAAAAAATTTTTTTTCAGTTTAAAAGGCTATATGTTTTAGTTATTTAATAACATTTGAAATTGCCCTTAACAATTTTGTCTAGCAGCATATTAATAGATATTTTTTTATGCTTGGAGACACTAGTTTATTTATTATGTGTGTTTATTAAAAGTATTTAATTGTATTTAACAGTTTGTTTTTGCCCATAACAGATATTTCTCTCGAGTAATGCAAAATTATAATGATCTGGGGGTATCGGACAAAAGGACTATGGGGAGGAATACACCACAAGACTTGGGCTATTTTGCAAGGGAATTGAAGAGCTAAATATTAGTAAACATCACTGCAATGAATAAATTCCTGGTTTTACAGTGGTCAAGAGTCTAAAGGCCCTTTCTCTAGTGCGCTACTGTTCCCCTCTCCCTCTTGCCATGTTAGCCCATAGACCTCAGCCTAGCCACTGACAATTCCCCTATATTTCGGAACAGATGCTTGATAATCTCTTTGTGTATTTACCGAATGTAATATAGACAACCTTTGAGACATCGAAGAACTTCGCCATTTCCTTCAGTTTTTAGGTTCACTATAACCGAAAAATGTTATGCACATTCCTAATATAAGTGAATCGGGACTAACGATTTGCATTCACTATATCTGGGTTCACTATAACTGGAGTTGACTGTATATTTAAGCTGTCTTAATGATTTTATTGCTTCCTTTATGTGTTGAAGTTCAATAGTGTGCTGGAGTAAGAAGCGGGGAATTCTCAGTAATATTAAAATAAGCAAAACCTCGAAAAACTGTCATGAATGATAAACTTTAAGGTTTTATTTTTTTAAACAATATATGGACTGCGATTTTATTAAAATAAAAATAAATAATAAAACTTCAAAATTCCTCGAAAAGAGTTTAAAAAAAAAGAAAAGAAAGAAACAGAGGATTTTGCATAAAGTTGTAAAAAAGCTTTTTTATGCCGAAAGCATAAAAGTTGGCAAGTATGTATGCCTCACATAAATTGATTTTATGCAAACAGAAGCAAAAAATGATAATAACAATCTATCCACTCCACAGCAAACAGCTTATATGCCACAGCATAGAACAGCTCTTTTAAGTAAATTCTGTTCAGCTTTCTTTTTAGGAGGAGTATGTTCTCCATGCTCTTTGTTATCACTAAAATCTCATTGGTCTAGCGTGATTGCAGACATCCTGGAACAGAGAAACGATCTGCAGAAGTCTCGGCTTTAACGAAACTAGAAATTGAGAAAAACACAAGAGCATACTGCATAAATCTAAGGACTTTTAAGGACTTAAAAGAACCCTGGTTTACCATGTTCTATATTTCTGCATGTTAATAAAATTGCAGGATTTAAAATCATGCTTTGTCATTTTAACTGTGATCATCAGAAAAAAACTTAGTTCCTTACAGTGGTAGGATGTTTCTAACTCACATCTATTAATAACCATTCAAAATTATGAGAAATATACATGGGGCTAAGTACATTAGCAGTAGCAAACTAAAACCTCTTTTCCTTCCTGAACTCTGATTATACAGCTGGCTTTTCCAGAGTCCATACCTAACTTTAGATATGAAAATGCAAGAGTAATGAAGTTTCTCAAGAATCTCTGAATCAGTCGCTATTTCATTAGTTGCGAATTTATCAAAACTGCAAATATCCAGACTGTCAATGGTTACCACTATAAATTTAAAAGGATGAAAAATCAAAGCTCTTCTCTCATTATCAGATTTTGAGAGCATATTTAAAAATATTGAAGAAACTGGAAAGATCCGAGTGCTTATCAGCTATACTAGCACTAACCTTCCATAATTTAGAAAAACAAACTGTATAATTATCTAGATAATGCTTTGTAGGATTTCATCAATACAAGACACATAATTCTGTTTGCATATTCTTTAAAGATGTGTTTGATTATGGGCTGTATGGACAATTTAATTTGAAAAAATGAACAAGAACTAAAAAAGGTAAATATCCAGAAAAGCAGCCTGATAATTTAATAAAATGATAAAACAGAAAGAAAAACTCAAATGCAAAAAAATAAATAAATAAATAAATAAAAAATTAAATAAAATTTTCACAATTCCTCAAAAATATTTTAAACTGAGTTTATAAGAGCCAAAACAGCAGTAATTAGGAAAAAAGCTCTCCTTTTTTATATACAAAATCAATTTAAAATGTTTCTTTAATATATAGCTCCTTATAAAACTTATGGCAACAAAAGTAACATCATGTGTGTCACAGGAGAATTTATTTTTAATTCGAAATTCAGGATAAAGTTAAAATTAAAAGAAGTGCTGTACTAATCAAACAGTTTCAGAAATCTGGTATATATATAATATATATTAGCATATATTAGATAAATGCCCCCCCCCCCCCAGGCTAGCCATTGTTGTTACACCGAAACCATAGGTTTCTGACTCACAGCCTGAGGTTTTGCCAAGGAAATACCTCACGCTCTGCCTTCCTCTGGCTTTCCTTGGCAAAACCTCAGCCTGTGAGTCAGAAACCTATGGTTTCGGTGTTATGCAATTCTCCCTCTGATGAGACATTGCATTTTATGCATTAATTCTATAACAACAATGGATAGCCTGGGGGGCATTTATCTAATATATACTAAAATATTATACACATGTTTTCCATTAAGCAGCTTCCATAAGCTGCTATGTAGCGTGTGTAATTACTGTATTTTTAATTGCTTTTACATGGGATTTGATTGTGTATATATTTATACACATGTATTGTTGCAGAACACTTTGTTAATTCCTGGGTTTGTCGTTCTAAAGTTCTAGAAAAGAGTCCATTAGTCAGGATGGAACACAAACTTCATTGCTTCTAGAACTTCGTCGAACAATCAGCTGTACAAGATTTACAAGCACGATCAAACAGTATAGTGCTTTTAACAGTCCGATTAGATCAGAAGCTCTCACAAATGCTGTATTTCTCACACAAAATAAAACACTTCTACAGGCAAAAATTCAGTGTAAATAAACGAGAGATATCGCAAGCAATCCCTCAAGACTCAGTAAAGAATTTACACACAGCACTAAAAACAAGGCTTCAAAAGCAAGCAAACTATAACACATTCACAGAGCAAAGCAGCATACTCATCGGTAGCTCAATAACACACTGAACTGGGGCCTCTGACATGTTTGTATTTATAGGTGAAGCAGAAGCTACAAGAAGCAGGCATGAAAACAGCTGAAGAGCAAAAAAGAGGAAATACACGTGGACATATTTTCCAGCAAAAAATTGAAAAATTTACGCGCACGTATTTTCAGGCATATATAACAAGGTTGATAATCAGGGACGTAGCCAGGGGGGGGGGATATCGGGATATATCCCCCCCCCGAAATGTTCGGATTAGTGATGAAATTCCATCTATTTATACACATATAAGTTCATATCTCCCCCCGAAAAATTTTCCTGGCTACGCGCCTGTTGATAATGCAAAAACATGGAACTGGGGAATAATGTGTGAGCTTAAATTCAACCACTGTTAAACTAAATGGTGTACTAAACAATTTCTACCATTAAAATTTCAACCACAAACAAATTGACTGTGATCCTGAAGAAAATAATTATGCACTGTAAATGTTTAATAATCAGTTTTAGATATACAATATTTATTAAAAGAAAACAGGCTATAATTATTTA
The DNA here is from genome assembly GCA_038373885.1 of Cheiracanthium punctorium. Taxonomy (NCBI): domain Eukaryota; kingdom Metazoa; phylum Arthropoda; class Arachnida; order Araneae; family Cheiracanthiidae; genus Cheiracanthium; species Cheiracanthium punctorium. Next base: position 100,499 of record JAWZYV010013846.1, on the reverse strand, counting down.
AAATAATTATCTTAAACAATATCGTAAAATCCTAGATCAAAACAAATCATAAGTCTCACATCCAAATTTCAGACTATTCTTTTGATATGAAAATAAAATAAAAAATTGCTTCTCAAAAAAAAAAAAAAATATTTTAAGACCTATCTTTTTTTTTTTTTTTTTTTAAATTTTGATCAGAAATGGAATGAAAAATTATACATATGGCATTGGCATTTTCTAAAATAAGCATTCAAATGATAGAATAAAAGTGAAGTTTTCTTGTTTTATTGGAAAAAGAATAATTCTTTAATAAATGTCTAAATATTTTCTCAGGTAAAATTTTAGAATCTTAGCAGTCTTGCAGCACATCAGCACACAGAAGTGGAACTTATGACAGGGACATATGTTCTGCTCCTTCCTATATTAGCTGCAAAATACCAACTCACAAGATTATGCTTTTTAAAATTAACTGTAAAAATAATTACCAAAGAAAAACCTGCACATGAGAATAAAACGAAATAGCGATTTTCCTGATTTTAAAATTGAAGTGAAAATGTTTCAGAAATCAATAAACATATTATGGGGAAAATAATACTTTTCTGTTGAGTTACTAAAATGCCTTAAATTTTAATTTAACAATAGAGTATTAAAAACTCTGTTTTACATCTTGTTTTTAAAATTATTCATTTACCAAAAGGCTGCAAATAGATTGAAGTTCAGTTGGCAAATATGGAACCCGGAGATCGGGGATAGTTAGTTACCATAATTTCGCTAGTATAGTCCGCGGACTATGTATGTCAAAAAGGGATTTTTTTCCAGGACACGGACTATCTGGCTGAAATAAATTTCTTTTGCAAAAAAATTTAGTATATTGATCTTGCTTTTTGATCTGTAGTTAGCGCGCAAGCTCCAGTGAAGCCGATGCTAACAAATTTATTTCTGTAGAAAATAAAGCACATAGATGCACTTGAAGTGACGGCACGTCGGCATGCAGGGAGCATTTGAATTCCCCCCCCATTATGTCATTTAAAGCATCGACGTAGTTACAGGTGCGGACAAGCTTCCTGAAACGATTTTAGAAATATTTCCGTCCGATATGCAGAACCAAATTTTGAATGTGCTTTAAAAAAAAAAAAAAATTTATGTAATACGGGGGAAAACGGGCCTTCACAAACCGAGGTACCGACGCCGCGTCAACATCGAGAAGGTTGTTATTGTTTTGTCTTCACTCGGCGGAGCGAATTCTGCTGAGACGTTAAAACATGACTTGTGTCGCCTAGTCGCCTCAATTTCTTTCTTTTTTTTCCCAATCGCGAACGCGAATTTTTAATAAAGAGCATTTTTAAATTTCATATTTCGTTAACTTTCAACCCAGAGAGAGTATCAATTGAATGTTGTTTAAAATTAAGTATCATGTGGATTGACCCATGAAAATTAGTAACGATCTTCTCTTTTCTTTTTCTTTTGCTTGGTTATGTACATTTTCATAAATGATTAATAAAAGTAATCTTTTTATTTATTTAAGGAGGCGATATGTCTTGCCTAAGGACGGATTAATGCAATTTTATGGTCGGTTAGTTGAAATTTGTCTAGTTTATGGAAGTAAAATAGAATTTCTTTTTCCTGTAGCGGAGGAGTAATCGCCCCCCCCCCCTCAATCCCTTTAATCCGTCCGTGGTCTTACCATTAGTTAACTTTTCACGAAGTTACGGTACATATTTTTAGTAAAATCCGCGTAACTGTTTAAAAAAGAAAATGCAAAAAAAAAAAACCTGAAAATTTTGTTTTTTTTTTCTTACGGATTTCTTAACATTAACTCACATTTTAAAAAAGCATTATTCTTTTATTCAGCATAAAATTAAGACGTGTACGTTTTAATAGCTATAAATATCGAAGTATTTATTTATTGTAATTATTATTAATAATTTATTTATTTAAGTATATTTAAACTACCATAAATTTTACTTCCTTTGCATGTTGAAGACCTAAAGGAATACGACAAGATTTATATTTTAAATACCATTACTAAAAGCTGCACTTTAATACAAGTTTTATTTGTCGTGTAGACCGTCAGTTTGCTTTATTTAAACAAAAATTCTAGTTTAGCATTCATAAAATATCTGGAAGTTCTCGTTCGGCCGACGATTTTTCCAAAACCAAGCAAATTTTTGGATCCGAAAATGATCACAAACATTTCGTTTTCAATCCACATTTTCTAATATATTCGATAACATCTGCCATTTTCTCAATAATCCACAACAGAAGTGTCAGTTAAGCAGGTACGTGTCCGTGAAAAAAATTTATAGATTCAAGTGCGCAAAACAGCAATAAAAACACGTCGCGAGTAACAATAGCTCACCGACAACGGTTTTCCAGTGGCGAAAGGTCTCGATAGATAATTATTGTTGTGTAGTAGTTCGCCAAGTACATAATTATGTATCATATGCCTTTCGAAACATCGAGGATCTAAAATAAGAATTTGCCCTCTGAACTAAGTTTTGAATTTACCAACTCAGGAAATCAGTAACATTGCACTCTAGCTGACTTTAGTCTAGGCGCAGTGCGAGATGCAGTGAAAACGCACATCCCAGGCGCGCATTATCGTCCTCTTATTACTCTATGTCCGCTTTGTTTTGCTTTAGGTTCGGTAATCACTTTTTTTTTTTGTTTGTTTTTTTTGAAAAAGCGGAAAGGTTTTAAAACATTTTCGGAAAGCGGAGGTCTTCCAAAAAAAAAAAACAAAAAAAAAGCGGAAATCCGCCGAAAAGCGGAAGATTTTCATGCCTGAAGAAGCTTCTAGAAGAATGTATTTCTCGAAGATTCCAAATAAAGCGGGAATTTTGATTATGTCATAGAAGAGAAATATTAGTCTATTATGCATGGTAATGCAGAAAAACTATCTTTACAAGCCCCATTGGGAAAATCATGACAAATGACCAAAATGTCACCAAGCTTGGCAACTTTTGGCAAAACATCGCCAAATTTGGTGCCAAAAATAAGACCCCAAAAGTGAGGTTACCGAGGACCAATATTTCTCGAGATTTCTAGAAGCCCCACACTAACAAATAGGGAAACTGAAACCTCCATATCTTCAGTTCTAGTTGACCGATTTTGATGCAACAAAAAGCAAAATTTAACTATTTGACACATAAAATACGAATTTTAAAATATTTTAAACTCCGGAACAGCAGGTTACCCAAAAAATTTATAAAATTATATTTGTTGTGGCTTATTCCTTGAAATCAGGCCAAAGGCTTGGCCAAGTACGAAAGGTTATGGATTCTCAAAAAGTTATACAAGAGGTGTGTCAAGTAAATCCTCACACAGCAGCTCCAAACAGGTGGTCAGAGGAGGTTTGAGCTGAAGGACATGAGAGAGCAGATTGAAAAAGTTTTCTGTCCATTGGCATATGTAATAGGGTGGTGCGAAAATCAATTTTTTTTTGAAATTTGAAACGTCACCATGTGCAATAGTTGCGATTCTGATAGTAAAATTAAACCCTGAAATTTGGATGAAATTGTTTAATATCTTAGGCCCCCTCAAGATCCACGAATTTTGGAAATTATAAGAAAAAATGCATTAAAATCAACTGCTCTTTCCATTAAAAGAAAAAAAAAATATGAAATATCACCAGGTCATTTATTTGCACTCGAGTGTATAAACATTTGTAAAAGTCTAGTCGATGTAAAATTCTGAAGCCTCCCCAAATTCCTTGAAGTTGAGTGTTTTTCACTGAAAATGGTATGCAAAGATATGTAAATAAAGATACTAGTATTACCTTCTCATGTAAGGAGTAGGTTATTTCACTTGGAAATGGATAAGGTCAATGTAGTCATTGCTTTCAAAATTTACCTTTGGAATCTGAAACCTACTAATGCTCGTTGTTTGTTCTCGAACATTTTCTGGCCTTTATGATACGCTGAATGGCAAGCTGATGGACAGATATTCTATCATTGAATAACATTGCAGCGAGTACATTTTCTGTATGAGCAAAATATGCATTGTTTTGAACAACCTTTTATATTATACCCTTTAAATTATCTGGGAGATAGTGAAATCGAGATATAAAATATTGCAAATTCTTTAGGCCATCCTGAAAGGCACTGTTACACTTGATTCTGAACCATGTTGGCACATATACTTTCATTACGAATGTGACTAATACAATAAGTTATGGTGTTGGATAAGATGTTCCAAAATACAAACGCAAAATGCGATTTGCGAATGACAGCCAGCGAGAATGGGAAAGTTTTCCAGGGTCTCTATTTGCTAGATCTTGTGGGCAATAATCAGAGGAAACAGCCTTACAAATTTCCCACAAATAACGTTGATCCGTGCTAAGATCTCCAAAGTCAATATCAGATTCAAACGAAAATTCAATTTCTTGGAACTTAATGATAGGAAGGTTAGTGCACGTCTTCAGGGCTTACCAATCTATCCACTGAATGCACTTGGTCTTGATGTTTGCTCATCGACTGCTTCTGTAAGGTGGCATAAAGGCAGTTTGTTAAAATGAAATTGACATATTTGTCCAATGCACGGGAGAATTGAGCTTTCCTTCAAGGTGCCTAATTACACCTGCATTTACACCGGTATTAATCATTTCCCCATCACTTCCAATAAATGCTAATTCTGATAAATCAAAAGCTTTCTCATTTAATAAGCTGAAGATACCATCGAAAATGTCCTTTCAACTCTTGCTCTTCGGTGCAAAATGCCCCAAATAGACAGAACCGGGTTCTTCAACTAGTATAATATGCTCCTTCCACACTTTTCTCTTATGCCACTTGCTATCATCCATTTTCGTAACCATAGGAGTTTCATTCCTTCTTCTGTCAAAAAAGAAAGCTATGATCTTGTGACCAGATAGTGGCGGATTAATGCAAGTTTGTCGGCAGGGGTTAGTTTGTCGGTAGGGGAAGTTAGTTAGAAGATTGACATATACATCCATTTTATGGAAGTAAAATAGGATCTTTTACATTAATTTCTTTTTTCTCGGAAAGGGGGGGGGGGCAGTCTCCTCCCTGTGACCAGACGTATTTACCTCATCTTGAATTGCTTGACGTGTCTTTATCCTTTTTCGCGAAATTTTATACTGATCAATAACAGGTGTACTGTTATATCTTTTAGTAAAAATGGCAAATGTAAGGGATTTGGGGAGGCCTAAGAATTAATTTTAGATCTGCTAGCTTTTTATTAATGTTTATATTCACAAAATTGCAAATAAATGACCTGGTGATATTTCATATTTTTTTTTTCTTTTAATGGAAAGAGCAGTTGATTTTAATGCATTTTTTCTAATAATTTCCAAAATTCGTGGATCTTGAGGGGGCCTAAGATATTAAACAATTTCATCCAAATTTCAGGGTTTAATTTTACTATAAAAATCGCAACTATTGCACATGGTGACATTTCGAATTAAAAAAATGTTTTTCGCATCACCCTAATATGTAAGGTTCTCCTGTGTCCATTTATGACCCTGTTGATGATGACCTTGATAGCTCTGCTGCCCTTAATAGTAAGGCCATTGCCAGTAAAGTTTCCAGAAAAGCAGGAATGAAACAAAGGTATTCTAATCTCTGATTAGTGATCCTAAATTTTGAGTTTAATTCCAAAAAGGTTGGGCTGAGACCAGAGGTTGGCAGATTAGACATCATCCTTTGTTAGTATGCCTGCAGTCTCATATCCATGTAGAACTGTATGTGAAGGAGCCAACTGGAGGAGTGTCCTGTTGCTTTGAAAGCACATGTAGGTCACTAAGTATCAACACAGATGTTTTGTCCCTAATTGGTATATATTAGGGACAAAACATCTGTGATTGAAACATCTCTGACTGATATCTACACTCATGCTTTAGTTTCATTTTATTTCAAAATTTTTACTTTTCTTGCATGAACATATTTTTTAAACAAAATTTAAATTTGTTTTTAAAAAAAGATTCTTCATTATCTCTCAATACAACCAGAATTTCGATATGTATGGTTAAAACAGAAATGAATATTGTAAAGAAAATATTGGACTTGTTTAGTCTAAAGCTTCACATTAGCGATTGCCAGATCGCCAGTGGCAACTGCAGAATTATTTCTGTAGATTATAAAACAGTCTGTATCGAAAAAATTGACAACCAGCAGAAGTGACTTTGTAAGCTAGAGTGCAATACTAGGATTGTGTGCAGAATCTAAAGCAGAACATGCACAAGTTGATGACGTGCACCACAGAACAAACATTTCTGCCGCAAAACAATTTTGAGTGAAGAAAAAAAAAAAGGGGGGGGGGCACGGAGGGAAAGAAATACAAATTAAATTTACATCTGTTTTGCAGCCTTCTCACAAAAATGAAATTGGCGATAACAAGATTGTTATTGTTTGCTGTCAGCAAGAGTGAAATGTGAACCGTGGGCTGTGATGCATGTTTTCACTGCATCACGCATCCTGCCTGGTGTGAGTTACATTGATTTTGTTAGTTAGGGAATTCAAAACTTAGTCAAGAGAAGCAATTTTTTATTTTAGATTCTCGAAGTTTAGAAAATCATATGCAATATAATTATATATCTGGCATAATATTATACAAGATACTTATGTGCCACTTTAGATTAACTGTTGTTCCCATGCACTATTGACAAGATGTGTATAATGTGATAAAAAACAACAAACCAAAGAATTTCCCACTATCTATTTCTTCTATCCCACCTAACCCTATTTAATAGCAAGACTAATCATACAACAAATTGCAGACACTAGAGGAAGGTGCTGGAGCATTCAAATCAAATATTAGAAGGGTACCAAAAATTATGGCCAATAACTACATTGTGGAGTTACTGGCCACTATGGAATTTTTTAATCTGAAGCTTTAGTTTAGTAGCCAATGATAATAAATGAAGCTAATTTTGAACCAGAGTCTAAAAAGTTAAGTCTTTAAGCAGAAGGATTTCTCTAGACTTCTCTTTAATTGCATTAGAAAAGTATAATAATTACATAATTATTTTATATCAAAGTATTGTATGTAAACAAGAAGCACTATTTATTGTATATTAAAAAGAAAATTCTAGCAAGATTTAAACAATACACATCAAGCTTAAAGTTTTAAAAACTGCATACCTCATGTTTAGCAAAAAAATCTGACTGTTCCAAAGCATTATTGAGAGCTTGTAAACGAAGATAGTATTTGTTCTAGGGAAAAGTAAAGATATTTTCATAAAATGTTAAAACAATGTTCAAATCTACAACTTGTTTGAGTAATAACTAAATTAAATACTCACAATAGCAAAAGGAAAACCTTCAGTAAATTCTGCAATAGCAGTTGTCACTTGTTCCAAGGATTTTGTAGTCTTAAAATCTTTACTTGTAGAACCATCAGCTTTCTAAATAAATTAACATAATTACTGTAGCCACTGTATTATCAATAAAATAAATAGAATAATAAGCTTGTCTGTATTCAACAAAATCAAATTTGAAGGTAATTCTAAAGCTGTATTTTACAGAGGAGCATCTTTAATATGCCTCTCTTTAGTACGTCTATCGATTATACGCCGATTTTGTAAAGTCCGGAGTCATTCCTATACTTTATAATGTTAAAATATTTCTTTTATACGTCTAGGATTTTCTTTAGTACGTCGTTTCTCAAAACATTTTGAAATTTTTTTCCCTCATTGATAACGACTATTGCCATGACTTATCTCCTCTTTACACCTGCGATTGCACCCGAAGTGTGAAATTTTGCTTACAAAAGGAGAAACGTTCTATTGTGAAGATTCGGCAGAGGAGAAATTCCTAATGCGGTTCCACACTATTGGCGATTTAGCGCGCATCGGGGTGGTAAAACTTGCGATTAAGCAAGTGCGAAATCTCTGCACAATGACCTGGGAACAATCAGAAACCTGTTCGTTAGGGGGAAGGATGATCTCCGATGACCATAGAATTCTCCCCTAGTTGGCAATTAAGGTTTATCGCCAAAGATGGTAACTTTTAGTCTGGAATCTCACTCCCCCCCCCCCTCGAGAGGAGGCTTGTGAAAGCAAATAAAATTTGCTTCTTTCAGTCTGACTTTTACAGAGACGCTGGTAGGTTGTGCTTATCTTTCTCCAACATGTCTTTTAAACGAAAAGCTCTAAGTTTGGAAGAAAAAAGTAATATTTTAACAGAAGTGGATAAAAATGTCTCCATGTCTAAAGTAGACATTGCAAAAAAGCTGAACATTAATGTATCAACTTTAAAAACTTCGATTTATAAAAGGCAAGAAATCGAAAAGAACGCATCTGCCTGTTATTCTACTGTTGCTAAGAGGCAGCGTGTACGTGCCGGTAAAGTTCCGGAAATTGATTCTTTGGTTTTGCAGTTCTTCAAGCAATGCAGAGCTGCTAATATTCCTGTAAGCAGGCCGATTCTCATTAATAAGGCACTTGAAATGCCAAGCAAATGGAAGTGAAAGAGTGGACATTTTCTGGAGGATGGCTCCATAAATTTAAAATAAGGAATGGAATAACCTACCAAATGCTAAGTGGTGAATCGAAATCTGTACCACTTGAAACAGTTGAGTGGTTTAAAACTCTTCCTGACAAACTTGCTGAATATGAACTAAAAAATGTATTCAATTGTGATGAAACCGGACTCTTATCACTTGCTTCCTTCAAGGACACTGTCACTAAAAGGTGAGCCATGTCATGGTGGGAAAAAAAGCAAAGAGCGTATTAACAGTTTTACTGTGCATGATTGCTGATGGATCAGAAAAGTTAAAACCATTTGTTATAGGAAAGTACCAAAATCCTCAGTGTTTCAAAAATATTAAAACCTTTCCTGTGCAGTACGACTCCAATAAAAAGGCCTGGATGATAGGAAAATTGTTCAATGAGTGGTTGATGAAATTGGACAGAAAAATGGCACAGGAAAAGCAAAAAATAATATTGTTCATGGATCAGTGCCCCTCTCATCATTATCGTCAGAAGTTAGTGCAGTTAGCTGTGGAGAATATATCGGACGGCAATATAGAAAAGGTAAACATCTTACAAGCGACGAATTTTATTTCATTTGCATGGAATAGTGTATCAAAGCAAACCATTCAGCATTGCTTTATTAAAGGTGGCTATCTGTCTCGGGAAGAAGAGATAGTAGAAGAAACAGAACCAAAAATTAATACCGAATGGCACTTATTAAATTGTTATTATGCAGATTGCGACAGTAATGAGCAAACAACAAGTGTCCTTAGTGTTAAGGAATTAATTGCCTGCAATAATCCAATAGAAGCAAGTAGCAGTGAGGTTGATACAGATGACGATGAAACGAATGCTGCTCCTCCAACATTTCAGTAAGCGGTGTTGTATTTTGAAGGACTGAGAAAGTACTTTTTATGCAACGAAACTACAGAAAGAACATTGCAAAACGATATATGAAACGCATTGTACAATATTAATAGAAATAGTTCTCGTCAAACATCTATGATGGATTACTATTTTGCTCCTAGTGCCAAAAAAAAAAAAAAAAAATTGTGATACGTAGCACATAAAAGTTTTATATTACTTTTATTTTAACTTTAGCTCAACGACAATTTAAGTGACAACTATAAAATTAAAATAAACATCGAAGTTTTATGGTGATGCCGTCTACTGGGTAAGTTTTTTTAAATCATTTTTTTTTTTTTGGTACGTATTTTTCGTTATAACGTCTTTTCCTGGCAGTCCATTGAGCGACGTACTAAAGTGCTCCACTGTATTTTGTTAAAGGAAAGTTATGTAAGGACTATCTGCCTAAAGGGTGGCGATACCTTGGGCGTCGACTTTTTAAGGTTACATATAATATTTATACATGATTCAAGATAAGATTTTGAAGCTGACGGCAAAAACGGTTCAGCCAATAGCAGAATCTAAAATTTTTGTATAAACAGTAATTTGCAGTGGCAGTTTTTTTAATTAACTTTTAAATCAACAATGCAATAAGAATAAAAAAAAATACATGCTTAATTTCTCTTAAGAGCAGTTCGGCAATTTTATATGTAACCATAAAATACTTCTGATGGAAAGAAACAAGTTAGCAAAATCACAGAAAACTCTCATTCCAACTCCAGGTAATTTAAATACATGAAGAACAATTACTAATGTAATAAAGTCAATTTCAAACAATTTGCCAAATCACTGTCGAGCTGTTAGGTCTGTTAATTATTTTTTAAATATTTATTTATGCAAAAACTACAGTTATATTCTTGTTCAGTGAGCTTTCTACATGATTGTTAATTTTTTTCAAGCACTTCAGGGATTATAACTCACGGTAAAAGAGAAACTGACACGAAACTGTATTTTTGCTGTCCGGAGGCCATTTTTCTCAACTATAGCTTAATTTTTCAAGTATTAATTTATATTATTTTTTTATGAGAAATTGTAAGTTTCTAATGCTACATGGGATTATCTAGCATATGGTTATACTTAAAATATAAAATACTTTTTATTAAGGGTCAATACTGAGTTGTAAAGGCCTGTCCGTAAGCTGTGTCTTGAGTGCTACTATTTTTGGTTTTAATTTTATTTAAATAGATAGCAATATCATAGACAAGCTTTTGTTGTTTGTTACACAACTTCAGAGAAAGAATAATAAAGTTTTCTGTTTATTTTTTTGATGGAACATCTGCTTTATTCTGAATGCATATCATTAACCAGACATGGTAAAAAGTGACAGGATGTTTTGACCAGACTTCGTGCCGATTACACAGACGTGTAATTGATTACGACTAATTTTCACTTTTAGACCAGGTTTACAATTACTGGAGAAAGTATATTTTCCGATTACGATTATCATAAAAACTCAATTTTCCTATTACGATTAGATTATGATTATGTAATCTATTAAAATTTTTGATTATGATTACATTTGACTCCGATTACGATTTCAAAACTTCTCTTTTTAGCCTTCTGGCATTGATATTATGTCTAAATTTTACAATTTTAACTCAAGAACAGAATAATGTGTCCATCTGTTTAGGGAGCTAAATTACAAGAATACCATACAGCAAGAAATGTTATACTATTAGACGAATCTGGTTGATTTCCTAGGCCCACTTGCGAAAAGTGTTTAATGCATAGGAACCTTTATTTGAACATGGGATTTTCCAGTTTTAACTTAAACATATGTCATTTGCAGTGTGTGTGTGTATGAGGGCAGGGGGGGGGGGGAAGGGGAGGGGGAGGGACAGGCTTGGTGGTTTAACACATCTTTGAAATAAATGCAGGTTTAACCTAATCAAGCAAAAATTAGTATACACAATTGATATTTGATCCCTTCTATGCTCAGCATTCTTTATTTGCCTATGTCCTGGTTTGCTGGTTTCGAAAGAGGTACTGGCAGATGCATGAAAAGTAGTAATATTCAACCAAGAAGGAGGAACCTCTGCCGTTACTATCTTGGCACGATGTGCGCGAACATATTAAACCAAAGTTTAAGATTTTTCAATGCATTAAGTAAAACTAAAAACAAGGGCTCTCGACAAATGCATTGCTTTCTCCACAATAACTGTTAGCATGAATCTGAATAGATGAGGCTGAAAGTATATTGCAGTTATTATTTCACAGAAAACATAACATACAGTTTAACCTTTTTTTTTTAATACTTTCATAACACGTATGGGCATTAAATATCTAAAACAGGGCCCGCCGAACAAACAATTTATTTCTAGAATACACACACCGTTTTAAAAATTTAAAACTAACTGCTAACTCAAAACTACATTCATACTATCCATCGGGGATAACTTAAGAATCACAGAAAGACTTAAAAATACTACTAATAAGAATTACCTAAGAATAGCAGAATGGAGATGTCTAAACAGGGCCGGCCTAAGAGCAAAATTTTATGTGTGCAAGAATGAGTTTTGGCGCCCCTTACAGTAAAAATTGATACGAGAAACCCAGTAAGAAATATGTGTGCTCTATAATTAAAACTAGTGGGAACGTCATACCTAAAAATGACATTTTGTTGGGACTAAAAATGAAAAGCTAAAACCAATATGAATTACTAGATAGTAAATATTAAAGTGGAGTTTTTAATGTCTTTTCATCACTTCATTTTAATTTTTTTGACAACTTCTTCCAGAATTAATTATTTTACTCACTTTTTCAAACTTCGGTTAACGTTCTGTACTGTAATTGTTTAACGAACAAACTCCCAACAAATACTTTTACTCAGTTTACTCGTATTGTTTTTTTTGGTAGAAAACAACAGATACATTTTTAACTATAGCAAAAGTTTTATTTAATTTGATACAGTCGGCACATTAAAGAAAGTACAAAAACATTCAGATATATAAACTTTGGCTTTCACTTTTCTAGAAAAGGTACATCAGTATAACTATACATCGTAGTAGTAGCGTGAAAAATCAAATAAAGTATTACGGAAAATTGATTAAAATAATCTATTATACTCTTAGCAATGAGCCTTCCTAGCTTTAGCAGCCAAAACTGTTTTTATTAAAGTATCATAATCTAATGACGATGGAATATGATTTTCAATGGACAAAATTGAAAGATTGTTCAGTCTTTCCTCAGAAAGAGTAGACCTTAGGTGAGTTTTTATTATTCTTAATTTAGAAAAACTTCGCTCAGCCGTGACGCTACCGACAACGGCATTGTCAGAAGTATTCGTAAAGCAACCTACACATTTACATTAGCGTCTGCAAATTTATTTTCCAACAAAAAGTTCAGCATGTTCAGAGGCGTTTTCTCGCCTAAAATCAAACAAAGAAATATGAAAACTGTTCATAATTCTGAAAAAAAAAAAAAAAAAAAAAAAAAAAAAAAACTGTTGGAGCCTAAAATCATTATGAATTAACTGAACAATATATCAAGCTCTTAAAATCTGAATACATAAAATGTAAAAGTGTTACGTACCTTTATTTCGCATGAGGCTCTTGATAGAGATCAGCTGCTCGCATAACTCAACTCCTTTGATGTGACTGTCATCCTCATCCGAAAGGAGATCTTCTAAGTCTTTGCATTTAAATAACAAGTCATCTCTGTTGGGTAAATCATCAAGTTTAAAAAGAAAATTAAAATTTGACATCTTGTCCTTGAGTTGTTTGACTCTCTCTTGAACAGCCATTTAGCTGTTTCAACAAGAGGTAGAAAAAAAAAAAATCAACTTTGAAACGCTTTTGGGGATCAATCTGTGCTTCGTCATCGGCCTCATAATCAAACTGCTTCTTCTTCCTTCTAACGCCAGAAAGTCCACAAATGACTTCAAAATAGATATAGCTTGAGGTATATTCACTTTCTTTGCAATATTTTGCTAGCGATGTATATTTCAAACAGGACATCATACCATGCAATCAGTTACACTAAGCAAACAAAATCCTCTATAGCTTCGGATAAGGAATTTGCCTCACTTCTAACTTCATCTTCAAATGATCCGTCCTCACGCAGGTCCCAAAGTGCCTGTCGCATTTGCACAATCTGATATCTTATAGCTTTCAGCGATTCAATTCGTGTTTCCTGGCGAGTTGCACAAAGTTCTTTTAATGTAAGAGAAGGCCCAAATAATGATGACGCCTCATCTGACAGCGGCAGTCTCTCTAACAATATACTCTAACTTTTTGCCAATGAGCCAAAAAAAACACAAACAATCATGAATTGTTCCAGAAAGGGTAACTGATGGTACTGAGGATTTTGTGGCATCGCTCAGTACCAAGTTTAGGCCAAGACAAGTGCATGGTACAAAAAGGCTCTCATTTTTTTTTTTCAGTCCTTAGTGTTTGCCTTTCATATTTGCCCCATTATCATACCCTTGGGCTCTGCATTTAGAAATATCCAAGTCGTACTCCTGTAGTTTTTTAAGACGGCTTCCGACATTAGTTTTCCTGAAGTATCTGTTATTTCAATGAAATCTAGGAAACTTTCGAAAATTTCAACGTTTTGCTCTTTTGTTTCATAAACATACCTCAAAACAACAGAAAGCTGTTCTTTCCTACTTAAAGCGTGTGTGCAGTAGAGAATCAATGCATATATAGTATTTGGCTGTTTTAATTCTACTTACTATTCTTCTCTTAACTTAATCTTGCATCAGAGTCAATAATTCGTTTTGTATGTTTTTTCCTATGTATGACAGACACCTTTCTTTTTCATTTTCCAATATTGTGTTATGGCAAGAAGTTGTTTAAGAACATTTTTCCATCGTTCTTTTTCTCGGGCAATTATTTTCCGGTTTTCATCGTCGATTGTTTTACCTGTGCTCAGTCTCTTTTCTGCCTCTACCACTTTATCATAACATTTTAGGTGAGTAGAAAAAATTTCATGACGTTATAGTTTCAATGTGCCTCCAGTCACAGCTACCACTTTGATCTGATAAAGTTTTATTGGAACTTGTAGTACTAAATATCTTAAAACAGAAACAGTAAACACTATTGTTTTGTCGGGACTACAATAGCCAACGCCTCCAAAACTCTTTCTGTAACCTTAGGTCTGCCTTCAGGCAGTGACAGATCCAGAAATTCTCTTTTGGGAGGGGCTAAATTTTGAAAAAAGCTTATTTCACCCAAACAAAATATACAATAAAGCAAAATTTTAGTCTAAACTAATGTAAAAACTTTTGGAAGGGCTTATGTGATTAAAAAAGATCACTTTACATATTCAAAGTACATAATGAAGCAGAATGATAACCTTTAGCAATCTCTTTTGGGGGAGCGTGCTGAAGCCTCCCAGCCCCTTCCCTGAGTTCGCTTTGCCTTCAGGTCGGTCGCCATTGCAAGCGACAGACAGGATAGAGGACTATGCATTTACATTTCTTCAGTTCAGTCAAAACAATGGAGCGAAACGCTTCTTGAAGCTAGTCTCTTTACTGAACCTTCAAGCAAAATTTGTTGAACTAAAAACTCATTCCAATGGTGATTTGCATTCAAACATACATAAGATACATAAATATTTAAATTTTACCACTTATTTTTTAAACATTTTTCTCATTTCGGCACCCCTCTCAGAAAAAAAACGTGTGCAGTCGCACACGCCTTAAGCCGGCCCTGTGTCTAAAGATATCTCTAAACATACATCTTTAAAGTGTGGTGGGTCATATATAGTGTATTGGTGCTAGTATGACGTAATAAACAAAAAACTGGATAGTGATATTGGCGGTGTGAAGGGTAAAATCCAACGTAATGCCAATTACAGTAAAAAAGGTATGAATTTACTGTAAAACTATTTTATAAATAATTAACCGTTCAAAGATGCTCACTTTCTAAGCAATTAGCTGTTATATCTGCCAAAGAACTGACACACATTTTTGTCTCTGGTCAAGAACTCCTTTCATATATTGAATATTGCATATACACAAACATACATTTGAAATTTAATGAAAATAGTAAAGTGCCAAAAGTTACTTAAACTTTTGAATGTGGTATAAAGGAGCAAACATTTTAATGAGAGATAGAAAATAGGTTAAGATGGACTTACAGATGTCAAAGATTTGCGGATGGGGGGGAGGAGGGAGGAGGGCTGAGTGTACATAATATATTCAAGAGTGGAAATGGTGAAATTTTTTATATTTTACGATTAGACTATGATTAGGCTTTGCAGGAGGAAAAGACTTGTATATCAATGGGAATCAATGGTATTTTAAACAAAGACGGCAGACTGAGTATGTTGTCCCCTGTTCTATGCCTATGTTGGTTTATGCGAAAAAAGCTTATAATATGCACAATAGAAAAGTTATATATAATTAGTCTCCATTTTAATTCCAAATTGATAATACATAGATACCAACAATTCAATCGAAAGACTTACTATGTTTTAATATAATATGTGTACAGTACAAATTAGATAAGAACAAAATATTTTAAATAATTTTCACACTCCGAGAGAAAACTAAATATGAACACTTCGTGAATCATATATAAAAAAAATATTTGAATTGTTTTCTGGGACTAATCACAAACACTGGCATAAATGAAAATAAATTATTTAGCCATTAAACTTTTAGAACTAAGTCAAGGCAGCCAATCAAGTCAAAAATAAGACAAAATGGATTTTTAATACTTCATTATGTATTTTCATGCATTTTTACTCACCATCAAATTCTATTGAAGGAAAAAACAAAATGTAAATTCTATTAAAGGGGGAAAAGGGGTTTTGTAGATCATTGTCTATGTTCCCTACTCTTTAATCATTTATCCAGAAATTTATCGATCTTTAAAAAATATTGATATTTCTAAAGGTCTTTATACATTATAAAATTATTACATAACATACTCAAAATAAATAGCACAAAGATCTACTAATTTTTAACGCAAATATATGCACTCCTACTTGCTTTTCCAAACACCACAAGAAACCAAAGTTTATCTGTTGTCTTCTAATCCAAACAACACATTCATAGTTTTTAAATGCACATCCTTTTCCATTTTTATTTTTATACTTTTCTAAAACTGAAAAAAACTTGCTGCACTATTTCCTGTGTAGGTGCCATTTATGTTCTTTTTCACGGCCAAAATAAAAATGAAGAAATGAAGCAAAGATCTGACACCGCAAGAAATAGTTCAAGCTATTCCCTCCCGCGCAACCCTCACTTTTTCTGCGAAGTCCATTCTTGTCTCACCAGTCTGGATTTGGATGAACAGAAGACGACAGACAACAACAACAACAACAAAAAAAGAATGGTCATCTAAATATTTTTCTGGGGGAAAAAAAATAATACAAGCGAGCTCCTGTCTTCCTCCAAACATTGGAGCACCAGGGGAACTTCCTGCCTTCAGGGCATGCCTGTACCTCCCCGTGAAAATCTTTTTCCCAGCAAGCAGAACAAAAACTAAAACTGCGCAACTGTAATCGTTTTGTAATCAAAGTGACTATGATTACAGGCTCTTCGATTACGACAATCTGGCAAATGAAATTTCTAGATTATGATTAGACTACGATTACGCGAAAAAATAAACTTCTAGATCATGACTAGATTACGATTACATGAAAAATTCAATAGTCAGATTACGATTACACGAGAAAATGTAATCGATTACGAAGTCTGGTTTTGACCAGGCTGTTGATGGCCTTTGGTACCTTATTTAGAATTATCTATTAAAGTGCTTGGGAGAGGAAGAAAATTCTAAAAACATCAAGTCTTTTTTTGTTAATTGTCTCTATTTTATTATTATTAAATCTTGCAACGCTTGCTTTTAAAGCAATAAAGTATATTGCTTTGATTTGTTGATATTGGGCAAGCTCAGTTTCAGTTTGTGTGTGCTTTCTGAAATGAAAAAACGGAACAGTTTTCTGATGAAAATAGGAAGGTGATATAGTATATAATTTCTGGTTCTATTTATTTTTTGGTACCCTGGGGTAGCACAGATTTGGTGCAGAATTTGTTTAAAATTATACTTTTATATCAGGAAATACCATGAGAGTCTTCCGCCGCAGAGACCTTAAAAAATATGCTTTTTGTATCAGGATGTATCAAGAGATTCCATTTAGAGCAGTTCGGCACAGCCATAGCACCCCTGGGTTACACTTTAAAATATGCCGTTTCTGTATTTAATTCGCTCTTTTTTATAAACAGTAAAAAAAAAGTACTTAACTGTTTTAATGCTGAACTTTTTTTTATTGTGTTAACATTAAGATGGAACATGCAGCATTGCTACACCACATAGCATGCTAACAGTTAACCTTTTTGTTAACATATTACACACACTTTTACTTTTTTAGCATTATAAACTCATAATTGAAACATTAAAAGTGCAATGCATAACTGTGGCATTCCAAAAATTTAAATTTGTTTATGTCAAGTTACTGTTTGAGCATAGCTAAAATAAGAAAATGCAAGAAACAAAATTTACTTTTATGCCCTCTATACGAAATCCTAAACTAGCAGTGGAGCTGATTGTTTCTCGCCAAACCATATACCTTGGTTTAGTCACAGCTTTTCGCCTGTGTTCATCTTCAGACGGCTCATTTTCATCAATCTGAATCATTTTCTCATACATATCCTAGTAAGTAAAGTGAAAGTTATCAAGCAATTAATACTACTTCAATATAATGTATTTCTGAATGAAACATTTCATTTTAAATGTGAAATGGTCACTTATCTCTTAAATCCTTTAAACTATTTGTAATCTCAAAAACATTTGAAGAGCATATCAATATATACAAATATTTTTTAAGAACTAAAGAATCAATTTTAAAAAGTAAGAAATGGAAATTTCTTTAATAAAACTACAAATTAGTGTCAGTATGAAAAAAAAAATAGTAATTGCATGCAATAATTTATTTGCAGATTACAATTTATAATTAACTTTTTTATTTAATTTTTATTACACATTAGAGAATTTTTGGGTACTACATAAATTGTTTCCAAATTAAACAAAATAAGTCTATAAAAGAAATAAGATTTTTACATTCGAGTTTTTATATCCTAAAATATTACAGGGTGTCCCCAAAAACACTGAACTAGGCTTTTATTCTTTAAATACTGATCACAGACATAAAACAATAAATTATAAAGTTATGCAAAAAAAAAAAAAAAAAAACGCAGACTTTTGTGGTATTTATTAAAATTTTCCAGAGATTAAATCTAAATAAGTACAAAATTAAAATTTTCATACAGACCCTACACAAAAAAATTGCCAAATAGCAAAATGTGCTCCCATCAGTGGCGTAGCCAGAAATTTTTCATGGGGGGATGACTACTGTAACTCACATATATGTAGTGTGTGTGATGAGGAAGTTAAGAATATACATTTTGTATGGCAAAAAATTCCTCATTGGGGGGGGGGGGGACGGTTGTGACCCCAACTATCTCCCCCTTGGCCATGCCTTTGGTCCCCATACATTAATATGATAATGTACAAAATTTTGGCACTTTTCCCATAAGTGCCCGAGATATGGAAAGAAATATATGTTGACTTAAACCACTTTCAGTGGCTCTCTGAGAAATTTAGATCAGAAGATTGTGTTTCAGGGACTGCAGACAAGTTATGAAAGAAAACAATGATTGCATAAATACATAATACTTTTTATACAGTATTTATATATTAACCCACTGATCATTTCTGTGAATAATTCTTTCCCTCCCACAGTACAATTTAGTACCAATAAAAGAATAGTATATAATTATCCATATTTTGTTTCCAGAAACTTAAGATATTTTATTTGTTTAGTTTATGAGTGAAATTACAGTATGTGCAAGTTTTTGAGCACTTACTGCATAACAACAAAAAGTGAAAATGCTTACTTCAAAATGGCCTACTATTCTCCTGTCTTGAGTTCAATCAAAATACCTTTACAGTAACAAATCAAACCATTATGGCCAAATTATCCAATATAATAGCTAATGTTAAAAGCTCATTGTTTATCTAAGTTCTAAGATAAATGTCAGTCAAACCAAGAACAAGAGAAAAAAATTGCATCAACTCTTGTGATTGACAGAGCTCAATTCATTGTAGTGTAAAAATACTGACATTCCATAGAAATAGGTTAAAAATTAGCAAATAAAATATTTCTATTTAAAATCACATTGTACAAATTCAGTCATAATAAACTTCAGTGAACATAATAGCTTTTTAGCAATTCTGAGGAAACTGAATTTTTTAATTTTTACAAAAAGTGATTTCAGTTAGAAATAAGAATCCTAGATAACATCATATAATACACATTTATATCTGGGAGGGGGAGAGGCAATAAATACACTCCTTTATACAAATTTTAAATGCAAACTACAGAAATACATATTATAAAATCAATAAATTCAGCTTTATTACTTTGCTAAAACTGGTAATCAGAGGTGGATTTCCAAATAGGCTATAGCCTATAGCAGAAAATTTTCGAAGCTGATAGAATAGGCAGCCATTCAGTTCTGCCTACAGCTGACAAATTTATAATTTCTCTGCTAGCAAAATACGCATAAAAAAGCAAATAATTATTAGGGAGACTGAAAAATAATGGTTTTTTTTTTTTTTTTTTTGATAGGTCAATATTTCATCTAGCAGAAACTAGAAAACTAATAATATGAAACTTTGCAAACATGTGAGGTTTGCAATGCCAAAGATGTGGAAAATGTAGCTAACGATGGAGTATACTAGGAATAAACTATATTTCACCACTCTCCTGAATTTAACGTGTTCTTTAAAAATCTCTACATTTGATACTTGCAAACTTGGAATCAGCAGTTGACAAAAGTTGTAAAATCTTAGCAGCCAACAAACACGAGTCATGTATATTAGGGTGGAACGAAAATGGCCTTTAATTTTTTTTTTTTTTAGATTTTAGTTTGGTAATAGTGCAGAAAAGTTGCCTTTTAGGTTCAAAAAGAACTTTAAAAAATTTAGTGCAATACTACATCTTGAGGTGCCGCAAAGAGCTTAGTTTGTAAAAATTGAAAATAGGTCTTATTTTTTAAAGACTATGGCTACTATGCAGATAGATTTAGTAGCTACTAAACCTATTGTTCAGTTACTAACTTAGTAAGTGGGCGGAGATACTAAATGTTCGTAAATCTGGATTCAGATACATTTAGTACTAAATCACGTGACCAACACCAAGGGAAGTCAGGGAAAATGTAGGGATAAGTTAACAGGAAAGCTGGCTGACCAATCAGAGCGCTTGTTCCAGGCGTGCGTTTATTTAGCAACTTGTTTGGTCACGTAATTTTAGCAGCTTGTTTTGATCACGTGTTTAGTATCTCCGCCTCCAAATTCTATCTGAATCCACTTTACTAAATTTAGTAACTAAACAATAGGGTTAGTAGCTACTAAATCTATCTGAATAAGGGCCTATATTAGTAATAATGTGGGAAATTTCCTTTTAGATTTAAGAAGAGTTTTAAAAATTTGGTTTCAATGCTAAAACATCTTGAGGTGGCGCAAAGGGCTTGAAATTTGTAAAAAAAATTGAAAAATTAAGATTTTGATAAAATATTTTTTTTTTGAATTACTAATACATGTTACAAAAGGTGGTTTAAAATACATATATATTTGGGTTAGATATCAACTTTAGCAAGTTCCAATTTTTAAAATCTAACATTGAATTTCTTGGATATGTAATAACTAATGGAACAATCTGACCTTCTCCAGACAAAGTTTAAGCAGTAAAAAATTTTCCAGAACCAAAATCAATGAAACACACTCAGCACTTTTGACAATTTATTAAAAGTTATTCAATAATCGCTAAACCTTTGAGTGACTTGTTAACACAAGATGAACCTTTTGTTTTCAGTCCAGATCAGCAATTAGCTTTTCAACAATTGAAAGACGCTCTTTCAACAGATCTAGTTTTACATCTACTTAGCCCAGGTGCCAATCTCCAGTTACATACGGACGCTTCTAAACACGGATATGGAGCAATTTTGCTCCAAGAGTCTCCAGATGGATATAACCTAATCTGGATGATGTATTATGATATCCCCTGACTACGCCCCTGGATAGAAGCCAAGCAGTTGCGCAAACTGAACGAATTTTCGTAAAGTTAGGGGCTTTATCACATTTACCATTATGAGTTGGGAATTATACAAACAAACCGGTTAATTTGATAAATTTTGGTGATAATGCATAATTACCGGTTGTTATACATAATCACCGGATTAATCACATTTACCATAACATATGTATTGAATTACATCCATGAAAGGAAAAAAGAGGCTTGTTGCAAGGGATATTTTTTAGTTGCCTGGGTGACTTTTTTTAAACCGTGCTTGGAGTTAATAACATACATATTGGGATTAACAATATTGTAATGCGTCATTTTTATATCGCTGCCACTACCCCAAAAATGTGAATCTGCAAATTTGGCAATTTTTACTTAAATGCAATTTGAGGTTCTCAAAGCAATATTGTATAGCCAAAGCACCAAATCTTAATTCCAAATAGTTTATATGAAAATTGATCATCCTGTTTCACATAGCTACATAAGCTAATGAAGTAATGAAAATTTGAAGGCATTTTTTCTCAAAACTAGGAAAATGCAGATTTATGATTTTGGCATAGTGGTAACGATAGGTCACTTTCATGTAATTATGCTTTGAGCTATACAATATTTTGAAAATAAGTTCAAAATATCAAAAATAGTTACCTTAGCTTATGATAGCTACAGGAAAAAAAGAATAAAAGTGAAATTAAAAACTGAACTATAGATGTCAGTTTTATTTTAAAAAATAGAAAGAGCAAAGTAAAACCTTTTTTCCTCCCATTATACTGATCATCAATATTAATTCTAATAATTCAAAAATTTTATCTTTAATACAGATCAATATAAATATACTAAATCTGAAAGTTTTAATGAAACAAAAGAAAGTTACCCAATACATTTTCCCTGCATATTTGAATAGAAACACACATCATGTTTATATTTAAATTAAATTTTAAGATTCTAAATATAGACTATAATTTTAAAAAATGGCTTAGATACCTTACGTAATTTAGGATTTTCTTTAGCTCTGGCAAGCTCATCTTCTGAATATGTACGTACACCAATTTTAATATCCATCACACAAGGATTTTCAAAACTTGCTAATAGGTCATCCAACTCAACATATGCTAACTTTATTGAGGTCATACATTCAAAATTTCAATAATTCACTTTCAATTCTTGTGAAAAAAATTTCTCTCTGTTTAAGTTACTTTTTTGACATTAAAACACTACTTTATGGTTAATCATGAAGGTTTTCGTACATTTAGTAATACACAAGATTTTTTCCCCTTAGCCAAGTCCTATTTTTAAATATATGGGTAAATTATATGAATTTTAAAGATCCATTTTTATAAAAGCCTTTCTTTTCAAAAACTAAAACAAAATATGAAACTGCTACAGCAAAGTTTTAAAGCAAATGTATATGAACATTTTAAAATATTCATAAAATAAATGATGAAAGTTATGATACCAAACAGGATTTTATATTTAATCTAAAACTTTTACAATTAAGTAACGGGTTAAGAGGGTGGTCTAGTTTTTCATCATTGGGGCGCTAACGTGAATAAAAAAGCAACAGGGTAGAATATTTTTTTAAAAAAGGGCATCTGGGCAGAGTGCCCCACTGACCCCACCTAGAATGAACTCTGCAACTTGAACTGATGAAATAAGGCAAGGAACTTGTTCATCAAAATTAATAAATTTATTACATTATGAATTAAATAATCACAGATCTCTTAATATATTGTAATATTTAGATATGTTTATGATTTTAGTCTTAGTTAAAATATGACGGATAATTTCAATGTTAATTTCTGGGGCATTAATACAGAAAATAATACACTCTTTAGTGATATTTGCAATAAAAATTAAAACTAACAAAGTTAAATATTTTAATTGTACACAAAAATTCAGTTTCAAATGCACATAAACCAAATAATTATAATTTATTAAAACCTGCTTAGCTATGATTTTAAGACTTAATATCTACATAAATTTTTTAAGTTGCCGGGTTTAAACCATTAAAAAATATTGGAATACTTAAACAATTCTTTCCTTGCCGATTCCAGACACCTTGTCCCTCTTACTACATCACTCTAATTCAGCAGTTCCCAACCTTTTAACTCTATGAACCCTCAACAAATGGCAACTTACGATGGAGATCCCACTTACATTCTTCACCATACATAGTTTTTATTCTTCAACAAAGAATATTTAGCCACCTTTAGTGCAAAATAATGTTATCGGTAATGTTAGAATAAACATTCTAAGCAAAAATAGATATGGAGTAAACAGGGATCGCACTGAAGTCTGTTAAATAATCACAGATCTCTGTGAAATAATCACAGATCAGTGTCACAAAGGCCCATTAGCTTGAGAAATATGGGGTTTTGATATGCCAAACCCATTATGTGTGTATTTTTTGCAACAGTCAACAAAATTTGGGTAATTTACTCAATCTGAGTAAACGCAAACCCTGAGTAAAAAAAAGAATAAATAAGATGATATTTTAAAACATGTATTATCACTTGCTCTATGTCTGTTTTTCTTGCCCCTCTTGCAAATGTTATGCACTACTGAAGGACAGTATGCCCCACCAGTTGGGAACTGCTGCTCTAAAGGACTTTTATGTACAGTCTGTCTTATTATGCTACTCCCTAAAATAATTTCATTTCTAGCACTTTCTTTTTCTCCCAATAATATAGCACATACTTTCATTATACAAACTAAGTTATTAAAACATATATAAATTTAACAAATCTAATTAAATATAAATTTTAATCAGTTATTTTTATACATTAACAGAATTTTGCATTTTAAAGAAATAAGTTCCAATTGTTTTAAACTACTTCCAAAACAGCTTTTAATTTTATTTCTAAAACAGCTTTTAATTTTACTTATTATTGAAAACCGTAAAAAAATGTTTTGGTTGGACCGAAAACGAGAACTGATTTGTGTGATTATGGCAACAATACGCTAAGGCGATCTGTTAAGGATGGGGTGCTTTGGTAGGCGGACTTTAGGGGTTCTAATGCATATTCACATTACATCTGGAAAAAAACAATCAAAACTCCAGACCATCAGATCGACAGACGTGTGATGGGACCAGAACCCGGGACCTTCACACTTCGGCCATCTACCATTTTCAGTGACATAACCAGTGAGCCATCATGAGGCAAATCAGAACTGAACTGGAAAAAAATATCAGTTTATTTTGGTTTGGTACATCTTCAGTCATTTTATTACTGTAAGCAACTTATTAATATTTTCTCATTTAACATCAAACATATAATTATCATCATTACATGTACAGTCTGCTTTCGTTTATCAGAGCATCACATGAAACAACTTGTAGAAGGCAGATTTAATTTAGTTGATGATAGAATTATATTTTTAGTACAAATAAGAATAACCAATGTATTTTCTTTTGGTTCAACTGGAACAAATAAAATTATGGTTCAAGCCCTGATATTTTTTTTTAAATAGAAAAATATTAAATTTAGTATTTTTTTTTATGGACTGATTAATATCATGATTATTTAAATCTGATTAGAAATCATTGACATTATTAAAATAAAAATGCAAAAATTTAATATTTTCAATAACAAAGTAGATTCTTTTATACATAAAACAATTAAGTTACAAAAAATTGTATTGTTTTTTGTACAATGAAATTAAAAAATATTATTTAATAAGTTTAATATTTTAAATAATTGTTTAATATTTGCATGTCTTTTATAACACTGTTTCTTAAAGTTGCATTAAAAAAAAAAAAAAAAAAAAAAAAAAAAAACGGGTTCTTTTTCTGGAAAAAAAAAACAACCTTTTTTTTACAACTCTGATTTAAAATAATTATAAATGAAATATTCTATTACACTAACTGTGCTGGATGCTACTGTGAATGCTACAGGGGAAATAAGAGTACCTGATGTTTTAAAACTGATTTTTATGAATACAATATTTGTAAGTCCTACTCATCTTTTTATCCAGCTATGTAAGTTCAGTGTCAACACTATTAAGTGCTACACATTGCATCATATACTATATACAGTTGATTCCTGTTAAATGAACCATCGATTTATCAGACCAAAATTTAAGCTGTACTAAAACTGCATAAAATGTCTAAAATTTCATGAAAATGTTAAAAAATACATTTTATTCTATTAAAACAATGGAAAATACATTATTTATATTTTCATTCTGTGAATTAACAAAATCTAATGCTTCATAGTTGAAAGAAGGGAGGATCAGAAGAATAATTAAAAAAAAAAAAAAAAAAAAAAAAAAAATAGATAATACATGACAGCATATAACTCACATCTTAAAATTTAAAACTTTAATAGATGGTTCACAGATTATAGGCAGGAAACTACAGTAAATTTCAACACCTTGCTGAACATAAACATTTTGTGGTCAAGTGATAGATCCCTAAAACAAGTAATAATTCCTCTTTGTTATTGTTTTCCTGTTTTCTACATTGGGACACATTAATAAACCCTTGTTTCTTGGGGGGGGGAGAGGAGAGTTATTAATTACTTATTATAGTTCAAAGGCAGTTCCAGTTGAGGAGTGAAAGGGGAAAGGATGTTAAGTAAACATTGAATTTTTCTATCAAACAGGTAACAAAACAAGAAAATTGTTCAGCCCTGAAATGCTTATTATTACTTAAAAAAAAAAAAAAAAAAAAAAAAAAAAAAAAGACAAATTTTAAAGGATACTTTCATCATCTTTAACAATTTTCCCCTTAAATTCAGGAACAAAAGGTCTTAAGTTATCTTTCATAATAAGTTCAAAACATGCCACTTCAGTACTATTGAATTTCTTCAGGATCGTTCCATGATGACCAGGTTTAAAATTTCCTGAAAGAAATGAGTAAATTCACTTCTGCACATCAAGTCATAATTTAAAATTAATTTGAGAACATTTTTAAAATAATATTTTTAGTGTAAATAGCATAATATATTTTAAATTTGCCATTTTCCTAGGTATAACAAAATTTTCAAACTTTTTAAAAATGTATATTGAATAGAGGCTGATAAACTACTACTACTACTGCTGAATTCTCATCATGCAGATGAATTTCAAGCACAATGGCTGAATTAATAAAGATTACAAAGACTACAGTTTGAGTTTTTATGCAGTATATAATTTAGAAATTTCAGATAAACATCTACAAAAGAATAAATTTGATAAAAAATTTAGAAAACTCAAATTTTTCAAATGATAGTGTTAAAATATCTGCCAATTTACACAGTCAAAATATGCAAGTATTTACAATTTTTAACTTAATTAGAAGTAAATATTTTTTGAATTTTGAAAACTTTGCAATTTTTCCTTTTTTTTGGGGGGGGGGGGGTAAAAGGTGAATTACTAAAAAAGTTTAACTCACAAAAAGTGGAGAATAATCATAAGATGTTTAAACTAAGAAAAGCTTGTAAATGGTGAAATTTCCAGACCTAAGAATAGAAAATTGGTATTTTTAAGTCAAACAATAGTGGTGAAGATTTTTGAATTTATGAGATTTTTAAAATGCAAAAGAACAGCTTAAGATAAAAGTTCTAACTTGAAGATTTGCTAACAGATTTTGAAAGTGGCAAATGTAACTAACATTTCAAATTTTAGAAATAAAAAATAAATAAATGAAGTATTTCATACATCAAATAGTTTCAAGTCATTGTCCAAAAATATCAAGAAAGCACTGACGAAATGGAAGTACTGAAACTCAACATTTGCAAATAAAATAACATCCAGGTGATATACACTGAACACTCATTAACTCAAACTCAAATGTTCTTAGCAAGAAGTTTGAATTATCTGATGTTAAGAGAAAGTAACCATTAAAAGGTTAAAATACACACTAAAATCCGATGGTAGCAGCTTTCGATGGCAGCCACCACCTGCTTCAGCCTTTGCTGTCTCCAGTACGCTCTGATCTCTTCCTCAAAGCTTCACTCCATCCCGGATCGATTTGCGCATGTGTCATATCGTTTACAGCACCATCTGTAGTTATGATTTGCAGGGCTTCCATGTTAAGTGCATAATTGATATTTTTATAATTGGCTAAATTTTTGCTTTCATTAAAGTTAATTTCTATGGGTTGTTCTTGGGCTATTTTAGAGAGGGCAGTGCTAGGTTTATTGAATTTAATATCATTGAAGTGTTTCTTTTTTCTGTCTTTAACTTTTCTTTTAGTCATTCCTATATAGCATCCGGATTTATTGGAATTATTAAATGTAAAGTTTATTTTATAGATTCTGGCTGTTTCATTAGTATCAATGGGTTCTTTACCACTGTGAATTCGTTTGAAGATAGCTTGATTAGGTTCTATAGGGATTTTGATATTTTTCTTGGCGGCTTCATTTGTTATTTTTAATGCTGCTCCCCTGCAGTAGGGTATGGCTTTAGTAAACTTCGGTTTCTCTTTTGATGGTTGCTAATTTGTTTTTAATTTCTATTTTTAAAGAGGTTTTTGACATGGGATTTAGGGTAGCCTGCATTTTTACATTGAGTTTTGATAAATTGTAATTCATTATTGAGGAGGTTTTCGTTGGAGCATATTGTAATGGCACGATTGACATAGGAACAGATGGCGGCAATTTTAAATTTGTAAGGTGTTTTTGAGTTAAAGTTTGCGATTTCATTATTGTTTGTGGCCTTTCTAAAAATGGTCGTATGGATATTCTTGTCTCTTACTGATGTTAACATCGAGAATGAGCACCGTTGATGGTAGCACCGAAAGCTGCTACCGTCGGATTAAAGTGTGTATTTTAACCTTTTAATGTAAGTCCGTCTTTCTATTTATAATTAAAGTATAAAACTTAAGACTGGTTTTCCTGAAAATTGATAACAAGTAAACAAATGATTTTCCCCCCATATCCAAACTCATTCATAAAGGTTTACATGAATTAATCCTGGAAGCAAGTGATGCCAGGGAGCTTTTTCTGTTAAAAGGGGAACAGTAGGATAATAGGTACTAATGTTTAACAGAAATTCAATATTCTAGGAATCCAGGCATGTGCCTCTTTACATAGAAAAGAAGTACAGGTAACTTTGACACAAAAAATAATGAATAAAGCCTGTATTTTTTTTGGTTAAATGAGGAAAAAGAATGTGTCATATTTTTAGTTTGAATTAACAATTTTTTTTTTTAGCATTAATTCCAATACAAGTTTTTGGAGTCCTTTTAGTTCAAATTAACAAGCGTCCATTGTATTTAACTATGCATTTATTAGAATTAAAGTAGGAAAACAAGGTGAACAAAAACTATATAACAATTCAGTAAGAAAAACAAAATTACCTTGATGTCCAGCAAGCTGTACCCATGGATATTTCTGTTTTTTGTAGGTTTGTATGAAAGGAGTACATCTCACTAAATTTCTTACTCTTTTCCACTGAGACTGCTAAAATAATGATTTATTTTCATCTAAGTTCCATTGAGTTAATTGCACAAAACTCATCAATCAAGAAATAAATACTTTCACTAGGGGATAATTTAACCTTAAAATGTTTTTGTAATACTTTACAATTTAATTAAATGCAAAACAATATATAATATTTACAACATTCCACTGAAAGTAACCTTCATTAACATCTCAGGGAATATAGAGACACAGGATCTAGATCTATTGAACTATCCATAATATCTGCAGCACTCATAACTCCAGATCACTAATACGTGTTGTTTTGTACACTTTGTAGCCATTAAAATATTTTATTGTTTTCTTATCTGTGATTTTCCACTTAATTTTATCTCGAATGAGTTTGATTTATTTTTACTAGAGTATTTTAACTCAAAAAAATTAAGATACTCCCTCGCATAGTCAGATAATGTAGACACACGGGCGCACGCTAGGCCTGGATTCATTCAAAGGTCTTGCAGATAGTTTTCCGGTAATTCCAAGTTTTTTTTTTTTTTTTTTTAAATGGATAGTTACCTAAAAGAAATATCTGATTTAAGTCACTATAGCCTAAGCGCATTGCACAGATGCATGTGCATATACACGTGTTCATTATATGCACCATGTATTTAGTTATCAAGAACTATTATGAGTTTGCAGATAGTTTTGGATTATATGCACGATAGTTTTTTCTTTTATCTGACTAGGCTCTCTTGTCCTATCTTCTTTTCACTTTCTTTCTTTACCTAAAATGGGTCTACCTACAGAGTTCACAATAGACAGCGGGATTGCACAATTCCCACGATACCACACTAAATCCCACTAAAAAAAATGACACTTGTGGGATTTTCCCACATGCTGAGTTGTTCAATTTTGATGAAGCAGCCAAAATATTTAATGGGGTAAAGAATCAAAGATATCATCAAATTGTATTGTTATCAAATTCATTTGTATATTATATTGCTAACTTATACTTATAATCTTAGTTGCACTGTATTTTTGTAATGATATAAATTTTGCTTGTTGTTGTTGTGTCCATGTTGTGCAAAGGGAAGCTTCAGATCACTCTGAAGCTGTCGAAGACAGCCTAAATTTTGCATGTAAAATGTTAATATAAAAAATAAAAAAAATTGTTGAAAATAAACAAAATTCTCACTTATTTTAAAAAATCCCACTTAATTTTGAAGCTAAAGTGGGAGAATCTCGCCCAATTTTTTTCCCCCTAGTGTGAACCCTGGTCTAAATGGACCCTAACCAATGAAGGGTGTCTTGGTTCGTGGGCATATAAGGCAGAGGGCACACCCAAATGCATCCAGGTGAGCCAGCCTGGACCTGATTATATCCCTGGAATAAAATAAATTTATATCTCATTTGACAAGATAAGGCAACATAAATCAATTTTGATTATCAAATGGAGCAGATCTACTTATTAATGGCATTACAGTCAAAACACCATTTTCAAATATTTGACAGTAATTCTCTTAATTGGAAGAACTTCATGACAATGTTAAAAAAATTAAAGTAATAGTTTTTCAAAAGGGTGACAGTGTTTTCACTTTGTGAGAATCTTGAATTTTTCTTTGGACTATATTCCGTATACGGTGCTTTGTTTACATATCAATGGTTTGTTTACAAATCATTGGCGAACAATCTGACGCGAGAGTGAGCGATGCACCGCCAACTGCCGGTGGTAGTTGTGACTGGCAACCATAAAGAATACGTGTTTCGTCAGGTTTGGGAATTTGAAATTGTTTGCGTTATTGATGGAAGGGAATGAAATGTGTTATGTTAATATAAGAAAAGAATTTGTGTGTGTTTGTTAGAAATATAGTACGTTATAAGCCGGTGGGTGTTGGGGACATTTCTGAGCGGTTATTTAAAAAAAAAAAAAATAGAGGTAAGTGCTCTTTTTTAACGAATCTTTGCAATGTTTAAGGTTTTTAATGTGAATTTTAAATTGATATTTGAAGTGTTTATGTTTTCGTAAGTGCTATTTACGTGCTATTCTAATCATACTGACTTTATAAGAGGTGTACAACAAGGTTGTTTAATCCACCGATGTTTTTTTGAGTTGAAAACGGGCCAGTGTTTGCCCAGTTTACATTAGTTGTACAACTAGGTTGCTTAGTTCACTGTTGTTTTTTTTTTTAGTTAAAAATGGTTCACTGGTTGCGTAGTTTACATAGCTGTACAACTAGGTTGCTGAATCCACTGAGGTTTTTTTAGTTAAAAACGGTCCACTGGTTGCATAGTTTACATAGCTGTACAGCTAGGTTGCTGAATCCACTGAGGTTTTTTTAGTTAAAAACGGACCACTGGTTGCCTAGTTTAGATAGCTGTACAACTAGGTTGCTGAATCCACTGAGGTTTTTTTAGTTAAAAAACGGTCCACTGGTTGCTCATTTTTAGTGGAATATATGTGCAATTTTAATGTGCTGATAGTGGAAAATGGTTGGCGACAGTCGCTGGAGCTTGGCGGCCGCCAAGCTCCAGCGACTGTCGCCATGTTTACATGGGGTGCGCACCGGCTTGTATGATTTTACCTTTTCTTTTTCTCACATAAAAATATTACTGCAAGAAATTCACACACCCTACAAGAAGAAAAATTATTCACCTACACCTTCCATACACAATAGCTATTAGAATTGTACAATTAAATAACGAAAATTTGTCAGATATGTATTTTTTGAATTTCAAAATTTAATCAATTTTAAGTAATTTACTTAAGAATGTTTATCACATGAAACTCTTTGTTAATGTTTTTCCTATGTGTGAATAATACATTTTTACTTCTCTGACCTAGTTGTGTTGTGATTATGTGTTCTTAAAGAATACACAGAATGTTAAGAATTTGATATTTTTTTATGAATTTCAATATCTTTATCAATAACTAATTAATATAAAATCCAAAATTATACAAGCACTGTACGCTTGTATAATTTTAATGGGTGTAGTAAAAATAAAATTGCTCTATTATTGTGCTTAACTTCAAAGCTTAAATATTTCTTTATGTGAGAAATATTCATTTTCTCAATGATTCTTTATTGAACTCATTTATGTTAATGAGTTCATTGTTATGTCTACCCACAGGCTTCTTCAATTTGTGGATATAAGGGACACAAAATGAATTATATGGGGTCCCTTGATGAATATTTTGGGTTTCTTTGACCCCCCCCCCCCCCAAAAAAAAAAGAGAAAATGATGAAAACAGTAAGTTTAACACAATGTAAAAGAGGATTCTCAAGAACGTAAGTCTACGGAAGGAAAATGATGAAATATTACTGAATTATCAATTTTGCATTATCAGGGTTGCTACTCAATTTCTGAAAAAAAAAAAAAAAAAAAATTCCCTGACTTTTTTGCGATAAAAATACAGACTATTTTTTACGTTTAGGACATCAACTTTGGATACCTTCTTAAATATTTCCATGTAGGGTGTAGCCATTTTATTATGGGGGCACCCAGTGGGTGTCCATGTTACCCCCTATGAAGAGACGGACACATAGACAACCACGCCCAGTCGGGGATCAAACCCCGGCCGCCGGGAGTTGAACCCGAAACCGGAGTACGGTGCTTTAAGCTTTCCAAAGTAAGGTTAAATGTTGATATTGTTTACAAACACAGATTTCTGATAATTTTCCAGGTCACATTATGTGATTTCCAATGCACCAGTTGCATACCCAGGATTTTATTCTTTTTTTTTTTTTGGGGGGGGGGGGGTGCAGATCCCTCAGCTTCCCCCCCCTAGTTCTGTTCCTGCAATGCACAATGCCACATTCATCACATGAATTTTTTTTTTCTTTCCAGTTTTAATAAGCAAAATTTATCTTGAAAATGGTATTTTATTTAGTTGAATTTGTTTTAACTATGTGTGAACCTTATGTAACCTTAAATAACACATAAGGTTACCGTTATGTAGTTAACCTTATGTGGTATATAATTTATAACCTTATATATATTTTATACCACATTATACCACATATTATTATAATTTATAACATTAACATATAACCTTATGTGGAAAAAAAAAGCTATCATTGTAAAGTTCAAAGGTTTTTTTTTATATAAAAAAAAGATGCTATTGAAAAGGTATGTCATGAAATTTTTACACCTGTCTAACAGTTTAAGAAATTTATTTTAGAAAATTAAATAGAAAAATTTTAGTACTTCTTTAGAATGTAAAGTAATAAGCTAATTTATTATACTTCTTTTTATGTTTGTTTATATTTAAACTAGTTCTTTACTTTTGTTTACGTATGATTTTGACAGAATGCTAGAATATATTTTAGTTTTTTAATGTCTTTTTTATGTTATTTTTGTGAGGTATAGTCTTCAGAATATTATTTGTTTACATTATTAAATTTATTCTACTAAAAAGAGAAAGAGGGGGGGGGTTGCAAGGGGCACAGCCCCCCCTCACATATAAAGTAATTAAATTTTGGGAGTAATTCAGTTACCGGGTGTCGCCTATTTTTGGCGACTTTTTTTTCTCACCAACACCCGCTACTTGGCGCTTTTTTTTTGTCGCCAAATTTTTCACGTGTGAAACACCATTTTAGAATACGATAAAATAATACAACATGTTGAGCACTGTCAGGAAATACAAATTACTTTAACACATTAAAATTCCACAGATATTCCACTTAAAAAAAAACAATAAAACAAAATACACCATCCATACTTAACACTAAAAATTGTCAGCAAATTCAGTAACAGGCAATTAAAAATGAACAAACAGTAAACCACTTTTAACTAAAAAAATTTCAGAATATTAAGCAATCTAGTTCTACAGCTATGTAAACTATGCAACCAGTGGACCGTTTTTAACTAAAAAAACCTCAGTGGATTCAGCAACCTAGTTGTACAGCTATGTAAACTATGCAACCAGTGGACCGTTTTTAACTAAAAAAACCTCAGAGGATTCAGAAACCTAGTTGTACAGCTATGTAAACTCGGCAACCAGTGGTCCGTTTTTAACTAAAAAAACCTCAGTGGATTCAGCAACCTAGTTGTACAGCTATGTAAACTGGGCAAACACTGGCCCGTTTTCAACTCAAAACAACATCGGTGCATTAAATAACCTAGTTATACACCTCATATAAAGTCACTATATGAAAACATAACAACATCAAATATCCATTTACAATTCACATTGAAAACCTTAAGCAATTGCAAAAATTCTTTAAAAAAAAAAAACACTTACCTTTATTTTAAGAAACTCTTCAAAAATATCCATAACACATCAGCTAATAACATAACACCAAAACACTTCCTGTTATTTAACATTATAATCACGCCCTCCTTCAAATAAACACACACTTCCTTTTTAAACAACAACATAATATTCACTACACTTCAAATAACACAACACATTTCCAAATACATCTTGTATTCCCTGTAAATAACTCAACAAACACCAAACAAGAACTGACACATCGAATTCAAATTCACCTGCTTTTCGGTTTACCGATTACAGTTAAATTGCCTAAACCAGTCACAAAATTCCTTTACCAAACATCCTGGTATCGTTTAATGAACCCACCGAGCGTTTTTTCATCAAAATACAGCATCATCCAACACCTCAACTCAATCTACACAGGTTACAACAGACATCTGACTCTAACGCTAAAGTAAACAAACTTTCGACCAAACTCCAAGTTTGGCGACGACACCCGGTAACCGAAGAATCCCCTAAATTTTATTAAACCAAATCTTTATACAAACAAGTAAGCTTGTAATCTGTTTTATAACTTTTTTTTCATAAAAATATTTAAAAGCCATTAAAATAAATCATAGCAAAGTTAACTTACGAGGATCAATTATCTCTGAAACCAGCACCATCCAATCTGCTATATTGTTTACAATTGGTATCGGCAAGGCAAACTTGGGTTGGCGACAAGATTTTATCGCCAAAACAAAAGCAAGCAAAAAAGGACTAATACTAAAACTGTTCCATAAATTCTGCATTTAAAAATACCTTGACACCCATCATCACCATGGAATGACTCCATGGTTAAAACAATATAAAACCATCAATTGTCAAACAACTTGTCAACCCTGCCAAGGATGGATTAGTCCCAGGTTGCAATAACTTCAGAACATACCAACATGAACTTGCCTGTGTGGAGTACCAACTTCATGCAAAAATGTAAACATCAAAAGGTTAATTCCTAGTTTATGGTGCTTCTTGGCGATTTTCCAAAAATCGCCAATTTGGCACGTTTTCCCGTCTTGTCTCTGGGAGCCAAGATGCTCCCAAAGACACTACGAGAGAACGCACCCAAATTAGCGATAAATACACAAAATAAGCAAATTAAAAAGCATAAATATTTTAGTTTTAAACAACAAAAATTATTGTACTTACATAACTTGTTGAACAACTGATTTTTTATTTTATTTAAATAATCATATTCGTCGTCTCATAAGTCATAGTGGCTTTTTTTTTTAATTTTTATGTTTGTGGATACTATTTTAGAAGAGATTTTCTGTAATCTAAAACGAATTTTAAAATCTAAACACTAAACCATAAACCTAAAATCAAAACACTAATCATAAACCATTCAAGTAAAGCAATTTTCTGAAATCTAAAACCGATTTTCTGAACTCTAAAATTTTCTTTTAGCTGCAATCAGTCGTTCTCTCGTAATCCATTCAAGAAAGAGATTTTTTGAAATCTAAAATGAATTTTTTAAAATCTAATGCTAAAATTTTTCGTTTAGCCACCATACACCACGCAATTTAGCAAAGCACGCTTACCTTCTCTCAAAAAGCATATAATCCACAGTGAAAATCCACAAACACAATTAACGGAAAAGAATTAGTTTATCCAAAAAAACGGATCCGAAAAATACGAGGAACCGAAAACGTCTGTCGTTAACCCCTCTGAGTTTCCATAAGAAATGGCTTTTGGAATTCAAACCAACCGCCGCGCATGCGCTCCGTTAACACAACGTATCAAAACGTTCTCGAACCAAAACTAAAATATACCGTATATGATTCTGCTCCCATACAAACACAGCTGCGCATGCGTTAAATCGAAGAAACGAAACGATGTAACTCATGTAAAGCAATACTAACAACATTGACTAAAACATCTCACAAGTGCTAAGATTCGGTTAAGTAAAATTTATTTATTTTTTATGTGAGGGGGGCCCCCCCCTCAACCCCCCTTCTCTTTTTAGTAGAATAAATTTAATAATGTAAACAAATAAGAGTCCCATCAGAGGCAAAAATGCGCACTACAGAAACAAAATGGCGGATTTCCACATGGTTGCCAGAACGCAAACTAAAGTCGCCAAGGTTGCCAGAATATACCTGTTATCGCCTCCTTGGCGAAGAAGCACCATAAACTAGGAATCAGCCACATCAAAATGTCAACAAACATCTTATTTTGTAAAGGGATCATTTTTTTTTAAGGTTCAAATACTCAGACAGGGAAAGGAGTCTTAAGATTTATGAAAATAGGGTGGTGTCCCCAGTTATGGCCACCTTAAGCATTTTTAAAGATTCAAGAATTTTTTTCAGTACTAAAAAACTATTGAAAGATTTTGAAAATAATACACAGCATACATTGAAGAGTGTAAAATAATTCTACACTATCAAAGTTATTTTTGTAGACATACTTCATTTCATATAATTTATTAAAAATTGTTTTAACATTTTCCCCACTTATGGCCACTTCAAAAAATTTGTAAATAAAGTGAAAAAAAGTAAAATAATTTATGAAAAACACATAAAATATAATATTTCCTTTCGAATTGAATTTAATGAAACAATCTTATACAAATTTAGATGGTTTTGGCACTTTTTTTTCTTTATGTAAAATTATGAATTTAGATAAAACTGAATGATCAACATGTATAAAATTGAATGATTAACAAATATGAAATTAGATTTTTTCAAAGACATCAAGAGTGCCAGGAAACATAGTCTGCAGAACACGTCCTTTTTGAATGAGTTGTGGTTCCGGTAATTTTCCGATAACATCCACTATGTTGATTGTTGAAACGTCATTTTCGTTATGTGAAACACGTTTTTTCCAAATTCACACTTTTTAAACACGTTATCTCAAATTCTTCTGAAGAAAGGACTTAAAATTGCTGCAACATAACGATATATACTAGTAGGCTTCCTTTTTTCATTATTCATGAATTTTACAATGACAAAGTCTCCAAGTTTTAGATTAACTGTTGCAGAAAGTTCCACCAGTTTTCCACTTTCTTTTCCTTTACTGACATCTTTATTAGTCTGTCTTTCCATCCAGTCTTCTGATGATGATGAATTTTCATCAGTAATTTTCTGTTTTAATTTTTTACTTAGTTTCATTTGCTGATTCTTTATTCTTAGAGCTTTTTTTTCTCCCTCTTTATTCTGTCTTTTTCTTGCTTTTCCTTTTCTTTAGCTTCATGGTACTCAATCCATCTGTTTGATGTAACTACACTTGGAATATGCTCCCTTTTTCTTTTGGATTTTTGCTTCTGGCCATTGAATGATATCCTTTAATATTGTCTCAACAGATCGTTTAGGAGTAATACTGTCTATTTTTGATGAACTTGGTGTTTCTGTATTATTACTACTAAATATTGTCTCAACTAATCTTTTAGGAGCAGTAATATCCGTCTTTGATGAGCTTGGTGTTTCTGTGATATTACCACTAATCACTGTAGATGTATTTTCATTGTGATTTGTTAAACATAGCTGAAGCGAATCATAAAGAGTTCATATCAGGTGTTTCTTGTTCTTGATCTACTTGTTCATTATTTACCATCACCACTGTATTTTCTGCATCTTTTGTCACATCCAGCCAAAACTTAAACAGCATATAGGCTTCCGGATTTACCTCCCAATCACAATTTCTTTTTTTCATTTGACGAAACTCACTGCATTTGGCATATCTTCATCTACAGTGTAACAATACTCAAAAAAAAAATTATATATATGAGTTGTTTTACCTATAGCTTCTGTTTAAAACCAAATTTTTTAAACTGATATATATATATATATATTTTTACAAATCTTCTCATTTTATTTATAATGTCTAAAATAAATAAACAATACAATTACTAAATATATTTTTATATATTTACTAAATATCAAGTTTTTCAAAGTTTTTATCAAACATAATTTAAATGTTATATGTCAGTATTGTTCTTACAGTTGTAAATATTGTTCTTCTGAATAGCTACTATTAAATTTTAACCCCAATATTGACTTTTAAATATAATACCATTATAAAAGCATGAATCTACTTGTTACAAATAAATCATATAAACAAGTAGTGGCCATAACTGGTATAACATATAACCCAGTTATGGCCACTTCAGTGGCCATAACTGGAGAAACTGTTCTGAAATAGACACCAGTTATGACCACCCTGTTTAATTCTAAAATTTAAAAATTTTCATTTATTATAATTGAAAATAGTGAAACAAAATAGTTTTAACTTCCCTATAAATGTTGAAAAAACATCCAGATATTCCTAGATTCTGTGCGTTGAAGCTGATACAAATAGATGTTGCTTAAGCAAAATGCTAAGAACTTCTTTTCACACAGCATACCAACACACACAAAAAAAATTAAGATGCCTTCTTGTTCTGTGTTACTGCCAGCAATCACAGCCTACTTACAGTGTAATGTTTGTAGCCTGTTGTAACCTACAATTTGATCGGCTAACTTGTGTCAAAGCTTAGAAAAATAATAAAATTTGTGAAAGTGGCCATAACTGGGGATACTACCCTAACAATGTTTAAACTTTGGATTCATTTTTATTGCAAAGCTATACTTAGTACATTATAATATTACAAATCACACAGACACATCCTATTCACTTAGGCAGATTTAATTTTTTGCTGTTGCAAATAAAAAAAATGGAAATTGGGTGTCCAAAAACTTGTGATCGTGAACAAAGAATGGATTTTCTTCTGCTGGTGATCACAGGGCTGGGAGTGTCCCATATAATACGGGACGGTTGGTCACTTTATATTTTGTCAAGATAAGACTAGGATTAAGGAAATTTGTCTTCAGTGGAAACTAATGATGATGCTAAACAAAAATTTGTAAATTAAAAACTTCCGATTCAATTTTTATTGAAGAAAAAGGTACTTAAACTCACAAATCTTATTTTCTTGAACACAGTGAATCTATTGATGCTGCACTTTGTTCTAGAGATATTAGGATGTGATAGAAGTAAAAATGTATATAGTCAAAAACAGGAGGGGGTGGGTTGCCAGTGCATCAGAACATACACAGATCTGCAAATGCAGAACAGGGGGCTTCCTTTCAGACTATATTTTGCCCCTTTTCTGAATCATTTGCAAAATCTTCATGGATACAGAGATGTGCTGGAAATAACTTTCTTAGTGTAAAATTAAAAGCTTGAGTAGTTTAAAAGAAGATACAGGAAGCAAAACTACGGGATTTTTCTTTTGCATGGCAAAGCAAAAGTCATGCTTCATTGGATCTACACAGCGAACAGTAATATTTCTAACTGAAAATGAAAGCACAGTCTAAAAAAAAAAAAAAAAAAGTCTTGCAAACTGTGTGTGTGTGTTTTGTGGTGCACACAAGAAAGGAGTCAGAGTGTGGACCCCTTCCAGAAGAATTATTAAGAGTGCCTTTTAAATCATGTTACAATTTTACAGTGTTACGTGGTTTTCAATTGTTAAGTCCATGAAACTTTTCAATAGACAAGATAAATACATAATTCAAATCCATACAGTAGACTTAAATGTGAGGGAGAGCCATACCATCCAAAAACTCTCTTATTGAACAGCTATTGTTCTATGTGAATAGCACCCTTCATATTCCCCCCCTCTCCATCAGTAAAAAAAATCTTGTGTATGCCCCTATTCATTATGTCAAATTTTTTTGGTTTTGTTTTGTTATCCCGGTACACAAATTTTAAACTTATAAGAGTTTTTATAGAAAGATAGAGATATAAAGAGTTATTCTAACAACTTTTTTAAGGGCCACTTCTATTGATTTGAAGAAATTTATAAATTATGCTAATTATCAGTCTGCATACAGATATTCAACAGAATGAACAGAGACTGGGGATGAAATATAGTACAGTATGAGCAAACGAAAATATTTCTGGGAAGTAATGCAGATGCATACTAACCCCATTTCAAACATAAAAAACTGATATATAATGATTTAATGAGTTAAAATAGGCTTTCCATCAAAATTAACTAAAAAAAAAGTATGCTCGCAATTAAGGTAAAATTTTACTTTCTAAGTCCCCAATATTATGATACAAATAATTTAAAGAAACTAATTTACAAACCTTCTGAGCCTGCCGGACTTCTTCTGGTTCCCAATCACTACTAAGGTCATCACTACTAGTTCCGCAACCATCATGATGATGGTTGAGGGGTGTTACCGTTAACCAATATCCAGCATAACCTCCATAGCTTGCATTAGCCATGGGCTACAACTGTTTTATCACAAAAATTTTCTTGACACACCACACCGAACCCCAGTTGGAAAAGCTGCTCATTTGCAGCTGCGTGTTTATATTACTTTAATACGAACCGATTCCTCATTTAACTCTCAAGGCTCATAATAACACAATGATGCTATGTATTCAAACACTGATCCCTTGTTTATGAAATGCCATCTTAAGAGTATGTATGACGTTCCTTTCTTCCGCCACTTAATGGAAAACAGTCAGAGAAAGATGTATACAGTTGTAAAAGAAAGCATAAATATATAAAGGGATGCAGGCATCATCTGAGCACACACACATTTGTAACTGTGGTGCTAAAGTAAGAGCACTTCCAACTAGAAATTGAGAATTGCTCTGAGCTTGATAACATTTCAGTGTCATTTCCGCTGTTTCCTAATCGCGTTTTGAAGGCCATCTTAACTAAAGTCGACCTCATCTTCCAACTCATTGAGCTCTTAACTGCCACTTTTCCTCCCAAATTTGAGAGCGATTCTTAACACAAGTTAAAAAAGTTCACTCTACGTTTGACGTCATAACATAACACAAAACCCATAAAACTAAAGAATCAGCACATTATCATTAGTAAGCCTGAAAGTTGTCTCTAGCCGCCGCATGAATTCAAAGACCAATCTAAATGAATATTAATTTCCAGTAAAAAGTTATAGTTCATAAGGGCACTGTGAACAATTACATTTTCTAAACAAACGCACGAAATGTCCCTGTACAATTTTTTCTTTTCTTGTTTGAATTCCCCGTATTTATCCCTACATCGCTGGGATTCCGAGTTTGGATGGAATAAGGAGTTAAATCATAACGCTATAAAAACAACCCAAGTTCCCTGAAGAAATATTTTTTGCTGCTGCCATCTAGTGATGATAATAGCAAATAATTCAACAGAGGATTATACTTTTTCCTAAATTTTATATGAAGCATTCATTTTATTTTTTATGTTTCAAAACAAAACAATTATCTAGACCCCCTACTTTTTTAATTTCACTGGTCCTACTATATTATTATTAAGGGGAATTTTCCTATATTTCATGATAATCAGTGGCGAAGCTAAAGGGGAGCAAAGAGGGTCATTTGTCCCCGGACGCAGCACCCAAGAAGCGTCAAATTGTATACAGGGTGACTGCTAATTCATGGTACAAACTTTGAGGGCTGGTACAGGATACTGTAACAATCACATTTTGTATAGGAATGTATGGTCAAAAGTGTAGCATCGAATCACAAACACAGGAAAGAACAAATGCAGGAGACGGAGAAACGGAGTTAGTAGTTACTTCCATTGCCGGTAGATAGCTAGTCGGCGTTGATTTGAGGAAGAGAGGCCATTCTCATTTCAGTTTTC
This sequence comes from Cheiracanthium punctorium, assembly GCA_038373885.1. Classification (NCBI taxonomy): domain Eukaryota; kingdom Metazoa; phylum Arthropoda; class Arachnida; order Araneae; family Cheiracanthiidae; genus Cheiracanthium; species Cheiracanthium punctorium. Next base: position 58,977 of record JAWZYV010013846.1, on the reverse strand, counting down.
GTCCGTGGCGAATATATGGCGAAATATAGAAAGTTTAGCAGGAGTAATTTCGTTAACGAGTGTCGGCTATTTTTGGCGACTTTTTTTGTCGCGAACACCACGCAGTTTGGCACTTTTTTTTCGTCGACAAATTTTTCCACGTATCAAACACCATGGCCCTTATTCAGATAGATTTAGTAGCTACTAACCCTATTGTTTAGTTACTAAATTTAGTAAAGTGGATTCAGATAGAATTTGGAGGCGGAGATACTAAACACGTGACCAAAACAAGCTGCTAAAATCACGTGACCAAACAAGCTGCTAAATCACCGACTAAATAAACGCACGCCTGGAACAAGCGCTCTGATTGGTCTGTTAGTTTCCCTGTTAACTTATCCCTACATTTTCCCTGACTTCCCTTGGTGTTGGTCACATGATTTAGTACTAAATGTATCTGAATCCCGATTTAAGAACATTTAGTATCTCCGCCCACTTACTAAGTTAGTAACTGAACAATAGGTTTAGTAGCTACTAAATCTATCTGCATAGTAGCCCATTTTACACAACAACAAATACATAAAAATATTCACTCACCTTCACATATCCACATGCATATAAGTGCACTTTTCCATGAAATTTGAAGGAAAAAAAACTTGGCTGTAGGGTACGTGAGTTCATTTCCCACACAAAATTTATTGAAAATTCTTATAACTCTATTCAGAAAAAAACAGCTATACCTATTTCTTACCAAAAACTACCTTAAAAGCACTTGCTTCATACGAAAAAATCCCCGCCCTCAAACTACAAAAATACCTAAACTATACTCCCCACCCCAAAATATTTGAATACTCGTCCCAATCAGTATCATCAAATTCTTCAATTTCACTTTCAGGATCCTTACTACAACCAGCCGTAACAATTCCTTCAATATTCTCCGATTCTACTGTAGGAATCACAAACGTTCGCATTTTTAAACCTTCTTTCCCAAGTCCAGGATACACTTTTTTGATATCGTTTAAAAACTGAAAGATTTTTTCCCCATTTGATGAAAATTTATTGAGCTGTCCCAACTAGCACACATACGTTGGGTTATTGATGGCACGTGGTTGGACAAGGTTGTTACGTTGGGCAAACGTTGGATGTCCATATGGAAATGTCGGTATTCTGTTGGCTAAAGGTTGTGTTGGGCAACCGTTGGTAAACAACCGTTGGCCATCGGATGGCTGAATGTTGTGTTGGGCAACCGTTGGTAAACAACCGTTGGCCATCGGATGGCTGAATGTTGTGTTGGGCAACCGTTGGTAAACAACCGTTGGCCATCGGATGGCTGAATGTTGTGTTGGGCAACCGTAAGTAAAACAACCGTTGGCCATCGGATGGCTGAATGTTGTGTTGGGCAACCGTATCATTGCGCATGCGCAGAGACACACATTCAGGAAACCGGAAAGCGATAGATTCATGTCCGTTCGCCGTTCCGTTTCCGCCATTGCTTGTTATGATGTGTTGATATACTTTTATAAAGTGATTGATAGTTGAAATCTGAAACGAATATTTATCTTTTCAGCTATATTTCTGTGAATTTTAATCGTTGCATAGGTTCGTAGTAACTTGAATCACGATAACTATTAATATTGATGCATTGATTATAGTTCGATTGTCCATAAGCCTAACGGTCTTCAAAGTATGTAAACAAACAACTTACTATGCAGCTATGGTAATAAATATATAATAATTGCGCAGTGCTTATTAAAAGATGCGTTTTGGAGGAATAATACCGTAAGCGGGTGTCGGTTGAGTTGGCGACTTTTTTTTTGTCGCCAACGTCTAACCTTGGCGACTTGTTTTTCGTGCCAGACAAAACAAACATAAGTAGACACATACGGAAAAATATAAACCCAAAACTACAATATACTTATCTAAACACATTAAAACATTAGTAGACATATTTCAAATGCAATTATAAACAAAATGTACATAAACAAAGCACTAGCTCTGGGCACGTTAAAAAATAAATAAACCATAACCTTCAAATTATGCAAAATGCTAAAATATGTTTCTGCACATAATTAATTATACAGCGAAATTTCCCTTAAAACGTTCAAATAACACTTTTAAATTAATAGAAAAACACTCAAATAAACCGACTACCTCCCCCCCACCACACACACAAACTAAACTCAAAGATACTTATTTACTGTATCATATTTAACCTGAATAGTGCACGTGATTTCAAGAAAAATACACTGCAAATATTTTTATAAAATGTTAAGAACACTCTTTATAAATAACAGAAAACAACTATAATAAACCGACTACTTCCTCCCCCACATGATTTTTGCAATTTAATATACCTTCAAAACACACAACATTTACACTATTAATCAGAATAGAATCAAATCTGATCACAAACTCAAAAATCCTTACATATGTATTCATATTTAACCTAAAAATTGTACGGGAATTCTGTAAATCGGAAGCAAACCCAGATAACAAAAAAAAAAAAAAAAAAAAAAAAAAAAAAAAAAAAAAAAAAAAATCAACCATCCCTCTTAAAACCTTAAAAAATTTTATTTTTTCATCCCAATTCACAAAAAAAACATACCATACTAAAAACCTTACATAATTATAAGAACATAAGACCATAAATATTCTCAACTATACACCGGTGTACCGTAAAGCAAGGAATAAACATTTAAATAAATAAAAGCACCACATACCTCAAATTTTATTCATGAACGACGTCCATTCACCACAAAATAATTCCATCAAAAGCATTGAAATAAGCATAACAACTGTACCTCAACATACGCTCGATTCATATTCTTCACAACTCACAACAAACATTTTCAAATTTTTGTCGAATTTCACTTGATAAAAAAATAGAAACAACTCAACGTATAAAGGAACAACTTTCATCATAGCTCTACAGAAATTATCTACATTTAATATAAAAACAAGCAAAAATTCCACTTTTCAAAAATAACCATTATAAAATACAAAACTGCAGCAGGCGACACAACTTCCATTCCCGGCTAATTCAAGTTCAGTTATTTTTCCAGTTAAACTCCTTAAAATTCCTTCAACCAATCATATAATTCCTTCAAACACACTAATTTCTCATGACATCATAAAACAACACAGCTCCGCCGGCAGGGTTGCCGATTAGCTAATCTCGATTGGCAACGCTGTCAGGACTGTTTACAACATATAGTAAGCTTTGGCGACGCATCTTCCTTGGCGATGGACACCCGCTTACGGTATTATCTTCCGTTTTGGATTACTAAACAATGCTAGACAGCTTAAAAATAAAGTTTTATTTGCTCATAGTTGTACAACAGTCGAGAAGGTAAAATTGGACACAATTGTTTTCTCCTAATAAGATTATTCTGAAAAAAAAATCAACTTGAGCCGTGCTTATATTTTGCAAGATTATAATGACTAATGAGATTTCAGATTTAGAAGTAGTTATTAAACTAACACTACTTCAATTTTGAAATCTCGTTGGTTCACAGTGGTTAATCAACAACAAGGATATAAATTTGTGCATCAAAATTGTTTTGTTGTTAAAGGTTGTATAAAATATTTTACAGTTTTAAGAATTCAGTTATTTTAATATTTTACAAATGTGTTATAGTACTTTACAGTTCACATATATACCTATATTTACCAACTTCATTTTGTTAGTTATTTATTATTTTAGAAGAGATTTTTGTATCTACACCTGTTATATGCTACAGGACTCAAATTTTATGGAGAAAAATACATAATCTATATGCAATCAAATACTCTTTGAGAGTACTGGAAGGAAAAACATTTTTATTGCTTTGACAAGTCTCTTCTACTGCGTATTTTAGTTGAATGAAAAATATCAGTAGCTCTTTAAGTAATACGCTGTGACTGAGAGTTCAGGTCCATGAACTGAAATCAATACTGATTTTTTAAAACTTTTCTTCAGACATTCTATTTTTTGCATTAGAGAAAGGATGCGCTATGGAAAAAAAAAAGTTCTCTCTCTCTCTTTTTTTTTTTCAAAATTTTGTGCAATGGTAATTATGCGGGTCGCGTTGTAACTTTTTTTTGTGTACCATCAACGACTTTTTTCATTTTATGTGCTATAGCGTGTAAGCAGCATCACTAATACATTCTGTTGTACTGATATCTTTCTCATAGTCAGATAACATAGATGCACCCGTGTGTTGATACTTGCATGCGTAATGCATATGCATTACGCATGCAATATTTTTTTTTCTTTTACTTTGCAGTCAATATCTACAGTTAACTGAAAATAAAAATAGAACTACGAAATGTCATTGTATTCCATACCAATTTTATTCGGGCAAACTAAAAATTAAGAATCTAAAAAATTACGTAAATTGAAATAAATGTAAAAAATAATAAATAAATATTTTAGTAAAGAATGATTTCTGTGACAATCTTCAGTGACTTTATACTCCTATTGGATTTCCCCACATGAGTATTAAAAAAAAAAAAAAAAAAAAAAAAGAGATTAAGCCTCCTTACAAAAGTTTCAATTGAGTAAATTTTCAGAGGTTTTGAGAGACACTTTACAAAAGTAACTGTCAAAGGAGAAGGAGGGATATGAATCATATTTCAAAAAATAAGCATTCTTTCCTTTAACGTTATATGTTTTTTCTTTTAATTAATTCGAAAAGTTTTCATGATTTTGGTTTGCCTGCCGTCCTGGTTCTCTAAAACTGTAAAGGATAGCTTCTGAAAGGACCTTCTAAATATTTTCCTGCTTCCGATCTCTCCCCCCTCCTTTTTTTTAAACAGTTCATAAGTTGCACCTGCAATATTAATTTTCCTCATAGTGCAAAATAGGTTAGTTTTCTACAGATTAATATATGTTTGTAACTTGACAGACCGTTTACTATTTTAAAATAACACATTTCTGTTAGTGACGGGACTAGAACCAGTTTTAAGCAAAAATGTTGGGAGGGGGGGTGTAAAGACAAAATTTTCTGACGATATATACCAATATGCTTTCAAAAATATACATCGATTATCTGCCCTCTTGGGCGGTTTCCTCCAGATGTAGCGTGAATACGCATTAAATCCCCTAAAAGTCCTTCGCCCGAGGCACCCCCCACCCTAGGCAGATACTTAATGTGCATGTTTGCCTTAAATACACACTACATTACATGATCTGGAATGAAGTTGGTTTGAGGGGACAAAAGGGACTTGTTTACTGGCACAAAAATCACTAAAAGGAAAATTGTAACAAGACTATTTTCATGATATAGTATAACTTATAATAAACTGTCGGCAGAACTGGTAATTTATACACTGAGCATTTTACAGATTGGTGATTAAAGCTGAAATTTGCTGACAGTCCTTTGGCAACTGACGATTTTGTCGACAAAAGTACTTTTTAGGGGGAGTGGGGTGTCCGCTCGCCCTCCTCCTAAGCGCACAGAAACCCACTGTTGAGGTGGAACCATATTTGATGAAAGAAAAAATGTGACTATTTGATAATATGCTTCGTTCTACATATCTGCCGTCCCTTAAAACTTATCTGAATCTGTCACTGCATTTGCTGTTAGTAAAATAATTAAAAACTTTAATTTCAAATTGGACAGTTTTTCATATATCTATAGAAATGTTATGAAATAGCACATCAATTTGTCAAATATTCGTCAAATATAATTATCCAACATTAGGTTTCTGCATTGGCCTAAAATATGAAACTAACTTATAAATGTAACGGCTAACAATTATGATAGCTAAATGTTAAAAATAACCAATTTCCAACAGTTGGATAATAGAGTGACAACATACAGATTTTACGGTGTCCCAATGTATACATTTACACGTTAACTCAACGTATGCATTTATACGTTAACATAATGTATGCATTAATACGTTAGCCCAACGTATGCATTAATACGTTAGCCCAACGTATGCATTAATACGTTAGCCCAACGTATGTATTTATACGTTAGCCCAACGGTTGGAAATATGTTGGCAAAAAGTTAGAGCATACGTTGGCCCAACGTAAGAAATAACCAGTTGCCAACCGTTGGATAACCGTAAGCCAACGTGTCATTTCAACGTTGCCCCAACGTATGTGTGCTACCTGGGGTGTACGTCGATAAAAATAAAGTGTCATAAATTGGAAAGTGTATTATTCGGCCTTCTTACTTTTAATATGTTTTTTAATAGACTATTTTCATTATCTATGTCATTAATTGTGTTTTGCTTATTTTCCTTCGAAACGAATTCCCCTTTAGAATGATTGGTTACCTTATGAACTGCTTGATTTAAAATTTTTTCTACACCGCTATACTGTGGTACACTATCAGTACAAACTAAGGAGGTATCAGGATGCACGAAACTCTTAACGTAAGGTCACAATTCCCTCTTGCTTTTACTTTCTACTTAAAAAAAACCTCTTTGTCTTCCCTACAATATATTCCGAAAACAACTACTGTTGTGGATTCGTAAATACGACCTTTCGAGTACTTCCCCTTCGTTAAAAAAGTTCCATCTAACGAAACGGTTTTCCCTGGATCCCCATGTTTTTTATTTTCGTGAGAAACTATCACTTCGCAAACCTCACGACAAAAGGAAAAATAATCCGTCGCAGTCCTTGACGACATACATGCGTTTCACACTTGCGTCGTTCGCGTCGGTTTGACGACGCTCGCGCCAGTTTTGCCTAGTGTGAAAGCAATGTGACACCAGTTTCGCGACGGATCGCTCGAACTACTTAGGGAAGTGGTCTGACGACGCTCAAATCGACTTAGCCATCCCAGAATTCTGTGCGATAATCTGCTGGCTACTTAGCGAGCCTTTAAAAAGTCGCCAGGTGATTGTTGTTGATGTTGACTGCTTGTTTTTGTTTACTTCCGATTTTCAGCCCATGCTTCGGATATTTTAAAATCCTTATAATTTCTTAAAATTTATTTACTTTACACTCGTCATGTCTGTCTTAAAAAGTTTATCATTTAATGTGATCTTATATTAGTATTTATTTAAAATGTTTCATTTTTTATTATTTAAATTAAAATCTGTTTGCATTTGAAAAATACAGATTTCTCACAGACACATTATCCAATTTCTTTTATTGTAGTTGATTTATTTATATGTGGATAATGTTTATCGCAAAAATATTCTTTGCGTGAATTTTTTTTGCTTGTTGTCTTTAGAAATTGATGTATGAGTATAGTTGAATTCTTACTACTTAATGTCATCCAGATTCATTCCATTTATTAACTTTAAATTATGTATATTTTTGGGATTTTAAAAACAAAATCTTCATCCATCAGTTATGGATATATTTATGTTTTATTTTAGATAATCGTAATATCGTTAATGTAAGTCTGTTTAATAAAATAATTTTTACTTATATTGCAGTGTTTTTGTTATGAAAATGAGTAATAAATTTAGAAAAATAAAAAGTATTCAACTCTTGCCTCTTTTTAAACATAATTTTACAGTGTTAACTACTAATGGTTTCTTTTTTATATCTGTTTCTGTCAGATGAAATATTGCACATCCACCATGAAGTTAAACTAGTAAGGTTTGAGACATTGGAGCAGAAAATAAAATAATACTGCTTCATGTCTTAAGTCTCACTGGTAAAAGTGTAATTCAACTGTCTAGAATAGGAGCATCTCTTGTTGTAAGTAAATACCGAGCTGCGGATTCATTATCTTAAAAAGTTTGTGTATCTAAAGTATGGTTTAATATTTTATTTTATTTTATTTTTTTTTTATTATTGACCTTTAATTTTTTTTCATTCCTTTATTTAACGTTCTAATGCCATTAGATTAAATCTTGACCTTTTATTTTATATTTATTTCTTACTAGTTGGAATAGATTTTTAAAGTCAAATTTACTTGAAAGATCTGGATGAGAAATGTTTGAAGTATTTACTAGCAATAACTAATGTAGATCATAGTATACTATTTCTCGGATTTATAATGGCAAAATTTGTTATAATAATTTTCATATTATTGATCAAAATTGATAAAAAATACTTTAATTATGGCAAGAATCTTTCCAAAGTAATCCTTAAATTATTTTTTATAATTTAAGGATTACTTTGGAAAAGTAGAATATATAGTAAATGTGTATAGTAAATATAAGAATATAGTAAATGCGTAATTACTAAGGTATTTATATAATCTATTGTCATCATCCAATTGTCCATAATATTTTCTTCCCAATCTGTGCGATTATGCCCCAGTAATGTTTTAAACAATTATGCGAATCTCAGTTACTGGTGTTGATAACCCTATATATAGATCATATGATAATATACATAAATACTATTTTTATGAGATTATCTGGGGTGTAGCCTAGGGGAGTCATAACCCCCCCCCCTGAGGAATTTTTTGCCATACAAAATGTATATTCTTCACTCCCTTATCACACACACGTATGCATATATGTGAGTTGCAGTAGTCGTAACTCCCCCCCCCCCCCATGAAAAATTTCTGGCTACGCCCCTGCCAGCAAGGTTAATTTAAAAAAAATTTTTAGGTTCTTGAGTATTATCCTGGCACTCATTCCTGCCAAACTATTTTTTTGTCGAATGTGCTGGCAAACTATTGCCAGTGATATTCCAAACCAACAATTATTTCATGTGTCTGACATTTATCTTGGCAAAAAATCATTCATCTTGGTGGACTGCTGGGATAATATATAAGTACATTTTTTTATTTCTTTCATAATTGTTTACAAGAAAAATCCCTGTATTTTCCTATTATAAATTGCTAAAAATTCAAAATGTTGGCACACCATGGAAATCTACTCGATTTTCCCCAATAATGTAGGCAGGTATGAAACTATCACTAAATTTAGATTAAACTTTTTGAAAGATGAGCTTTCCTCTCATTTATGTTTTTATTAATTCACTTTCTTTGCAGTTCAGTTATTACTGTACGAACATGTATCATGTAAGGAAAGTATTGTAATCATGAAAAAATTCAACTTAGAGGATTTTAAATATTTACACGTTTTGTCATTGCTACCAAGTGTTCCGTGGATTCGTTCCGTTTTTTGAGCTTTGTTCCGTAAATACGTTTTTAAGCCAAAATGTTCCATTTTTCAGCTTCTGTGTAAGGATTTTTAAAAATTAAAAGAAAAAAGGAAGAACATGTACATTTTTAGCTTTTGGTAAATCATTTATCCTTGTAAATAAGGCAATAAATTTAATTGAATGATATTTATCTTATTCTTTCAAGTATTTATTACATTAAGCATTTAAGTCTTGTAGAAATAAGTTAAGAATAATTTATTTTTATAAATTAATGATTATATAAGCACATCATCTCTCTACACATGATTATTTAATTCTGTTAATGTAAGATTTTTAATTGTATATTTAATCATGCATTTAATGACCACGCACTGTGTTCCTTATTTCTGATTTTATGACCACGTGTTGTGTTCCTTAATCTTTTCCTGGAAGGTTGGCAGTTATGTATTTTGTGGTCTTCTGAATTCATTTATACTATTTTTATGAGGTTTATGTGTGCGTGTATGCGAGTGAACACAATAGCTCCTAAATTTTGCATTCGATTGAGCTGAAATTTGGTATACACAGTCAACTCGGCATATAGTGAACTTTCAAATACAGTGAACACATTTCCTTAGTCCTGATTCACATACATTAGAAATGTACATAGCATTTTTTTGGTTTTAGTGAACTATGACTTCGGTTATAGTGAGCTTAAAAATTTTTGGATGGTAGAGGCAAATATTGTTCAATTACCATTAACAGTGTCTCTTTTGTGTTTGAGTAGAGTGTCGAGTTTTACACTATCAGGTTGTATAAATGTTTATAATTGCAAGATATGGGGAACGAGCAACCAATACGCTAAACGTGAAGAACCCCAACTCAGTGGTCCCAAACGCTGTAGTGTTACAGGGACTAGCTACGGTGCGATGTTGAGAGAACAATTGATTCCAGCATTGCAAGAGAGACATTGTTTAGAAACCACGGTATGTATGCAGGATGAAGCACCCCCTCACATTGCTAACATTGTTAAAAAATTGCTACATGATACCTTTGGTGCGGACAGAGTCATAAGCAGAGGTTTCGACAACTCTTGGCCCCAACATTCACCGGAGCTTAATCGTTGTGATTTTTATCTGTGGGGACTTCTGAAAGGTATGGTTTATAGAGAATGACATGCCTCTTTTGCTCAATTGAAATCTAGCAGAACGAGACGTGAGGCGAGTTACACCAGAGATTTTAAATGCGACGGTGGACCATGCTGTTTTACATTTTCAGCATGTGGTTACATCAGGTGGATCGCATATTGAGCATATCATGTGATAATTTCATTGAATAAATAATGGTTTGTTTTCCAAACCGTCTTAATGGATTGTTTAATGTGTGATCTTAATTTACGTTAATTTTTGATTACATGATACTGTAAAAATATAATTACTGAAGCGAATTGCATGGAATTTTGATAAACTGTAAATGATGTTTTATATTGTTTGTATGCCTCTAATTCCGACATTGTTCTTTCGTTGTGTAAATAAGCTCTCATCTATCTCAACTACTTTTTCAAGACCACTGATTTTTTTTAAACTCATATTTCTGTTAATACTGATATACAAACTTCTCTCAAGTAGTTGTTCCAATCTACAACTGTATTATCATTCATATCCAGTTGTTTTTCACACCATTTGACTGATGTCTTGGGTCTCGCAAAGGGCAAGTGTTAGCTTGTTTTCCAATTGGCCCCTAAAGTGATGGCCGGACCCACTGATGCTTCTTTTGTGTCTCGCAAATGACCAGCATTAGCATATTTTTCAGGGGTCTGCCTAAAGGGATGACCGGACCCACTGATGTTTTTTTGGGTCTCGCAAAAGGGCAAGTGTTAGCTTATATTCCAGGGGGCCCCTAAAGTGATAGCCAGATCCACTGATGTTTTTTTGTGTCTCGCAAATGACCAGCATTAGCATATTTTCGAGGGGCCCTTCCTCTTTTGTTTTTAATAGTTTGTTATTTTTTCTTTAAATAGTTGTTCCATTAAAAAAATTTTTTCGTTTTCCTAAATCACCATTTTGTTTATGTTCCTGCATCTTGGGAAAATAATCACAAAAATCAAGCGTGCTTCCTCTGTAGCTGAATCTCACAGCCTTTAGTGTCCCATACGTGTTGCCGAACGAGAAAAGCCAAAATAATGGAACCCAGAGATTATGAACCAAGCAGAGCAGAAGAGGTTGCAATCCCAGAGACGTTCCACAGAAAAGTGCCAACTCACCAGTTTGTTGACAATCATCAAGTGGTAGGCTAAAGCACATTTTCACTGTTCGTTCAAAATACAAATGTAGTAGTAAAGATTTTTAACGACTAAAACATTAGTCTCATTTAAATCTTATAACCAGAAATAGTCACAGAAATCTTCAGAGTAAATAGAATTTTACAGTGGCGTATGCAGACTTCATTCAAGGGGGGGGGTTATAGACATAACTTTGCGTTAAAATGCATAGTATTTAAGCTAAAAATTGAAAATTTATGGACATTTTGTTAAAAACTTTTTGATAAGGGGGGGCGGGGTTGAACCCCCAACCCCCCTCCCTTTGCATACGCCACTGGAATCATAATTGTTGAAAGAGAAAATGGGGGGAAGGTGGTGATACCTCTTAGAATATTGCTTAGAATATTCCACATTTTAATTTTTAAGTGAATTACCAAATGAGTGCAGTTATCTAAACTTAAAGAGTAAGGATAAACGATTAATAACTATTCAAATGGTAATGATTAATGAACTTCATTTAATATTATAAAGCTATCTAGATATTATAATGAATAATTTTATCTCTTAGAAACAAAAGAGTAGATTTTAATATTTATCCTCCCAATAAAACTCATTTTGAGTATTATATTATTTTTCCTTGAAAAAAGAAAGAAAAAAATCCAGTAAATCGTAATCCACACAGTATAGATAAAATCGATGCTTATTTTATGAATGCATTGTGGATATACATTGTTTATTTACATTCGCCACCTGCCACCTCAAGAGTCAAGCAATCTGAACATGGTCTGAAATTACAAAATACTTTTATCTGATTCTAAAAATATTTTTTTCACAATTAAAATAATTAGAAACCATTCATGAAACAAAAAATTAAATAAGGGAAATTTTTTTATATTCTTAAAAATTTGATTTCTATTAAGATAAATATGCAAAGTGTTCTTGAACTGAAGTGAATTATTTAATAATATCTTTTTTATCAGCCAAAAGAGATAGCAAGCCAAATCCAGCAACCCACTAAAATCTAGTAAACCAGGACAAATCGTTTCAAGTTTGAACACAACTGGCGCTAGCGAAAGACCCAACTGGCGCGAGCGTCGTCAAACCGGCGCGAACGACGCAAGTGTGAAACGCATAATACTCTTTTCTCCCCTCTTTGCACGCCAAGCATTAATCTCATTTAAAGTAAACAAAATAGGAATTTTCAAAACAAAACAAAAAATTACAGCTAATATATCTCTTATACTAATTCGAGTTTTTCCCAAAAAAGTATTCCTTAACCCATTGAGCGCCAAAGCTCCCGTTACGGGAACACCTATTATATATTTTTTTTCTTAAAATATTTTAATGCAATTTACGAAATACACATTTTATATAAACATTTACTCTATAGGGTGTGTTATATATTTTTATCAGAACAATATATTTTAATTTAATGCTTTTTTTTCTAATTTTTAAAATGTGAAATTTTGTCTTTATGACTTTCTTATATAAAACTACCGTTCAACAATAAAGAAAGGTTTGGAACTTCACTAGCTGGTTTCGTACATTTATAGTATCAACAAAAATAATAATTACTTCATATATACAGTTTTGAGAAGCATGTGCGTACAAAAAGGAATTGCTGTATCCAAAATGGAGGACAGCTGTATACATTTGCTGTATACATTTATCCCCATAAGACGCCAAAGCTCCCGCTACGGGAACATGCTATATTTTCTAAATGCTTTGAATTAAAAAAAAATTTCAACTGTTCTATAATAGAGGCATGCAATGTATGTAAAAAATGTATATACATTAAAAATTTTCTATCCGATTCTCATAGCGGCGTTTAATGGATTAAGGGTAAGGTGACCAGATTTTTGTAGTCAGAATCGGGGACATGTCCCCGATTCTGACAACAAAACTGGGGACATTTATAATTAATGCAATAATTAACAGTAATTTAATTAAAAAACAATGCAATAATTAAAAAAATTGTCCCCAGTTCCATATTTACATTCTGGGGACAATTTGAAAAACGTCCTGAAAATGGGGACTGTCCCCGGAAAATGGGGACATTTGGTCACCTTAGTTAAGGAGTCCAACGTTCTGGGACATTTACTCATTTTTCTGTTTTTACATACGAATCTCTATACCCAACCTTCCTCCCACTATCATTCCAACACGCCATTTCAGACCCACACATATTACACACACACACAAAAAAAAAAAACACTCGTCCGCGCAGGTATCAATCCTACATCAGTCGAAAATTCTGAAACCTTCTCATCACTTTCTAAGTTTAAAAACACAGTAAAAATGCTAAAATTGGGCCAATAAAGGATGCATCTTAAAAACAGTTAAAACCACACTATTAAAACATTAAAACCATTCGTTACACCTCAAAGCAACGGACGACGTTTCCAAATACAAAAAAGACACCTTATAATGCCCGGAACAAAAACTCACGTACCCCACAGCAAACAAAACTAAAAATGACGCATCAAACTCTAAGCATCCCTCTTATAAAACATCCGTTCACCGGTTACAGTTAAACAGCCTAAACCAATAACAAAATTCCTTTACCAAACATCATACTACGGTTGAATCAATCAACCAATCATTTTTTCTCCAAAATACAGCACCATCCAACAACTTAACTCCATCAACACAGGTTGCTACACATACCTGAAAATATCGCTACCGTAAACAAACTGTCTAAAGAAATCCAAAGTTGGTGACGTATCTCACTTGGCGACGGCACCCGCTTACGAAATTTCCCCAGTTTGGCGATTGTTCCTTGTTTATTTTTTAATAAGATGTACATACGTACACATACGCGTGTCATACCGGCATTTTGCTTTTAATCGAATTATTTGTTAGCTGTATTCCGTTGCTCTTCCACTGCACATTGCTCCAAAATTGTTTTTTAATAAATGTTTTCTAATAAATTACAAATGAACATAATATATAAAATTAAGATTTTTTCCCTTTTAAAAGTACATAATAATTTGAGAGAGAGAGAGAGAGAGAGAGAGAGAGAGAGAGAGAGAGAGTGTCATCCCAGCAATGTTTAATTTCTTAATATTTCTTCCCCTATTATAATTTTATTAAAATTCTTATAAAGTAAATGTAACTATCATTGAGACATCGTAAATTGTTGTGTAGTAAGAAATAAAGCATTTGAATTATGAAAAGAATAATTTATAAATAATATAGATTGAAATATTTCACAATCATTTTAGTACATCATAATTATCATAGATATATTATAAATGTAACTAAATGTAAAAGTAGATAAAACAAAATTTTCTTTTCTGATTTTCAGTTTGAAATTTTGTTATTACTTGTTTATCTTTTGAAATTTTTAAGAATTATTTTAATAATTAATAATTTAATTAAGAAATTAATTTACTTTGAAATTATTATTGACAGTGTTCAACAGTGTTTGATTCCGATTGTTGTTTATATCACACGAAATTAAAATTTGAAACAATCTGCAAGGTCGTGTGTCTGCCTATCTTCCCAGAGATCGGCAATGGTAAACCTAAAGTTTATTGCTTTTCTCCCCCTCATCCCCCGTTGTTTAGAGAGGGGGAGTACAGTTTCACTTAGAGGACGCTCCCTCATACTCTCCCCTCCGTTGGAAATAAAAATAATTACTGCTTGCTCTGCAATGCTCTTTGAAAGCAACTACAGAAGCAGAGTTGGGCAAAATACATAAAAAAAAGTATTTTCGATGCAAAATACAAATTACATTTATTCAAACACAAAAAATTACAAAATACAAAATGCTTTCTAAATTGAAAAAATACAAAATACATTTATTTTCTTAATACATACAAAATACGAAATACGTCTAAAACTTCAATTAAGTAAAATTTTCTACAGAAACTTCTAGTTTATTTTATTCCAGTGTATTTTAAGATGAACAAACAAATGTAATAGTAACTTTTTTTTTTCTTTTTTTTTTACATATACATAAGTTTTTCCTGGAATAAATTGCATCTTAAAAGGCATGAAAGCAAAAATGTGTGACAAGTATTTATTGAACGTTATTTTTCAGTGATAATGAATGGAATTGAAATATAAAATTAAATATTTTTCTAAACGAAGATGAGTTGAATTATATTTCTACTTTAAGATACATTTATAGCCTTACCATCGCACAGTAGTTATGTCACTGAAAATGGTAGACTGCCGAAGAGTGAAGGTCCCGGGATCGGGTCCCATCGAGCAGCTGTCGATCTAACAGTCTGGATTTTTGGTAGGTTTTTTCCAGATGTAACGTGAATACGGTTTAGAACCCCTTAGAAAGTTCTCCTACCAAGGCACCTTCCCATACTTGGCAGATTGCCCTAGTATAGCGTTGCCATAATCACGCAAACACAAGATACATTCATATATTACTACAAAAGATTATATTACTACAAGATTGTGATGGAGGAGTGGAACAATATCAGCCTTGATGTTTTAAGAAAAGGACTTTCATCTTTGAAATCAAGATGTAATATGATGGTTCAAAGAAAGGGCTATCAGACTGAACACATTAGAAAATAAAATTCTTATATTTATTTCTATATATATCTTTGCAAAATCGTTACAAAAATGTGTGAACACCCTCTGTAGGGTATTTGCGGGACCCCGAAAAAAAAATTGTTGTGGAATATTACTTAAATGAAATTAATTTACGTTTCACAAATCACCCGTGCATGAAGATTTTCTTAACATGAAACTTTTAAACGCCTGTGTCACATTGCTGAAGAGTTCTTTAGGGGAATTGCAAAAAATATTTAACATGAATTTAAGAAAATGCTTTTAAAAAGAATTTAACAGTTTTTTTTTTAATTTTAGTTTTACAATGTTCTATATACGGTTAATGGGTTAAATATTTCAGGCTCTACAAATACTCAAGAGAACACATTAAATTACGATATATGTTTCCGAAAAAAAAAAAAAATCTAATTTTCTCTTTTCTCTGACCAAAAGTTTAAATTTTAGAATGTCTAAAACTTTAGAGGATTTTGTCGAACTACTTATTAGTTATTAGCATCAGATATTATTAAATTTATACATTTTTTCATAACTTGCAACTATCTTTATAAAATAGGAAAATAAATGTCAATTTATGAAACTGAACTCTTCGAATAATTTGTTGGATTCAATTAAAATATTCAGATAATTTACTTTGATTTTCAGGTAGAAATTAAACCTTCATAATGTGTGAAAGATTATTTTAGTATGTGTTTTGATACTATCTGTGCAGTTTCTAGGACACCTATAAAATGGAAGCGCCATGTCACGTGCTCCGAATACCCAGCCTAAAATAAGATCCTGCGTCCACAACTAAAACGAATAAGTAAATTTTGAGGTAAATATATGTAAATAGTTAACGCAATTTTCTTCCTTCAAATTTCCCTTGTTTTCTTTTTTTCCTTCCTTCCTGAAACAGTGAGCGCACGCATTTTGAATTAAAATAAGCGAATTTTAAAATCGTAAAAAAAAAAAGAATAAAATATTAAATTTTTTTTTTCAAAACAAGCGATAGTAAGTGCGAGGCTTCTAGCGTTTCAAAATATTTTTCTAAAGACAAGTTTTAATTATTGCTGCTGATAAAGGAACTCTTATTATACCCTTGCTAGACATCTCCGAATGACACTGGCTGGAGTAATTTATGGGTTGCTATCTTCCCGCTTTTGCCATCCCCACTTTAGAACGGGGGCCATCGTCGTGATATTTTCCGTGAGTCTAGATCTG
The DNA here is from genome assembly GCA_038373885.1 of Cheiracanthium punctorium. Lineage (NCBI taxonomy): Eukaryota > Metazoa > Arthropoda > Arachnida > Araneae > Cheiracanthiidae > Cheiracanthium > Cheiracanthium punctorium. Next base: position 42,016 of record JAWZYV010013846.1, on the reverse strand, counting down.
CAGGGTCACGCACTGATCGTTCTTGAAAAGGGGGTGAAATTGTTGGCGATCTCTTGGCGTGCCGATGTGTGGGAAGTAACCGTGTGTCGGCGGCTAGTTTGGATTTCCTGCTCTAACTTTTTTTACGCCAAGCGCAAAGACGATGCATTTCACTCTGTCCAATCGGTTATACCTCACACAGCATTCCGCCAAATGAGCCAAACTGTCAAATACCGTTTCCCCACCTTCTTCCGCAAATTCTCCCACTCTAATTGCTGCTTGGACAAAAAAAAAAAAAACCTTTATAGATGGTCCCTTATGCTGGAGGAAAGGAAACCGGGGAAGGGGGGCAAAGAAGGGAAGTGAGGGTCAATTCTGGGGTCAAGGTGACGGTTGACCAGAAGCACTGGAAAAAAAGACTCATTGTCTGCTTTGTACGTGTTTCGCTTTCCCAAGAAAATATCCCATTTCCTTTACTTCTCTTTTTGGAGATTCCAATTTGTTTCAAAATGAGATTCCGTTTGCTACAAATAGAGCTTTGCGTCGAAGTCAAATAAATATTAGTTTATCAAACATTCATTAGACTTAAAAAAATAAAACCCTCATATAGATATTCTTTCTTTCTTTCTTTCACTCATTCCATTCCATAATGTTGTAATGATATAAAATTATTTTCGCAAAGAAAATTAATTTACATGTTTTTCTCGGAGTAATTACTCAAATAAATTAATCTAACTTGTATTTTAAAATAATATCAATCGAATTAGTGAAAAGGATTCGGTTGAAATTTATTAGGTTTTACTGTATAATAATAAAATTTTGTCTTAAACGGAAATAAATTTTCTTCCATTTACGCAGTGTTCCATTAAACAAAAGTTATATCCAGTGTTGCATACAGGGAAAGGGCTAAGACGCTTGAGCGCCCCTCCTCCCCCTTTCCAAAGACATTTCTAAACGGGTAGCATTTTACTTTAATGTGCATTTTGCATAGGGAAAATAACCTTTTATTCTAAATTCACCCTCCCAAAACAAATTACAATACTTTAAAGTGATGTTTTGTTTTATTGCATATCGTGTTTAGGTCACAAAAGTTTTTTTTCTTTTTTTTTAAATTAGCCCCTTCTAAAAAAATTTCTGAATCCTCAACTGGTTATATCCTAGAGTAAGTATTCAGAGGACCAAGAAATATTTGATAAAAGAACAAGTTTCCGCGTAGTAAAAGATCCGTTTTGATGGGCTTGAGCTTTTACTATGCATTATAACTTTAGTACATTTCAGAATCTTCAAAAAAGAAGAAAAAAAAACGCAATTTTTAAAATGTTTTTAGTAACGGTCTCTTGAAAAACGTTATAGTTTATAAACAATGGTCCTCTATATTAATATTTCGTAGTGATAGAACTTGTAGGCTTGGGAAGAAAAAAAATATATCGATCTCCATAGGCTAATTTTACAGTATGAACTTTAAAAAGTAAACAACGACAATAAAACTACTTTTTTTTAGCTTAGTTTAATCCCCGGTCAGTTTTTAATGACTTAAATCACCTCATATATAAATTGTCTCACATTCTCGCTTTATTCACTTTCACAGTAACATGGCAAGTAAAGATAAATTTTTATTAAAAAAACTAATCTTTAAATGTATTTTTATTTTTTCTAATATTATTTCGGCTTAGCTGAAAGTTAAATTTGAAAATTATTTTATTTTTAGTGATGTGTATCACTAAACGATTTTTAAATATTTTATGCATTTTATTTTATTCATTTTAATATATTTTAAATGCTTCCAGATAAGTCATCATTATATTTTTTATCCGTTTTTTTTGCATAACTCCCCTCACACACACACACCCGCGAAAAAAAAAATTAGTGGATCTCACCATTAATGTGTTAAAAATTAAAAATTAATAGAGTTTAAAAAAATCCTCTCCTGAACTATAGTTTTGTTATAATTATTTCTACTGACATCAAAATACAACAGAATATTACAGTGTAAAAAATTCATTCAAATAATGCATGTTCTGTTGTAGATTAAGCATTAACAGAATATCTTTTTGATTTTTACATAAGCAAGCACTTCTTGTAAATAATCAATTAAAGAGATAATTAAACTTTTTACATTACTTAATTCATTATAATTTGTCAATTATTTCATTTGGTTGTTCTGTTGAACAACACACAGAATTGGTAATCCAGAACCGGCCCTACAAATTTAACGTGCACATTCGTCGCGAGTACAGGTTTTTCTTAGATCACAAGAGGACAAGACACAAGAGGAAAATCACTGCACTCGTGCTTTGCAACGGTGGGGAGCGAAGCAGACAATAATTTTTAGGCATGTTATTCCTTAACACTTAATACACCCGGGCAACGTTTGTAACGGAAGTTTATCTTTGTGTGTGTGTGTAAAAAGGGGGGGGGGGACACACGCTAAATGCTCATGCACTTCAAGTCGAATTACAGAATTTTGCACACCGTATCTAGTTAGTAGTATAAATCTTTAGTATGCAAATAAAATAATTTTGTTCCGAATGAATGATTTTGGAAGCATTGTGAAATTGCTTTCAGGAATAAAGCTGTACAGATATCTTATTCACATGCAATAACAATAATTGTTTTTTTTTTTTTTTTTTTTTTTTTTTTTTTTGCACAACCTCTTTCAGCTTGTGGGCCGTAGAAATTCAAATGTTATGTATCAAAGGTCAAGTAGTGCGCCCTTTTAACTAATATAGTTTTAAAAACAAAATATTAAAGACTACTTGATGGATGTAATGACACAGTTCCAAATTTTTAATTATAATTTTCTCTTAATTTTGCAAATTAAGTTCTTGAAAATCTGGTGGCACACATAGGCAAGGCAAATGTGTAATCCCACAGTACTGTGATTGTTTGTGTCATGTTTGCAACAAGCTCGGTTGATGATAACTAAATTAAACATTTACATTAGATTAATGATTTTTTTAACAGTAGGTATGCTACATTGTTTACAAAAAAAGAAAAATTGTTCACCGAACTCAATTTTTTCGTAGTTATGACCAATCGAGTTTATTGTGGGCATGACAATACTGTGGAATCTCACAAATAGCAAATAAAAATTCTTGATAATATGATGGGACCAGGGGCATAGCCAGAAATTTTTCATGGGAGGGGGGTTACGACTACTACAACTCTATATGTATACATGTGTGTAATAATGTAGTGAAGAATATACATTTTGTATGGGTAAAATTTCTCATGGGGTGTTATGATCCCCCTAACCCCCTCCCCTTGGCTACGCCCCTGGATGGCACATATTCATAAGTCTATTAATTATAACTGAAAATTTCTGCTGCCATATTTATGGCCATTAAAAACAAATCTGAAAGAATTACATTTTCACAATTAATTCCTTTTCCTAAAAATTGAATTGATGGATTCTGTTGTGTTTTTCAGCATGCAATTGGATTGGCAGCTGAATGGAAAAGAGTGTCATGAGCTAGTAATAGCCCGTAGGGCCTAGGTTGTGCATCCCTGATTTAAATCAAATTATTTAAATCAAGATTAAAAGCACCGATTTAAATCTGCTGATGTAAATCATTGACACCCTATTTAAAAACGAATGAAAAGTTGTATGGTTTCTTACAAGTACCACTTTAAAGCACTGTCATCTTTCGGGATTTCCTAATTTTTTAAAGAAAGGGTTGCTAATAGAAATTAAACATTTTAATTAACACGTATTATCTTAAAAAGAAAGGCATGCTTGGCCATGAGGGGCGTAGAAGGGAGCGTTATATGCCCACTCCGACCCAAGCCACTGTTACTGTGAAATTCTTGGGTTATTTAAGTATCATGTACATACAGTGCGCACCGGTTATAACGGACCAGGGATCTAACGTACTATCGGTTATAACGTACCTAGAAGCTAGGTCCCGATTGAAGTCCTATATTTATATTGTTTAACTTCGGTTAAAACATACTTAACAAAAGTACGTACTTCGGCTATAACGTACATTTTATACCAAAGCCAAAAATAAAATCTTGCTTTTCTTAAGCATTTTATTTCCTTTTTCTCGGAAATTTCAGTACGTTCACAAACACTCGTTGTCAGTTTTAGAATCTCTAGCGAGATGAATTGTGTATGAATGAAGGGAGCGATCTTTTATCTTTTTCCCCTGCTAGGCAAGGCTAAGAACAAGACCATGTTTTCTCTTCGTTATTCATCAATATAAATGCCTTCTGAAAAGCCCTACTATAATGATCCTGATGAAAGTACCAAGCATACCCCACGCATTACATGCTGCTAAAACATTATTACGATTTTTTGAATGCCGAAGTGATGATGCGGAGACTCTACAAAAGTCTATTATGGATATCGAAAACGGTATCTTTAAAGTAGCATCTGCTGATTTAAAACAAAAGAAAATTAGAGATTATTTATCTAAATAAAAAATGTTCTGTTTTTATTTAATTTAAATTTAAAAAAATCACACCTGTTTAAAACACACATTACAGTGAAATTATGAGCCCACTTTCTTTTTTTGTGTAATATTGAATCTTACTGCCGGTATTGCTTATAACGTACTTCGGCTACAAAGTTCTACTTTTTGAGGTCCCGTGAGAGTACGTTATAACCGGTGTCTACTGTACTAAAATGCTTGACATCCTGATTTGAGGTTATGTAATATGGTATCATATTCACTCTGATTTGTAATCAGTTATGGCTTGTTATTACTGGTTTTCTTTTTATAAGTGCAGGAATTTATTCTGAATCGTGGTAATTTATCTTGTTAACTCTTTGGTTTTAAATAATAATTATTAGAATGAATGATTTATAAGTATATATATTTACATAAAACTATTTTTATTTCTGAAAGTATTTAATTTAAATATTACTTCTTTTATTTTAGACATGCTTTTTTTTTCAGAATTAAATTATGGTATTAATAAGTCAGTTTAAAGAAACTTCCTTAAAAGAACTTTTTACATCAAATGTTAGTATAAATGTAATGTTTTTAAACAAATTTTCATTTCTAAATGCTAAAAGAAAACCTTTTTTAAAGGAAACTGGCTAAAAATTATTTGAAACTCATTTCTTAAGATGTAAAATATCGGCTATATATAACTGTATTTAAAATTAATTTTTAATTAGTTTTGTTGTAATAGTTTTAATAATTATATTTTTACCATTATTAGTATTGCAAAGATTATTCCCCTTCACCAACTTTGATTAAATATACGCACCGGAAAAAAAGCGCATAATTTGAATGGTTTCATTTTTGGGGCGTGAAATGAAAAAATGTGAGAAAAAAGTGGGCGTAAAGAGAGGTACATTAGTGTATTTTGTATTCATCTCTATTGAAAATTGCCATTCAGATAACTTTTCCAGTAGCCCCATGGCCGTCCGAAACGCCTCAACGCCCTTTAGCTTTTGATAAAGTTTTTTTATTTTTATTTTTACATAGAAAAGAAATTACTACACATCTGCACTTTTACTGCAAAACAAATTTGAGCCCAGTAGTCAAGTGAATGGCTTCACCTCCCTCTTCTACAAATTTGAACCCAGTATTTAGCTGAAGGCTAAGTGAAAATACAAGTGTTTCTATAAGGGGGGCACTCAGAGTGTGAAGCATGTTAGTGTAAAAATGCTACTAAAAAAGAAAAAAAAAAGAAATACTTTAAAAAATACTTTAAAATTCAAATACTTAAAAAAAAATCCACTCCACCAAAAAGCGCACTTTTGCTTCAAGGCTTTATTTTTTATGCAAAATTTAAGGTAAGTCCATCAACAATTTTGCATTAGAAACATTTATTTCTAAAAAGAAAATGTTTACAGCATCCTTTTCAAGCAGTCATAAGATTGTAAACAAGCAAAAACTAATGCACATATGAACAAACGCTACATATGAGAAAACGCTAGAAATAAATTTCTTTTGTTTTGTGGAAGACGATGAGGTCATTCAATGAAATAACTGAATAAATTCGTTTTGTAGCGATTGTTTTCTTTAACAGATTACATGAAGAAATAAAATCTGTATTAAACTGGGGCTTAGTTGAAGCAGAGTGGGGTACGGCTCGGTTTTATATATGTCTTAGTGAGTTTTGTATTTCTTTGGCATAATTAGCGTTTAATTTTTTTTTACAAAGTTTTCATTTGTTTTACTTTTTCTTATTAATACTTCCTAAAATCATGGACACCCATACCATTTGGGGGCAAGGGGGGGGGGCTGCTCATCTCCAGATTTGATTTCAAATACTATTTTAGTACAAAGAAATTGAGTATGCTATAAAAATGTTCAGTCTATCGACAGGGATCGATATCATCTTGCATCATTATATGTACGTTGAAGCCTCAAATGAATTAGATTTGAAAATTTTTTTCCTCATGTATCATTTAAAATTCCTTGCACTTGTAAGTTTTTCATGCGTTTTATTTAACTAATTTGCAAATTTTAAATGCTCTTAAATAATAGTTACCATACTCTTTTTTTGATATATATTTGGCCCCTCACCCCTAAAATACTAACTATTTATTTTATCGTTATTTATTTTGTTATCAAAACGCAACATAATTTAACATGGCGAAATATTCACATAAATAAGACATGATATCAGGCCGACAGGATTTTCGGGCCCCAGGACAGCGATTTGCGAAGGGAGACCCCCCACCCCACCTCTCAAAAAAAAATTTATCCAGAAGAAATTTTTAAACACTTTACAGCTAGTGCAATTTGAATTTACCGTAGGCCATACACTGTAAAAGCATCTTATTTTCGCGAATTTTTTATACGTTGAACCGAAAGCTAAAACATCACGAAAATACCTAAACATAGAACCCTTTTTGCATAAGGCATTTTAAGAAATTCCCGTTTTTCCGGAAAGTTCGTACTCCCCCCCTCCCCATTTTGAACAGCTGCAAAGAAGCTGATATAAATGTATGTGAATGAGCTGCATTCTATTAGTTGTATAACTGTTTTGCATTCGTGAAATAGTTGTGTAGTATTCAACAAATAGTTTTAAGAACGAAAGTTGTCAAGAGAGAGTTTGTAGCTGTAGTACCATCTTGAATCTATCAGACAACCAAACAAATATACGGCCCTACATTTCTAACGAACACATTTGCTATGTTTATGGAGCATGTATTAGATCTTCTGTCTTAATCTTAAGTATGGGGGTCAAATGAATGTTAAACGAGTAAAATCACTAAAGTTAAGTTAGATATAAATCTGATATTGTTGAAACTCATCTAAATAATACAATAATTTTGCAAGCATGCATTTTGTGTGTGTGTGTTTTGAGGGGGGGGGGGTGTAACATTCGAAATATGCATATGAACTTAATATTCATCAAAACTATGGTGCTGACCTAAGTCTAATTAAGAATAACGGGGGGTCCTAGGCTTACTTTTTTTTTTTTTTTTTTAGGAGATTCTATGTAGTTTAACCATGGAAAAAATATTTGTTCCTGTTTAAAATATTTTATGTAGTATTTGAGTCGTATAAAAGAATGCTCTTCGCAGACTATTTTTTATAGCATTTTAACTCTTTTGCAGGGACAAATATAATAATTGTCATAAATTGGGCTCTTAGGACAGATTAATATATATATATATATAATATATACATATATATATATATATACAGTAAGGCACCGTTTATTTTTTTCTCATTTATACGTCATTTTCATGAAGTCCCGATTCATTCCTATTTATTTTAATGCAAAAATGCTTCGTGTATACGACGCACAATATCGGTTATACGCAGTTTTAAATTTCCCTTAGTTTCGAAAATTTTGTCTCTGTGTTTATGCTACTCTTTAAGGAGAAATTGTGGAGAGTTGTACATTTAACAACCTTCTTGTAAAGACGCAGTTGACTTTTTAAAAATGTTTACAACTCACTTTGCCTATCAGAAAACGTTGGGAAAAGACTTTTCACTAACTTAATTCAATCCGTAATGCTGTAACTAATGATTAATGACAATCAGCAAATCGGGCGACTATGGATGGTTCATTAAATTCAATGTCTGTGCAAACAAAAATTACATCATGGTATTCAATGTATATTACATGAATCTTAAATGTATGCAGTATTAGGTATTGCCCAATAAATGTAGGATTTGTTTCACTTTCAAGATAATTTTTTATTTTACTTTATTTTTTAACTTAGTTTTTACCCGAAAACACAATATCTAACATGAACAAATTTACTATTACCTTAAAAAACATACAATTATTATATTTACATAAATTTGCATTAGCAGCGTTGTTAAACATGTAATAATAAAAGTTGTTTATTAATATTTCATTTATACGTCGTTTTAGATTGGCGAATCCCGACTGGTCATTAAAAGCCTTGGATACTCCAAACAGCTTCCCAAAAACATGTCTTTGCAGTATCCGGCCAAGGGCTTGCGTTTGTGTTTCCCCCCTTTCACAAAGCCCGGACGTGAGAATTGACTGGCTACGTAATAAGGGACCATATCTAAGGTTCAGGTCTGAAATTCTTCTAGATTTCGGTACCGCACGGAGGCAATCAATCATTTTAATGGTTCTTCTTCCCTTGCATTGTATTCTCCCCTTTAGGTTTACTGGGATGCTGTGTGAAGGAACACCGTCCAATCAGGTGCTGTCGCCGACTGGGGCGCAGCCCAGGGCCTTCTCTATTGTACTCCTCGGGCCTGCTACAGTGCTTTCCCCCCACTGCCCTACGTCACAAAACACGTCTGGCGTTCTCCACGTGCTGCTCACTTTAACTAGGATTGAAGAATGTACTAGTCTCAAATTCAGTGCAACTAAGTATGTGTTAAAAGCATGTGATTAAAAGCTTTCAGTTTGTAGATATGGGTAATATTTGTAAATGACGAGCATTATTTTTTCAAATGTGTGGATATTTTCCCTAGTATTCATGAATGTACTAATCTCAAGTTCAGCGAGTATGTGAAAAGCATGTGATTATAAAAGCTTCATGAATGTGAATATATGGATAATATTTATCAGTGATGTGGATTCAAATGTGGATAATTTTGCTGAATATTACAAGGTAAGTGATCTTTACCTTAAACAAAAAAGAGGTGTAGTGCAGTCTTTCTTTGACTTACTTAAGCTATCTTCAAAAGAATTAAGAATCATGCAACTTTTGAGCCTCTTTTAAAAATATCAAGTCTAGGAGAATCTTAAACATTCTAAAATTAGGTACTTTGAAATATGAACAAAAGAGAGGATGCAATGTCTTTTCCCCCCATTCCTGTGCTTAAGCTTTATTGATTCATTTGTTTCAATATATGTGTTTGTACGTTTATTATTCGAAAAAATAAAAACAGAAGGGTTATAATTTGATGCAGAGTCAATCATATATATCTTTTAGTGTTGTTTAATTAGAACGTATGGTGAAAAATTCTATGTATTCCTATAATTCCTAATTGAATGTTATTTGCAACTATTTAATACTTTGTTATGTTATTCTTATACGTATCATGAGTATTTAATCATTCTTATACGCTTACTGTTGTAACATTGCAAGAAAACATTGGGAAAAGACATTCTGAATATCCCGTTTTCTCTCACAGATTTTGATGCGTTAATATGTTGCTTTAAAAATTCTTCATGTTTTAAATGAAAAGAATTAGGACTGTTTTTTGAAGAAAAAAATATTATTTCATGCCACTTGGTTTTGAAAGAAAATAAATCGCCTAAGTGACTTGAAAGTTTCCAGGATGCCTCTTCACAAGCTTTACTACACAATATACTATAATATGCTTTTTTTGAAATTATTGATTAATAATATGCCCATTTAACTGAAACATAGTAAGTCAAACTTTTACTACATTTTTCTGCCTCAATATGAGTATTTGCGAACAGTTTAAGCTGAAAGCTTTTTTTAAAGAATGAGTGCTAAAGGGCAAAATATGTTTTCGTGTTACAATATTAATCAAATGTCACAAACTTTTTATCTTTTTCCAATTATTTTATTTTTACGTTATTCTAGATAAATAGACTTAAATATTTTTAAATACACTATGATTTAAAAAAAGTATGAAAACTGTTAATGCCACACTTAAATTTTCTAAGCTGTCTCAAAATATTGTTGAATAAGCTTTGTATTTTCTTATTTTGCATTGCGTCTTTAACCCATATACATATGCAACATTTTCTATGCTATTATACTACTAACTTTGTTCAAAAAGGTTTTCTTCAACTAGGAAAATACAAGAATTGCACTTAAATAAATGTATTCAACAACCAGTTATGAATTATACAAAAATAATAATTTTCGTTCAAAATTGTCTACTACACTAAAATAATTTATCTTCAGTCTTAAGTTGGATTTTCAATATGAACTTTTCGAAGAACAAATTATGCTAATGTTCACTTTTAATAATTTCTTAAATGGCAATGTATTTATATTTATTCAAATCGCTTGATTCAGTTAGCTTTTTTCAGAATTGGTATATTTACTAAAGAGTTTGCAATGGAAAATTACATATAGCGAGTGTTGAGGAAGTCGGAATCGGAAACATGATCAATAGTAAAGATTTCAAACCATCCATTTCGGTTATCTATACATAATTATTAAATTATTTCGAATTTAATTTAATAATGGTAAGCAATAAATATATTGTCAGAAGGAAGAAAACTATTTTCAAATCAAAAGGTTTCGCCAACAATTTCCATCATTTTTCTAAAAGAAAGTCGAAATAAACAAATAAAACGATTACATATTATAATAATAACATTTTTCCTTTTAGTCAATAAATGTGGTACTGTTTTAAAAAGTATGTTTTACAATTTTTTCGTAATTAAACAGTTTGAATTATCCTTCCGTTAAAGGTATTTGCTCAGTATTCCATATATCCAGCGGAACAAACCGGACCCATTTCGAGACTCCTTCTTTTCAAGGAGCAGGCCCGGTGAGTACAATATAGAAGGCCCTGCGCAGCCGCCTCTTTATAACAACGATTCCCTGGAGGGATGTAGCCGTACACTCGTTGGGTAGGCTCCTTTCGGTGGGTACCAACCAATACACCTTAATAGGATGGCGAATACCTGGGCCGTTGTAGTGGCGAATGTCCGCCCGTTATTAAGAAAATATTGAAAAAATATGTACACTCTCCAAAAAAAGTATTCGAGCAAGAGATAAATTTCCTACGTTGGTTTCGTATATTAAAAATTATTTATCATAGAATATGAATTATGCTATATATAAATATGAATTTCCATATTTCTGTCAAGTTGTGCGTTTTTCAAAAACTCAACTATTATTCGCAAATCTAAAATAGGAAATTTCTCTCTTTCTCGAATACTTTTTTTGGACGGTGTAATTCTTTTTACTGTTGATTTAGAAAATTTAACCCTTAACCAGAAACGTGAAAAAATGCACATGAACAAAACTCTAAATAAATTAAATAATGCATGCTAGCATTTTTTCTTTAATGGTAAACCATTAACATGACCAACTTTTCATTTTGCAGTAAAAAGTTACGCTTTGAAAATTGGAGACTTTGAAAATCTAGAGGGTAATTACATAGCCACAGCTGTCTCAGAGACTGCATATTTCCAGTTAAGGGCTATTCATCACTTGCACAAATTGCTAAATATATTAGTAATGGTCTAGCACTAAGGAGCTGGCTTAGTCAGTATAATTTTTCACAGGGTCTAAACTATACATGGGCAACCTCCGGCCAGCGCAACATATCAAAACCCCATGTAAAGCTCGTATAAACTATTCAAAATCCTGATTATACGGCCCGCGACTTCGAATTTGGCCCACAACTTCCCAGAGGCGTAGCTAGGGTTACCAGCGCCCGGGGACAACTGAAGATTTTGCGCCCCCCCCTCCACCTCCCCCTAAAAAGGGAAAGGGCAAACCCATAAAAGTTCTTCAGAAAACTGTAATATCTGAAAATTAAAAAAATTGTTAAATAAAAAAAAGTGATTAAAAAATACAATTATTTAAAATACGTTAAATCCCCCACCCCCTTCCTTTCTTGATTGCATTTTGGCTTGTTTGCCGATTACAGCTACTTTCTTTTAACATCAAAACCTTCTGTACCATTTGTCCATAGAACGCCATACCATTTACCCATAGAAGCCCATTATCAACGTAATTCGTTATGTGAAAAAAGTGATAGAAATAATCTGAGGACAAGTTTTAAGAATAAAACATTTTAATTCATTAACTGACAATTTTCTATTTTTTTAAAAAAATTCCCTTTTAACTCTCCACATTCAGGCGGGCTTTAGTCCCTACCATTGGGGGGTGGGCATATGTCAGTGATACAAAAATGTTTTATCCTTCTTCAGCAGTCGAATTAACTATATTTAATATTTATGTCAGGTCAAAACTAATTTATACTTGCTTTACCCTGTATCTCGTATAGTGATTTGCACTTCGATAGATTATGCACACCAGCTAATAATGAATGTACGTATGATGGCATTTATTTTCTACAATTCGAATATTTTACTGACCCGATTACCAAACGGATCAAAATGAATTTTTTTCGGGCTTTTTTTTTTCTGGCATTTGAAATATAAGACATTTTGAATTCTTTTCCAGTTACTGATATCAACTTTTTTTTTTTTTTTTTTTTCCGAGAAGATGCTCAAAACTTATATTATTTCTTGCATTATTACTTGTAAAAATATAATTAAAAGAACAATCTTAAGCACTGAAAAATTTTAAACACGCATTTTTATTTCAAAAAATCATAATTAGCATTCAGCAATATAGAAAACTGCAAAAGTACAATATTTCTTACCTTAACTTGAAGGTTCTCTTGGGAAGGAGAACCAGAAACGCAGACTTTAAAGCAGTTTCTATTTAAATATGCAGCTTTTTAAAAAGACGAGTACAGCAGATTATTACTATATAAGGAATGAAAGACTAAGTAGAATCATATGAGAAAAAAATATCTCACGTTGACATTCAGTTCTCTTCAAATGTCCCCGAATTACGAGAGAGCATCCAGACAGTGGCGGCTCGTGGGTTATTTAAATGGAGGTTCACAAAACAAATGTCGAAAATTAAATAGGCAGATACAACGCACCTTACAAATTAAAATATATTTGCGTTTCCAGCAGTTAAAGGAAAACAATGCACGCAACTGAAAGAAAACAAGTAATATTTTGTCTTACATTTCGTCACCAAGATAAGTGTTAGCAAAGGTACAAGTCTTGATTCATTTTATTTCAATTTTTTGTCAAAGGATAGTATTGAAAATTGTCCCTGCTTTAGCTCCGAAACACTTCTTTTGCTCCCATCTTAATTATTTACACTAGTTTCTAAAAAAAAATATTTTAGTGGAAAAAGGATAGAAATGAAGAAAATAATAAGAAAATGAAATAAAAATGGATTAACTAACCGAACGTAACAAACCAAGGGAAAATCCGGACGAGATAACCGCAAAAAATGTCCCTTGTCCACACCGAAAATGTGCGAACGGAATGATATCAGAAGAGCCGTACTGCTTCTCAATTCTCTCCGCTTATGTTCTCAGAGAGCGGATCAGAAGGGAATTTTTCCGTTCGCACGAGCGATCGATTAAAGGCTGTACTGTAGAACCTACACTACAGTGCGTTAGCCATAATAAGAGTATTTTAATAATAGTGGGGGAAGAGAGTAAAACTGACGTTTTAAATTCACAAAAATCTAGAAGTGTACTTAATATTTTAAAAAAATAATAATTTGTCAATGTGTTTATTTTATATTAGCTGAAGTACCCGCCGTTGACGGGTTAGTATAAATAAAAAAAAAAATGAATGCAAATTTCAAAAAGCAAGAACTTTCGTAGTATTGTAGGAGTACACAGAATGGATGTAGAATGTTGCCAAAGAAAGCGAAGTTATAATTTTTATGTATATTGTTTATTTGCCAGGAGAGGACAGCTCGCGTCACTGAATGTGTCGCTTAGAGCTACATATGCGTCCTTCCCGGAATTTCCCGCCACAATTTGGAACCTCATCAGAAGGTGGGGGGGGGCTTCTGAATATTGGCACCCCTCGGAAACTGCTAGCGACCTCTGAGAGGACTTTCGGAACCAAGGATTTAACGTGCACGTACACCGCATGTACACTGTGGTCTTTAGTGGTATGCTGGTATCGAACCCTCAACCTTCCGGTTACGAGTCCAACGCCTTAACCACTGGGCTACCACGGCCCTATGTACATTGTTAAAATATTACAGGTTACAGAGTAACTTAGTAATATTATTTCATTCGCTTTAGTCGTAATTATGTGATGAGCGGACGAATATTTCCGCATATTGAAATAATTTTCGCAAAATCTCAAAATCTAATCAACATTTTTGTAAAATTGGAACCCTAGAATTTAAGTTGAGTTCAAACCTATCATGTCACCAAATTTCGTTTCATTCTCTGCAGTCCTTATTTCGTGATGCTGGAACAAAAATTTCAGCATTTTAAAACGATTTTCACAAAATCTCAAAATGTAATCAAAATATTTTTTTAGTTCAACACCTATAAATTAAGATTAGCAACTACCTATCATATCACCAAATTTCGTATTAGTCGTTATTACGCGATGCTTGAAGAAATATAACCGCATTTTGAGAGAATTTTCACAAAATCTCAAAATCTAATCAAAATGTTTAAAAAATTGGACACCTATACTTTATGTTGAGCAACATCATGTGACAAAATTTCATATCATTCGCTTTAGTCATTATTATGTAATGCGTGAACAAAAGTTCACTCAGTTTGAAACAATTTTCGCAAAATTTCAAAATCTAATCAAGATTTTTTAAAAATTCGACGACAATGTTTTAAGTTGAGTGACCACCAATCATGATACCAAATTTCATTTCAATCGCTTCGGTCGTTTTTACGTGATGCTGGAACACAAATTTACGCAGTTTGAAAGGATTTTCACAAAATCTCGAAATCTAATCAAGATTTTTTAAAATTTCGAAGCCTATGTTTTAAGTTGAATGACCACCTATCATGACACCCAATTTCATATCATTCGCTTAAGTAGTTTTTACGTGATACTTAAACAAAAAAGCGTCACGGACAGAATGACAGACAGACAAACTTTTTTTAAAATTTTTGAATTCCAAGAAGTGTACAGAAAAGTCTAATTTTATTTATATAGATATTTTACTTTGGGGCTTCACGTACTCATCTCCTCAAATGGATGAGCCGCCACTGCATCCAGAACGTAATTTATGACTCAAGTACCGGATGATAGTACATAATAGGTGGTCTACGCGTAGACATAATGAATACACTGAAACCTCTGGACGATAGTTTTCCGGCAACAAGGTAACTGAGGAGTCAAAAAATTTACGACTGATTTCTTGCACTTTCTAGATAAACATACACGGGCTATTGAAAAATATTTTGCCTCATGTTCAATTTGAAGACTGAACTGTGGGCCACAGCTTTAATGATTCCAGCTTTGATTTTTGATAATGATTGTATAAAGAATAAATTTTTATTAATGAATGTTAAAAATCAAAAGTTTAAATTTATCTAAAATACAAGATTGTTTAAATAATTTTAAAAGAATAATTTTACACTAGTATAGTGATCGGTGAATCTTTTATACGTTCTTATTAGAAATAATACTGCATTTTATTATACTAATAAGAGTTATATTAAAAGTTGCGTTATTAATTACCAAACGGGTGGATCGTACACAGGAGCGCCCCGACACAGTAAGCAAGATAAGCAAGGGGCGCCATCTTCGGAGAGGCGCTATTTTGAACTCAAAACTGAGAAAAACTTGATCTGAATTTAAGAGAGTATTTTGGGTTTGAGAATGCCATTCTCTATTACCGATTAATCATATATATATAGGCTTTTTTTTTTTTTTTTTTTTTACCATGGCTAATGCATAAAAGTTTGATTTCTAACACCATAAATATTCAAAACGAAATCCTCCAAGATCATTCTAAAAGTTTGGGAAAACTTGAGTAATGTTTTGACCTTGATAAAATACTGTAAACAAGAATTCTGGAACATCCAAGGAATATAGTCAGAGACAGAAATGGCCAAATATAAAAAAACGCAGTTACACGACACAGAAGCCCTCAAGAGAGAAGAAGAAAGGAATAGGGAAGCTCAACTCGATTTCCAAAGAAAATCTTCTGAAATAGCTACAAACATTTCCTGTACAAGTCACTGTGAAAAGTTTGATTATAACTTTATAAAAAAATTCATTTGTGATTGTTCTATTTTTTTTTCTTTTTCTGTCAACAAATAAAAATACAAACACAACTCCTTTTTTTTCTTCTAAAATTTCGTAACATCGATTTGGCGCCCCTTTGGTGCTGCGCCCGGGGACAGATGTCCCCCCTTGCCCCCCGCCTAGCTACGCCACTGCAACTTCTCAAAGGTTGCCCATACCTGGTCTAAAAGCTCACAACATAGTCAAGGTATGAATAACTCCTGAAGCTAAAAAAAATTTCGGACGGTGTCCAAACGGTGGAAGAGGCAGAGTTTTTCAAATAAAGATTTGATCCATCGGCGGGCGTCTCAGGCTATGGGGACCGGAAGCCTATTTCCCCCAATATTTCGGCTTGGGGGGACAGAGGGGACCGAGGAATGTTCTAAAAATTTCGCTAAAACAGCTCTGACAACTAAAAAGTAAAGCTTCACCATGGCACA
This sequence comes from Cheiracanthium punctorium, assembly GCA_038373885.1. Classification (NCBI taxonomy): domain Eukaryota; kingdom Metazoa; phylum Arthropoda; class Arachnida; order Araneae; family Cheiracanthiidae; genus Cheiracanthium; species Cheiracanthium punctorium. Next base: position 25,439 of record JAWZYV010013846.1, on the reverse strand, counting down.
GTGATTATGTCACTGAAAATAGTAGACGGCCGAAGTGTGAAGGTCCCGGGATCGGGTCCCATCGCGTATCCGTCGACCTAACCGTTCGGAGTTTTACATGGTTTTCTCCAAAACTTAGCGTAAATACAGTTAGGACCCCTTAGAAAGACCCCCTCACGGAGGGCACCTTCCCTTGTGTTGTACTTCTGACGTGGATTTATAAGCGGATTGTGAGCCAAGCACACAAATCAGATATACGTGTTCACAAAAATTCTCAATTCCACTAACAGACAACGAAAAAAGAGACAGGAGGCCGAGATCACATTTCCCCTCTACTTTGAGGATGGCAAAACACAAAACATTTTATGACTGCTGTATAATAGTGTTTGGAGAGTCCACAGAGGAAATGTTCTTAACCCATTTGTGCCTGGATATTTTTGCGACTTTCTTCGATTTTTGCTGATATCAGAAATAATAGATAAATTTCTGATGTCAAGTTCTTGAACAAGGGATTATTTCTTTTAAAATCATTATGCATAAAAATCGAAATATCAACATCCTACTTGGTCATGTCAAAATATTTTGTATAGTTGAGGCTCAATACTCATGAATAAAGGCTAGGAAAAATAAATAACGTTTTCGACTAATAGCGAAAATGCCGTCCCAAAAAAGGGACACTAGGCATAAATGGGTTAATCGGAAAACCTCCCATGATCATTATCTGGTCTTTTCGGTGGATCCTCCGCCCAAAGCTCTTTTAAGAGGGATTTTCCCTGGGCAATGAGTTCATAAGAAATTACTGCGGTTTAAACGTTTTTTCATTTAAAATGCATCTCCTAAAAATATTCTGCAGGCAAAATTTTAATGGTGAATTTTGAAATGGTGTGGAATAATATTTGCCTCACTGGAAGATAAGAAATACAGATTTAAAGTAAAATTTCCTTTCTATTATTTCATAAACGTTAATGTAGGTAAAAGCGTTACCACTTGATTATTAGGAGGCTGCCGGTGGGACAAAGAAAAAACACATTCTCTTCTGTTCTATCTTTATTAAAAATTAAGATTATTAAGTCAAAATATTTGAGGGGTGGGCTAGTCCCCGAGGCCCATGGAGCCAAGACGCTAAGACGAAAAAGTTTTCCTTCTGTCCTTCTGTCATTCTATCATTCTGTCCGTGACGCTTTAATTTGTTCGCGCATCTCTTAAAAATGACTGAAGCGAATGAAATGAAATTTGGTTTCATGATAGGTAGTCACTCAAATTAAACCATAGGTGTCGAATTTTTAAAAAAATATGATTAGATTTTGAGATTTTGCGAAAATTGTTTCAGATTGCATTCGTATTTGTGTTCGCACATCACGTAATACCGACTAAAGCGAATGAAATGATATTTGGTGACACGATATCTGGTCACTCAGGTGTCAAATTAAAAAAAAAAAATTTGATTAGATTTTGAGATTTTGCGAAAATTTCTTCAGATTGCATATATTTGTGTATGGGGATCACGTAATAACGACTAAAGCGAATGAAATGATAATTGGTGACATGATAGGTGGTCACTCAACTTAACTATAAGCATCGATTAAAAAAAAATTGATTAGAGTTTGAGGTTTTACTAAAATCGTGTCAAATGGAATATATATTTGTGTTCGCGCATCACGTAATAACGACTAAAGCGAATTAAATGATATTTGGTGACATGATAGGTGGTCACTCAACTTAAACTATGGCTGTTAATTTTTAAAAAATTAAAAAAAAAATTGATTAGATTTTGAGATTTTGCGAAAATTGTTTCAGATTGTGTATATTTGTGTTCGCGCATCACGTAATACCGAATAAAGCGAATAAAATGATACTTGGTGACATGAGAGGTAGTCACTCACCTTAAACTATAAATGTCGAAATGTTCTAAAAATTTTGATTAGATTTTAAGATTTTGCAATAATCGCTTCAAATTGCGTACATTTGTGATCGCGCATCATGAAATAATCCGATATCCCAATCCCGCTGGTTAAGTGCCTGGTTTACAGAAAAAAATGTTTCCCTCGCTAGACTTTTTCTTATATATATATATATATATATATATATATATATATATTTCTCAACCTACAACATAATAATCTAAACTATCTTTATATTGTACTAATCCCTAAATTTAATAAATCGCCTTTAAAGTTTCGAACTGTTACAATAGGATGTAATACATATAGCAATGTAGCAAGTAAACTTCTATTAAAGATACTGTCTGTTATGCATGAGTATTATATAAAACGTAATGATTACTCTATAGGAAATAGTTATGATCTACGCAATACAATATGTACTATTAGTAATATTACCTCTTTATATACCTATGATTTTAAAGATCTACTTAACAATATTCCTCTTGACGACCTTTACAATGTAATTAATGAATTATTTGAAACTTGTGTTAACAATATTCAGCTCCCTTCCCATGTTGATGTAACTTATTTCAGTTGTCTATCTAAATTTATTATCTATAATAATTTTATTCTACATAACAATAAAATATATCTACAAAATCATGGTATACCACAAGGTGGTTCAGCATCTAGTTACCTTGCAGATCTTTACTTATATTACTATGAAAAAGAATATACTAATACACACATCATTCTTAAACGATTTATAGATGATATCTTACTTGTAAACACTACTAATAATAATAACATTATCTTCCCCATAAAATATCCATCTGCTCTGGAATTAATTAAAAATGATATGCTTAACAATTCTGTTAGTTTTCTAGATCTAAGTATCTACATCACTCCTAGAAACAGCCTTAGTTTCAATATATATGATAAGCGTAAAGATTTTAGCTTTAAAGTAAATAGCTTTACTCATTTTTCCTCCTGCTTACATAAATCTGTATTTCGCAATATCATCTATAATCACTGCTGTAGAATCAAGTTTCTATGTTCTGATGATTTTAAAGTCTCCAATTTTAAATCTCTTTTTCTGTCAGCTAGACAATACAACTATCCCACTAAGTTCCTAAAATCTATTATATACAATTCTTGATAATGATGTGTCTAATGTCTTTGTTAATTTACTGGAGGTTGGGTGGGGTTTTGGTTTTAAGGTTGTAATTGGATGGTTGGGTCGGGAGGAGGAAGTTTTTCTCATAAAAAAAAAGTAATATGTTTAAAAACAATTTGGATGTGTATATGCATGCATATATATATCTGGAGGGATTAAGAAAAAAAAAAAACGGGGGTTCCTATATTGTGATTATTCTGTCCTAAACATTATTTTTTATTTTTTTCTCTTATTTACTAGATTAATCTTCTGTCATACAATAACTCATTATACATACTTTGTCAATAATAATAATAATCATTATATTTTTTAAACAATATGTTATATTTGATTTTGCTATACCATTTATTTTATTCAATCATTTTAATTTATTATTATTCAATATATATTTATTATATTAATATACCTGGATATTCTTAAAATTTAATAATATTACCTTTTAGTATTTGGCAACTCCTATACTTTCTTCTTTCCACTTTTATTTAGTGGCAACACCATTTTTCACTTTTTATAATTCTTAGCATTGGCAACACATATCAATTGTTCAAATGAAATTTCCATGTGCTCAAGGTCTGGTATGTAAAATTATAATTCCTATTTCTAATTTTTGTTATCTTTTTGATTTCTTCTTTCCTTTATATAGTAGGGTAGGGCCCAGATGTGTGGAGTTAATATCTCTTCTGATATGCCACACAACAGAAACCCTACTATTTGGTTTGCTGTAAATTATAATCCACTGTTTGTGGCCCCTGACGATCGTGACAGTGGTTATAATTTCCGTTCCATTATATTATCACAATAATTCTTGCACTTTATTTGGCTTCAAAATCTGGTTTCTAATTCTTGCTAATAGCTGCTATATTTTTATGCGAGATATGTCTTATTTGTAGTATGTTTTGTGTTTTACTTGTTAGTTATATATATATATATATATATTTACTTTAAAATTGGTGGTGGAGGGGATAATATTTGATACTACAGACTATGTTTAAAACGTTACCCGCATATTTTCTTGGATAGTCGTTTATACTGGGCGCGTTCAGACTGCCACTTTTGAGTAAAGGCTGGCGCACATTCAACGTTTTCGGGATCCGTTTCCATAGCAAGTCAATGTATTTTTCCCGCATCCACTTTCCGTATTGCGGGAGGCAAGTCTGCCGCATCTAATCTTTTGTGCTGACCGCCTTGAAAACCGCAGAATGACACATGATAACCAATTATCCCTTGTTGGGTGACACTTGGAACGCTGAAATATGTGTCTCAGGGCGTGGTTACAATTTTTTTTAGAACCGTCGCCAAAAGTTTCAGCCAAATTTTTGCAAAAGAGTAGGTGTGAAGTTTTTCTCTGGAGAGGGAATAGAGGGCAGAGGTCAAAGAGAGTCTCGGGTCACTATTTCCTCCTTTTTTTCTTTCTATTGTGTTTGCATTCTTGCTGAGGGGGCTGATATTGAGGGAATTGACACGTGTACTTCCAGTGGAATTACGGGGGAGGAAGGGGGCGGTAGAGAGGTGCAGAGAGCAAAGTCGGGGCTCCGGGGATAAAATCTTTGGGGTCCCTTTGCTATCTAGAAATCCTTTTGATGTCGTATTAGATCAATCATTTATTCCTTATTAAAATTATTCATCATTTAAAGAAACTTTAAATTAATAGTAATTGGAAAATAATTAATAGAATTAAAATTACTAACTTAAAAGAGTATTATACTTTAATAAACATCCATGCTCTAAAAAATACCAACATTTTGTTTTGAAGGTTTCGTCACCTCCATAGAGAAACTTTATTCGAAACGTTAACATTTTTGCATTGCATGTTTCCTCAGTATTGAAAAAATTAATATTTTTCTTCATACTTCCATGCAAGCAGGCAGCCAAAAAAATTTCAGCAGTCCAAAAAAGGGGAAATTTCAAAATTTCTCATAGAAAGTCTTGATCTTTAAAATTTTGGAGGTTGGGTGGGCCCATAGACTCTCCTCTGGCTATACCCTTTCTTCCACTATTTAACAATGTGCCTCGAAAAAAATTATTTCTTGTTAAATAAATCTTTTCTACTTTTATCCTCGTTTTTTGTCAAGTTGGTGGTTTATGCTGTGGCTGGCTTTTTGTAGTTTCATTCAAAAATTAATTTGAAACATCCGGGGACATAATCTGATTTTTTTTACAAAATTGACAACACACAATTAAATATCATGTAAACAGCAAAAGCGGGGTCCCTTTACAAGCTGAGGCCCTGGGGATTTTTCCCCTGCTCCCCCTCCCTCTCTGCGCAACTGAATGAAAAAAGTCTTTGAAACGATAGATTGGAAAACATTGATTTAGGGCAGGGGTGGCGAACCTTTTATGGATCAACGTGTCATTTTACGTGATCACGTGTCATTATGGATCAACGTGTCACGTGTGAAATGTTTAATGAGGCCATAGATGTGCCGTCAAATAATTTTGACTTATCGATTGTGATACTTCATGGCGAACTTAATTATTTTTTATTAAAATGCAAACCGTTTGGCACGCGTGCCATTAGTTCGCCGCCGCTAGTCTAGGGGAACAAACGGTATTTCTCTTTGTTATAAATGAATGTGCATACTATTGATGCTCAGATCAGAGTTAGATTTTATGTGAAAAGTTAAATGGCTGTCATGTAATATCCTTTTCAATGATTAAATTTCTTTACTTCCGTAACAACAAGCAAGTAACAAATCTTAGCTCCTTAGCAGGTATTTAATTTTATTTTGCACAGTCACAGCTGACAGTTTTATAGCACATACATAAATCAGGGTGAGGGATTTTGTTCTAATATAGTAGATAAACTGTGGCGTAGCCAAGGGGGGATAGAGGGTCACCCCCCATGAGGAATTTATTGATATACAAAATGTGTATTCTTCACTACCTTATCACACACACATATACATATATATGAGTTGCGGGTGTCGTAACCTCACCCCCCATGAAATATATCTGACTACGTCACTGTTGATAATACACTGAAGATACTACGTCAAAAATTAATAAAGATGTTTTGTAAAACTCTTCAATTTTTGCTTCATTGTTGTTCTTATGAAGTTAGAAAATATAAACAAAGAACTTTGGAAAGTCAAATGAAAGCACTATCTGGAAGATTTCTTTCCAAAGTGCCAATAAATATGTATGTATTATGAATTAAGTTTTAAGAGCAAGTACGCCTAGCGTATAAGTTATAATTTTTAAGCCCGTAGTAAACAATAAACATTCTTTTTTTCATATCTATATCTAAGGATATTTTTGCATTGATATTTTTATACCATACTCTTTCCAAAAATTGATATTCGATTTAACGAATTGCTTCGATTTAACGAACGGGTTTGTGGGTCCCAATGAGTTCGTTAAATCGAGGTTCGACTGTATTTATTTTAATAAACAACTTAGTTTAGTAATCCATTTTAATAAATACTGAGTAACTATTGCTAAAATGCACACCTCAAAGTCACAGCTAATCTTTCAGCTGCGGAAATAGGTTTTCTGCATATTCGAGCTTTCTGTATATGAGGCTTTAAAATTTTTAAAATTCCTTCAAAATCTTGAATTCTCATGTGGAAATAATTATAGAATCTTTCTTCATCGCTTAGCAATTCTTTCACGAGAATAAATTCCCGCCAAATTTTCTCGCTTTTGAAGGGTGGGATGGACCTGTGGCGGCTGCCGCGCCTGCGATCGGTGCGTTCCCGACCACCAATCTGATCCTTCAGCGAGCACCACATCGAACAAGCTTCCGCGCATCTCTTCGCGCATCCTGTGAGGAGCGCTAGCGGCTACTCCCACGATAGCAGAGCCAGGGAATCTGGCAACGCTGATGTGCGGTCCGGGAGTATAAAAAGGAAGTGTGTTCACGCATGCCGCGCATGGTTCGCGGTACTATTATTATTATTATTATTATCTCGTTGCTGTTGTTGTTACCAGAACTCTATGGATATAAATTGACCGTATCGTGCAGAGCTTGCATGCTCGACTTAAAGTCTGAATAAAATGTTGTTAAGTTTTTACTAGATGGTATTTGTATTCAACGGATGTTACACTCGACGTATTCTTAATTTTTATCTATAGTAAGGAGCTGATAGCACGCTCCTCCACATTGGTAACTTCTGGACATTTTGTATACGCAATCCTGCAATCCGAGTTCATCCAAGAATTATGGAGTCTCAAGACATTTCTTGTCATCTTCGTAACATCCAGCATTAGTGTTGTGCATTCCACTATCTATTTCCATTAAGTGAAGATTATTTTTTTCTTCCTCTGGCAGTATTGGGTGAAATATTGCTCGCCAGGTGGTTGACAAAATTCCTCATCGCCGCGTGTAATCGCAAGTGTTTTAATGCAGTACGGAATCTCAAGTGTTTATTTTTTCAAATCATCAAGAGTGTGCTTGTCAAGGCGTATGTAATCTGCGCTGTGTTTTCTTCCGGTCGCGTGCATTCTAAGTGTGCTTACACTTAGTGTGTGTTGCAAGTGCCGCTTCGTCTAAGTGCACGTGCTTACCCCCAAAATGCATTTTTTACACGTGCGCAAGCACAAGTGATACCGTGCGTAAGTGTGTTCAAGTGATGCTGTGTTCATGTGTTTTTTCCTGCCCGCGAGTCGTGTTGTTTTGTAGTGGGCTGTGTCAGCGCAACTCAAGTTGGATATAAACATTTCGTCGCTTCAAAGGTGTTATAGCCAAGTCAGTTATAGTTATAGGTTGTCGTACCGGCCCCTCGCTATGGTTTATCCAACTAGATTCACAATTTAAATTAGGCGGAATCACCGCCGATGACACCCAATTTTACACGGCGATCTCCGCTTTGGAATCGGAGGTGTTACAATCGGTACGGGAGCTTGTCCTTAATCCCCCAACTACCGACAAGTACAAGTCTCTTAAAGCCAAATTAATTGCCGTATACGCGGAATCGGAGACTGTAAAAATTAAACACTTGCTTCAAGATCTGCAACTTGGTGATATGAGGCCTTCCCAGCTGCTGTCTAAGATGTCTGACTTATCCGCCGGTAGTTTAAGTGACAACATTCTTAAAACTTTGTGGATGAATCGCCTCCCATCTAACACCCAGGCCATACTTGCTGCCAGTAGCGAACCGCTCAACAACCTTGCCGGCATAGCCGATAAAATTCACGAGTTAGCTTCTCCGGTGCACGTACACGAGTTGCAGGCTCCAGGTCCCAGTATTGCAACATTACAAGCGCAAATAGACCAGCTTACAAAGCAAGTTGCTCATTTATGCTCTGTGCAACAGCAGCAGCAGCAGCGGGGTCGACCTTCTTTCCGTCAGCGGTCCAGGTCTCGAAGTAACTCAAAAAAGCGATACAAAGATCCCCCGGCAGATGTTTGTTTTTACCATCATAACTTCGGGGCAAAGGCCCGGAAACGTACCCCTCCTTGTAATTTTAATGATTTTGAAAACTTAATCGGCCATCGCTCGAAGCCGTGAGCGAGTGCGGCCGATCCATTGCGCGCCTCTTTGTCGTTGATAAAACCTCTGGCCTGAAATTTTTAGTTGACACCGGTGCTGACGTATCTGTCGTTCCTCCGCTGTCCCATGAGCGAAAAGCGTCCGCCAGCAAACTCGAGCTGTTCGCCGCAAACGGTTCCCCCATCAAAACCTTTGGTGAACGTCTGTTACAGGTCGATTTGGGCTTACGGAGAAAATTCCAATGGCCTTTCATTATTGCGTCGGTGTCACACCCTATTATCGGCGCAGATTTTCTGCATAGATTTGCACTATTGGTCGACATTAAAAATCGTCGCTTAGTGGACACTGTGACAAACCTCACATACCCAGGTTTTTTTCGTAACAGCGCGAATTTCGGTGTCAAACTTATTTCTGAAGCTACTCCGTATCATGAGCTGCTTAGGAAATTTCCTTTGATAACACGTCCTGTTATGGGACACAGCCAACCTAAACACAATGTTACTCATCACATTGAGACGACGGGACAGCCAATTTGCTCTAAGCCGAGGCGTCTCCCTCCTGACAAGCTGAAAGCCGCGAAAGATGAGTTTTCTGATTTGCTCGAGCAGGGCCTTTGTCGCCCCTCGAAAAGTCCATGGGCCAGCCCGCTCCACTTAGTCAAAAAGCGCAATGGCGACTGGCGCCCGTGTGGTGATTACCGGCTTTTAAACGCTGTCACCGTGCCAGATCGGTACCCTGTCCCTCACATCCAGGACTGTATGCAGGTGTTGGACGGTAAAACTATATTTTCTACTCTTGATCTCGAGCGGGCATACCATCAAATCCCAATTAACCCTGCCGATATTCCGAAGACTGCCGTAACAACACCCTTTGGTCTCTTCGAATTCCCCGTAATGACCTTTGGCCTCTGCAACGCGGCGCAGACCTTTCAACGCTTCATCCATCAGGTTTTATTCGGGTTAGATTTCTGCGTTCCGTATTTTGATGACGTCTTAGTCGCATCGGCTTCGGAGCAAGAGCATTTGACTCACCTTCGCGCGGTGTTTGAACGGTTCCAGGAATACGGCGTTAGTCTTAACCCATCTAAATGCGTTTTCGGTCAACCCAAGGTATCTTTCCTTGGCCACGAAATTTCAGCCGACGGCGTTCGACCTCTCATGGATAGAGTTGCCGCTGTACGAGATATCCCCGAACCGACTACAATTCAGGAGTTGCGTCGATTCCTCGCTATGCTGAATTTTTACCGTCGTTTTCTTCCGCACGCTGCTACCACTCAAGCTCCTCTAAATGCCTGTTTGGTAGGCAGTAAAAAGAAAGACAAGCGTCCTATTGCTTGGACTCCCGAAGTGCGCGAAGCATTTCAAAAATGCAAAAGTGACTTAATTTCTGCCACCGTCCTGCAATATCCGTCGGCGTCTAAGCCCCTTTCCCTTATGGTAGATGCGTCCAGCTCTGCTTTAGGAGCAGTTTTGCAGCAAAACGATCAGGGCACCTGGAAGCCTCTCGCTTACTTTTCCAAAAAACTTTCCTCAACCCAGACGCTTTACAGTACGTACGACCGCGAACTTTTGGCGATCTACGCCGCCATCAAATACTTTCGTCACTTCCTGGAAGGACGTAACTTTACTATTTTTACAGATCACAAACCCCTAATCTTTGCGTTTAAACAGCGGTCCGACAAAGCATCCCCTCGCCAGCTGAGACACCTCGATTTTATCAGCCAATTTACGACAGATATTCGCCATATTGATGGTGCCGAAAATGTCGTCGCCGATGCTCTGTCCCGCATAGAGGAAATTTCGATGCCCTCGTCAACCGATTTCATAGCTCTGGCAAACGAACAGAAACAGGATTCGGAGCTTCAAGCCCTCCTACAAAATACAACCTGTAGTAGTCTGAATCTCCAGCCCATGCAGCTCGCTCCTGATACATCACTTTATTGTGATATTCAGGGCAGTAAGATCAGACCTTACGTTCCCGCGAGGTTCCGACGTGCCATCTTCAATAACTTGCATCGTCTGTCTCACCCTGGGATAAAAGCTTCAAGGAAGTTAGTGCAACAGCGTTTTGTGTGGCCAGAAATGTTAAAAGACATTGGCGAGTGGACACGTGCATGCATTGAGTGCCAGAAATCAAAAATCCATAGGCACACTCACAGCCCACTACAAAGATTTGAGTTGCCAACTTACCGCTTTCAACAAGTGCATATCGACTTAGTTGGACCTCTACCTCCATCTAATGGATTTTCTTATTTGCTCACTTGCATCGATCGTTTCTCACGCTGGCCCGAGGCAATTCCCATAGTAGACATTTCTGCCGACACTGTTGCCAAACAATTTTATAGCTTGTGGATTGCGCGTTTTGGAGTTCCGGAGCGAATCACCACCGACCAAGGTCGTCAGTTCGAGTCCTTGCTTTTTACGGCGTTAACCAAGCTCCTGGGCACTCACAGAGTGCGCACTAGCCCGTATCATCCGCGCTCTAACGGCATTGTCGAAAATTTTCATCGCTCATTGAAGCAGTCAATACGATGTCATACTTCGATTCAATGGACCGACGTTCTTCCCACAGTCTTACTTGGTCTGCGCTCCGCCATTAAAGAGGATATCGGTGCTTCTGCTGCCGAGTTGGTGTACGGCACCAGTCTCCGTCTGCCCGGAGAATTCATGCAAGCGGACAGTTCACCCACATGCTGTGCCGACCAGCAAACATTCGTGCAAAAGTTAAAAGACTACATGTCAGCTGTTCGCCCCGTACCCACCAGCGCCCATTGCTCAAAAACTGTGTTTGTGAATAAAGACTTGCAGAACTCTTCGCATGTGTTCCTGCGATATGATGCGTCAAGGACTGCTTTCGCACCCACGTATACCGGACCCCACAAAGTCCTCGAACGAAATGTAAACACTTTTAAAATTTTGGTAAACAACAAGGAGTCTGTTATAAACATTGACCGCCTCAAACCCGCATTTATCTGGGCTCCTGAACGTACGGACAATGCTTCACCGGCCGACCGTAAAGAATGTCCATCAGGAACAGTGTCAACGCCCACATCCTCCGTAACTCCACCTCCGACTGTGACAAAACCAGCATCCTGCATCACGTCACCTCCGGCTGTTACTACACGTTCTGGTCGGAGAGTGCGTTTCAATTCAAAATATTTGTGAAAGTTTCGTGGTCACTGGAGGGGGAGTACTGTGGCGGCCGCCGCGCCTGCGATCGGTGCGTTCCCGACCACCAATCTGATCCTTCAGCGGCCACCACATCGAACAAGCTTCCGCGCATCTCTTCGCGCATCTTGTGAGGAGCGCTAGTGGCTACTCCCACGATAGCAGAGCCAGGGAATCTGGCAACGCTGACGTGCGGTCCGGGAGTATAAAAAGGAAGTGTGTTCACGCATGCCGCGCGTGGTTCTCGGTACTAGTATTATTATTATTATCGCGTTGCTGTTGTTGTTACCAGAACTCTATGGATGTAAATTGACCGTATCGTGCAGAGCTTGCATGCTCGCCTTAAAGTCTGAATAAAATGTTGTTAAGTTTTTACTAGATGGTATTTGTATTCAACGGATGTTACTTTCGACGTATTCTTAATTTTTATCTATAGTAAAGAGCTGACAGCATGTTCCTCCACAAACCCAACATCTTTTTTTTCTTTTGGATAACAACATATAAGCTAAAATCGCTTCATCCTCGCTAGAGCTGGACATTTTCCCTTTAAAGCTTTTATTAACCGCTGAGTACTATCGAATAATTGCCAAGACATATGAACGAATGGAACCGAGATATCAAGCCAAATATAGTAACCCCGCTTCTAGTGTCTCTAAAATTTACGACCTGCACGTGCGGATGACCATCCCTCCAGGCCATGGAAAGGGATTCCCGTAAACGCAGAATGTGCGCCGGGCGTAACTCCAGTTAATCCGGAAAAACCCAAGCCGTTGACGATGCCCGATATGAGCTACTCGAGCAGATAAACAAAGCGTTCACGCTGCCAAGCTGAGTAGCTCGAGTTTTTCTCAACTCCCCAAAGATTTTTCTTGGGAAGTTGGGAGATAGATCACGCGACCTTTAGATGCTGCTTTCGTTGTCACATATTGGCTCTAGTAGGTAGTAAATAAGTGCCGCCATGTTTTTTTCCTATTAACTACCCAAAATTGTCCACGATGTCAATCTCCCCGAGTAGTTCATGTTTGACTCGGGATTTACTTACTCGAGATTTACCCAAGCGTGGCAATCTGAACGCACCCTACAATTCTTCGTAAAGTCCCATTAGCATTGCTGTGTGACGTCATCTTTTCGGTGAAAACTTGAATTCGATACCACGGGTTCAAGCTACAAATGTAAATTTTTGGACAGCGGACGACTTTTGTGGATATTCTGAAAACTTGGGAATGCTTGGAAACCCTCATCATCATTACTGTCTGACGTAACCTGTTCAACGAGGACTTATTTTCGGAGCCTCGAAATAAGCTCTCTAGTCTAGATATTACAGCAGACGATTTTACAGTTTGCAGGGTTTGCTCCACGTTAACCCATTCGTGCCTGGATATTTTTGCGACTTTCTTCGATTTTTGTTAACACCAGAAGTAATTGATTAATTTCTGATGTCAACTTTTTGAACAAGGGATGATTTCATTTAAAATCGTTATGTATAAAAATTGAAATGTCAACATCCTACTTGCCATATTAAAATATTTTGTGGAATTGAGGTTCAATACTCGCGAATAAAGGCTAGGAAAAATAAATAAGGTTTTCGAATGATAGCGATAATGCCGTCCTTAAAAAGGGACGCTAGGCATAAATGGGTTAAGAACATTGTCCCTGCTGTTTATTATTACTAGGAGTTCTGTCTTTTTAAAGACAAATTCGGAAATATTTTTACGTCTTTTTCTCTTTTATTTGGTATTTCTGCTCCGTATTAAAATATTTCTATTTTTTGATTAATCTTGCTTTACTTTTAAACACACCTTTTTAAATATCGCTGATAATATGTAATTTTGTTCATTGTGTACGTATTTCTTCTTTATTTGAGTTATATTCTGTTTGGGTTTTAAACCTAGCCTTTTAAATTAAACATATTTTCTCTTTCCTCATTAATTTCTAGCTTATTTACATGTCTTCGATTTATTATATTTTGAAACTAAGTTCTTTTTGTGTATTTCTTATATACGGTATTCATTTTTTTTTCTGCTTTAAGATTGCTTTTTTCATATTCATTCAGTGGAAGAAAATCATTTTCCTTTTTCTAAACCTTTAAATTATTACACTTATCTTGATATTTACACTCCATATACCTCGTCATGAAATGAAATATTTTTAGTATTACATTTCATGTATACAGTGATAACATCACACTTCTCTAAAACCATTGCAAATGTTTGTTCTTCCTTGAATTCAAAGAATAACACTTTTGATCGTTTACATATTTTTTTCACAGAAATCCAATAATTTTCAAAATAAAAGGTTATTAAAATTATTACAATAATGCAGCCAAAAAGGTAATCAAATCGTTACTCAAATTTCCGAGCAGCACGAAGAATGCGCGATTCGAGGTCGAGCGAATCGGCTGACCAAAGAATTGACACTGAAATGCCTGGTCCATCCACTCACACAGTGACCCGATTTTGAAGCTGTTATGATTTCCTCCGATTCTGAACAGTTAACTAAAGCCGTAGATAAGCTTTCTCGGAGTAGAGAACGTATGGCCCGACTCAGAACACGAGAGACAAGTGCTGAGAGACAGGTTAACCCATTTGTGCCTGGATATTTTTGAGACTTTTTTCGATTTTTACTGATAACAGAAACAATAGATAAATTTCTGATGTCAACTTCTTGAACAAAGGATGATTTCTTTTAAAATCATTACGCATAAAAATCGAAATATCAACATCCTACTTAGTCATGTTAAAATATTTTCTAGAGTTGAGGCTAAATACTCATGAATAAAGCCTAGGAAAAATAAATAACGTTTTCGACTAATAGCGAAAATGCCGTCCAAAAAAAGGGACACTAGGCATAAATGGGTTATAATATCTATTGTTAGGGATAGAGTTGCTCTCAGGAGAACTCATAAAAAAACGGGGGGACGGGAAATGAGGCTAGCAAAGGACAGGGAACGCCATTCCGCGGAGAAAGAGAGTCCGCAGAAAACAGAGACATAAGCTGTTAAAAGATAGGCAATAGCATGACGTCTTGAGAGAGATTGAGTCCATAATAGATAGGAATATGAGATGGGCGAAGGATAGGGAACGTCATGCCATTAAGAAAGAGTCTACCGAATGTAGGGACGTAAGGCTGTCAAAAAATAGGCAATGCTATGTCACTTTGAGAAATAGTGAGTCTATGAAAGATAGGAATATCAGATTGGCGAAGGATAGGGATTGCCATGACACGGAGAAAGAGTCCACAGAAAGTAGAGATATAAGGCTGTTAAAAGTTAGGCAGCGGCATGACATGTTGAGAGAGAATGAGCCCGTAAAAGATAAGTGCATCAGATTGGCGAAGTATAGGGAACGCTATGCCACAGAGAAAGAACAACGAGGATGTGCCCCATGCCTAAAAGAACGTAGTGCCTCTGAGACGTCAAGTATAGAGTGGAGCGCAGCCTTATCAGATGAGCAACACATGCCTTTAAACTCTCCTTTCCAAGTCAAAGCTGAACAATAGTTGCAAACTTTATCCATGTAACCAATGTCGGCAGCTTCCGCGTAAATTGTATGAGGATCGTAGACAAATCCACTATTTTCTGTACATTGCCACTGTTTCATTATCTTGATAACTCCGCAGAAACTCTTTGTTGCCTTTCTGTTATAGACTCAAGCTCCCGGGCAATCGTGTGCCTTTCTTCCACAGGTACTCGTCTCACAGGAATTTCTTCGTCGCCCTCGTTGGCCCGAATATCTCCAATCCTCACTGCTTCCTCCTTGCGAGTGAGACTGCGTTCTAAAGCATATATTTCTCTCTTTTTTCTTTGCGAAACAAGCCTAACAGTACTTTCCGTGGGTGTTTCAAACTCTCTTGAATAAACATTGATTGAGTGGTCCCTCTCTCGTCTAATTTCACCATCTTCCACAGCCTCGCTCTCTCTATCAACAAAATACACGCTATAAGAAAAAAATCGACGCACCAAGAAACAATCATCCGACTGCTTTGAAATTTCGTATGCTTCGTAATCTGTCTCTCTTTTCGTAAATCTCTCTTTTCGTAATCTGTTTTGAACAGATTTGCAAATGATTCAAATTTGGTGTCCAATGAATGAATAGTTTGATCTCTAGCGCATCGGAACTGCGCATCCAGCAGACGCATATAAGGAGCAGTTCTTCAACAGTTGTTAAAACTTTCGGTTTGATTGCGATTCAGATGACCTTTTAACAACTTAAAAAATGCCTCGCTGCAGGATTCGTGCTCATTACGAGCAACTGTCAGAGTTTGACAGAGGTCGTATCATTGGATTGAAAGAGGCCGTTTGGACAATCGGAGAATCGCTCGTCATTTGAGTCGAAGCGATGCGAGGATTCGAAGATGCTGGCAAGGTTGGGTGGAAAATGGCAGAGTGCAGCGTCAGGATGGTAGCGGTCGACCTAGGGCTACAACAGATCGTGAGGACAGAGTGATGGTCCGATCAGCTGTCACAGGGCCTTCTTCATCTCTATTAATCATCAGACGTTCAACCCAAACACCAGTGTCCATCATGACCATTCACAGACGGTTGAGAGAGCGAAATCTACGCTCGCGCCGACCGTTACGCCACCTGCCACTCCCGCCTGCACACTGCCGAGCCAGATTACAGTGGTGCAGGGCTCGATCAGGTTGGATTGATGCCGACTGGGGACGTATAGTCTTTAGCGACGAATCCCGCTTCCACCTGTGTCCTGACGATCATCGAAGACGTGTTTGGAGACGCAAGAGGCAGAGGGGGGAACCTGCTTTCACTATTGCACGCCACACCGGCCCTCAGCAAGGCATTATGGTCTGGGGTGCCATTTCCTTTGACAGCCGGACGCCTTTGGTCGTCATTAGAGGTACACTTACTGCACAGCGGTACGTGGACGACATCCTAAGACCTGTTTTGCTACCGTTCCTTTTGCAGTGTCCTGGGCTGGTTTTTCAGCTGGACAATGCCAGACCACATACGGCTCGTGTTGCTCTAAACTGTCTGCAAGCTTGTCAAACTCTTCCTTGGCCTGCCAGATCGCCAGATCTCTCTTCCATCGAGCATGTCTGGGATATGATGGGAAGGTGATTGCATCTGGCACGGACTGTTGATGACCTCGTTCGACAATTGGAGCGAATTTGGCAGGAAATACCGCAGGAGACCATCCGCGAGCTTTATCGGTCTATGCCACGCCGTGTGGCAGCTTGTATCCAGGCTAGCGGCGGGTCAACACCTTATTGAACTTGCTACTGTAACTCTGAAATAAATTATTCAATGGTTCTGAAATTTTAATCATTTACTATTCTGTACATTGTCTTCCTATCCACCAATTTTCGTCTCAATCAGACACCTCCTTCTTGGTGCGTCGATTTATTTGTTATAGAGTGTATGACGTTCCCTAACCTTCGCCTATTTGATATTCCTATTTTTCGTAGACTAACTCTTTCTCAACGTGACATGGCATTGCCTACTTTTTGACAACCTTACGTTCCTACGTTCGGTGGACACTTTCTCTTTTTTACTGACAGGACGTTCCTTATCCTTCACCAATCTGATATTCCTATCTTTTATGGACTCACTCTCCCTCAAGATGTCATGCAACTGCCTATCTTTCAATAGCCTTATGTCTTAACACGGTGGACTTCGAGTCTGTGGAAGATGGTGAAATTAAACGAGAAAGTGACCACTCAATCAATGTTTATCCAAGAGAGTTTGAAACACCCAAGGAAACTACTGTCAGGCTTGTTTCGCAAAGAAAAAAGAGAGAAATATATGCTTTAGAATGCAGTCTCACTCTCAAGGAGGAAGCAGTGAGGATTGGAGATATCCGGGCCAACGAGGGCGACGAAGAAATTCCTGTGAGACGAGTACCTGTGGAAGAAAGGCACACGATTGCCCGGGAGCTTGAGTCTATAACAGAAAGGCAACAAATAGTTTCTACGGAGTTATCAAGATTATCAAACAGTGGCAATGTACAGAAAATAGTGTATTTGTCTACGATCCTCATACAATTTACGCGGAAGCTGCCGACATTGGTTACATGGATAAAGTTTGCAACTATTGTTCAGCTTTGACATGGAAAGGAGAGTTTAAAGGCATGTGTTGCTCATCTGATAAGGTCGCGCTCCCCTCTATACTTGACGTCTCAGAGGCACTACGTTCTTTTAGGTATGGGGCACATCCTCGGTCTCAAGAATTTCCAGGACTAATTAGAGCATACAACAGTGCCTTTCAAATGACATCATTTGACGCTAAAAAGCTTATGAGTCAGGTTTTAGACTTACCTTCGGGGTACAAGGCAAAGTATACCATAAAATTGGCTCGCTCTTGCCTTATTTAAATGTTTTTGCATCTTTTTTACAAATATATTTCATTGCTGATGCAAAGGAGCAGGCTACCAGAAGGGATTCCCTTTTAGCGACTTAAGACTCGAACCTGATTCTGTAACTGCAAGAAATGCTTTTCAAGCATGCCGACTACGTTCAAAGTTTGAAGCCGTCCCTGGATATACTTCCTTTTGATTCTGAAATGCACAAAGCAGATCGAATCCCGGCCGGAGAGCACGCCGTAATATATAACGTACCCGCTGCTAGAGAGGTCGCCGTTGTTATGGTTGGTGAACCTACTGCAGGAGAGATACTGTTCTCCAAAATAGATCAGGAGATAATGTCCGCATTTCTGAAACGCATAGTTCCTATTATGCTCTCCAATACTCGCTCATGATTTGTAGAGGAGAGGATGGTTACCATATCCATTTGTTCCACGTTTATCCCCACAATGAGAAAGCCACAAATAAAAAAAACATCCGTTTTATGTTATTGGTATTAAGTCTATGCCTACCATTTGATGGTACATCAAGGACACCATAATAACATTCATCGTTTTAGTCAAATTCTCAACCCAGTCTTGGTAGATATGTTTGCTAAAACTGAAAGTGAAAGATTACATTAAGATCAAACAAACAAACAAACAAACAAAAAAAAAACAAAAAAAAAATCTTAGGGCAGAGAATAATATACACTTGAAGGACTCACTTAGGAGGGAAGAAAATGAATGATACTTCCTTCGAGTTTTACAGGTGACTTCCGATATATGCATTCGCGCATACAAGACGCCCTCTGTTATGCGAGAAAGTTTGGCCGCCCTGATCTCTTTCTGACAATAACTACTAATTACAAATCCCAAATGGTTAGAGATTTCAAGAGAATTATTGGAGAGACAGTCTCCAAAAGACAGGCACGACATTGTTTCACGAGGTTTTCATCTAAAACTTAAATGTTTGATGGGACTTTTAAATAAGGACAGAATCTTTAGAGCAGTATTATGCTTTATGTACTCTGTCGAATGGCAGAAACGAGGTCTGCCTCACGCACACATTTTGCTCTGGCTAGAAGACCCTATCTGTCCTGACCGAGTGGATCAGATCATCAGATATGAATTGCCTAACCCAAGACAATCCCGAATTACACCGAATAGTCAAGAGCCATATGCTTCATGGACCATGTGGTTCTTTCAATCCCCGTTCCTTATGCATGAAGGAAAGTAAATGCACGAAGAGATATCCAAGGCAATTTGTAAGTGAGACGGTGACCGAGGAGGATGGCTATCCGACATACGGGCGACGTGCACCGGAGTTTGGGTGTTTCTCCGTATCAATAAAGGTAAGTGAAGAGATAATGACAGTAGATTACAGATGGATTGTTCCGTATTCTCCTGTTCTTACCCGTACATTTATGACGCACATCAATGTGGGATACTGCAGCAACGTAAAGGCCATCAAGTACATATGTACATATATAAATAAGGGAAGTGACCAGACCTGCATTGAAATAATCAACGAACAAAATGAGATCCTGCAGTACCAAAGTGGTCGATATAATTCTAATTCGGAAGCAGTGTGACGCATCCTTGCATTTCCTATTCATGAAAGATAGCCTCCCTTCATCCATCTTGACATTCACCTAGAGAACAGCTAAAGGGTTTATTTTAAACCTCGAAGAACAGGTGGAAGACCAAGTGTCGAAGAACAGGTGGAGCATTCAATAAACACAACCCTTATATCCTTTTTCAATCTGTGCCAAGTAGACCCGCTTGCAAGGACACTTTTATGTTGTGATGTGCCTTCATACTACGCCTTTATTAGGGAACAGTTTGTTGAAAACGGAACAGTCTTGTAGAAGGTTATCCGGAACCAGAGCAGATGATGTTGGTGCTTCAATAAAGAGATCGTATCTATGGCCATCTATTCGACATCTCTCTCTCACTATAAACATGCGGGTGCAACTCGGAGGTGGGGCAAGAGAGTTTGAAGATCTTTTGGTGAAGACTGGTGAAGGCAAGATGGAGGACTGTGATGGACTCATAACAATTTCACCATTCATGACTACCGTCGCGTTCTCGCAGAAAGGTCTCATTAAAAATGTTATTCCCGGAACTGAGGGGCTGTCAAGCTTCCAGAGATCGTGGCTGTGTGCACGAGCTATTCTGACAAGAACAAACGAGCGAGCAGCAGAGGTTAATAGGAAAATGTCTTTCCTCTCACTCTTTGAGGCGGAAGAAAGGGTTTATCGTTCTGTCAACACTCTCCTTAACCAAGACGATTATGTTAATTACCCCCGAGTTTTTGAACAATGTCACTGGACCAGGACTGCCTGGTTATGAACTAATTTTAAAAGTGGGAGCACCAATAATACTAATGAGCGTATTAATATTAACGTTCCCACGCTGTGCAATGGAGCACGGCTCCGAGTGAGGTCTCTGCACAGATTTGCTGTCGAAGCAAATATCCTTATTGGATGTAAAGCTGGAGAAACAATACCTATACCTCGGATTCCAATTATATCAAGCAAAGTCCCATTTGAATTTAATGTAGCCTGGTCAAGAGTGAGGGGTCGAGATAATCTCTTTATCCACGCCCCAAGGGGAAAGACTCAAAACGTTATGTATCGAGAGGCACTAGACTGATAATTCTTCCCATCTTTGTAAGTAACAACTAAGGCTCGCAGGCTAAATTACTGTCACTTTTAAAAACACTAATTTCTGTTTGTTTTTTCGTAAACTGGAGTAAATTTAAGAAAAACATGAGACTACCATTTAATTACATTATTCTCTAATGATTTAATTGATGTATTCATTAAATTCTGATAGTTTCTCATAAAAGCCTCACTTATTTTTTACAGATAAATTCGCAATATGAATTTTTTCATAAGAAACATAAAATTGAATTAAAAAACTTAAATATTCCTCCTCTTCACAACCCTCAACAGCCAAAATATTGCGATAACTTTGGTACAGTGTCTTCATTATAGGACTATCATACTGAGAAAAATCCGACCAACTTTCCTTGCAAATCAAGTTTCCGGCCGATTTTCTCCGCCGTTACCTTGACGACCGCGAACTCCAACTTTTTCCTTTCCGAAGGAAAAAATCCGAGTCGAACGAAATTTCGGCCAATCAGAGTACTTCTTCCTGCTACGTCATAAGCAATTTAGAGCAATGGCGACTATGTTCGAAGCTTGGCAGCTTGGCTCGATGTCAGAATTACGTGTAAATAAAATTATGGCCGCGTTCGAGTGGATCCGATGCTGCCGATGCCATCCGATGCTGCCGAAATTGCCACCGATCCTATGTAAATATACCAACGCACGATAAGTAAAATAAGAACCTGCACGCCAAATCAGCGATGCAATGACTATTTGGCGTCGCAGAGAGTTTGTTTACTTTTGCAACCCTTAAAGATAACCACGCCTTCAAGTCCGTCGGAAAAGTTGGTCCAGTGCGAAGTTGCTCGGATTTTCCCTTTAGTGTGATAAGGCCATTATTGGAACTTAATCATCATTATGGTAGTGTGTTATAGTTCATTTACATAGTTTTCAACTGTCTCATGATGATGGTCCTCATGACAGCAAATATTAAAGTGAAAACGTCTGTTTCTAAAGATATTAAGTGTTACAATTCCGCTTGCTCTATTAGTATCTTCTGCAGCATCCTAAAAATTGTATGTAGAAACTCCAAACTGTTCGGACTAAAATAAGTTTTTGAGAAAGAACTGTTATGTGCTGCCTCTTTCGTTACCCTTTTCTCACTTTTCAGCCTGAGCTTTGATTCATAGGTAACGCGTGTTTAAAATTGCTTGGGGGATGCCATAGTATAATATCATGAGTTAAATTAATGTAGTTTCTCTGAGTGTTTCAAACAAAGATTTTAAAAGAGATGTTTTATAGAAACTGTTGAAGTAGCATCCCCGTTCCCCGATGATATGACTACAAGTTTACTCATATAGAAAACATGAAAAACATGATATCACTGTTTTCATGATTTTCTATAGTATAAATCGGAGGTTCTTAGAGTGTGGTCCGCGGACCCTGGGGGTCTTTAGCCATTACCAGGGATCCTCAAAAGTTTAAAAAATGGTTGTAAACTAAGAACATGGCATGACAAGGAAGATATTAACAGCGAAAGATACTTAATTAACCCATTTGTGCCTGGATATTTTTGCGACTTTCTTCGATTTTTACTGATAACAGAAATAATAGATAAATTTCTGATGTCAACTTCTTGAACAAGGGATGATTTCTTTTAAAATCATTATGCATAAAAATCGAAATATCAACATCCTACTGGGTCATGTTAAAATATTTTGTAGAGTTGAGGCTCAATACTCATTAATAAAGGCTAGGAAAAATAAATAACGTTTTCGACTAATAGCGAAAATGCCGTCCCAAAAAAGGGACGCTAGGCATAAATGGGTTAAAAAAAGCTAGAGCCGAGTCAATACTTGTCATATACCTAGTCATGGGTGTAATGCCCATACGAGTTACAACAATGTTGATATTAGCGGACTGTGAATAGTTATTTTTAGCTACTACAAATTACAAAGACGGTTGTGGAGGCAATAACAACAGACGCTAGATATATATTTACACTATCATATTTTTTACGTATGAATGATTATATGCGGCTAAGAATATTAGAAACAGAATTGACTTATTTCCCCGTGTTTGTTCCCCAGCGAAACGAAAGTGGCGGACAGCGTAGACAAACTACAAGGCTGCGAAATGATGTCAATATCTTTTACAATCTGCAACTTGTATTATTGAAATCAAAGGACGAACTCTCAGTTGGAAGTGCACGTGGCATGCCGATGGGTGAATTTTAAGATTTTTAAAATAGCACATTTTCCCCACTGTGTTTTTAATGCACTTGCGCAAAATTTGCAAGTTGATAGGCCCAATGATATGAATTTTATTGCATCAAAAGTCACTGTTTTTTTTCCCCTTCAAGCAACAGTAATTTTGTGCACTATTAACATAATTTAATAAATGTGGACTCCTATAATGAGTAACTGACAGAAATGAACTTATTAAAATTTGTTCTTTTTCCTCCGTAAAAAAACGTACAAAATTTTACCATTTAAATATGTTAAAATAAACTAAAAAATTTCTTAAAATCAATCCTCTACTTACAATTACAGAATTGTAATACATAAGAAACTGTACATACATTTATACTTAAACATTTATACTTAAACTTCCTATAGCTTCTCTGTATAAATGTTAAACGGTTTAACTATAATAGATTAAATGTTAAATACATACCATCAAGTACAAATTGCTGAAGAACAAAGAGCCGCCCAGGCCCAAAAATGCAGGGTTTTGCATAAACATGAAGGTTATAGGATGGTAAAAATAAATATTTAGCTATCACTAATGGCGTTGCATTAATGCAACGATAGGATAGCATGATAATTGAAAAAAGCAATTGTACATTGAGTAACTGTACATAATTCTATTATATGAGTGCATATATGTATATAAAACTGTGAGTATATTACCTCTAAAAAAACCGTATAACTGTAAGGTATTAAGAAAAGTTTTGAATTTATAAAGTTGCTTCCCTGCTTTTAAAAGCTACGCTACGCCACTGATGTGTATACATGACGGTAAATAGTTAAGGTCTGAGTCACGCAACCCCAATAATTCTGGAAAATTGACGTCCACATGGTGCAAGTTGTTCGAGTTGTTTTAGTTTATTTTCTCCCTCATTTTGTTAAAGTAAGCTACTTTTTAGTATAATTAAAGTACCACTGTACAGTGAAGCACTGTTTACACGTCTTTCAATTGACCAATCTAAAGCGACGTATAAATAAAACACTAATAAGCAACTTTGGTTATTACAGGTTTAATGCTACTAATGCAAAGTTATAAGAAGATAATAATCCTCAGTTTTCTTAAGGTGCAAGTAAATTATTTCATAATAGCATTTACACTGAAAAGAATTACTGAACTTTAAAATTAAGCAATTATCGTAAAAGTGAATTACATTATATTGTTGTACTATATCTTTAATAATGCACATCTTTAGTAATGATGTAATATATATTGCGTAACATCTATATGATTTATTTTCATGCAGAAACTGAAAAAAAAAATCCTACATAGTCGTTTGATGAGATGATGGTCTTTGAGTAAATAGTACAGCCTTTTGGGTTGAACTAAGTTCGTAAAATGTGTTATCATTCGTATTCTGAGAAACAAAATAAGTTTTAGCTTTTAATTATAGTTGATAACGTTCTTAAAGGAAGGTGGTTACAGGCGCCCTCTGCGCATGGAGGGGTTAAGATGTTGGAACCGGAAGGTCGCGGGCCCCATTCCGACCTACCGCTGAAGACCATTGTTTTTACATGCGGTATACGTGCACGTTCAATCTGTGATTCTCCTCGATGGTGGCTAGCCGTTTCTGAGGGAATTCCAATATTATGAAGCCCTCTCCGTTCTGATGAGGATGGTGAAACTTTAAAAATTTTCCTATATATAGAGAATGAGCCGTTTCGACGAAGCAATCTGAGTGACAGCCGACTGCATATTCTTTCTGTGCAGTTTCCTATTGTATTCAACCCAGAAAACGGTATTGGAAATATCAGTTTTAATTATCCTTAATAACTTCAAAGCATAAAAATTCCGCTGGAAAATCTTAAGTCGAAGGTTAGCTTAATGCATTGCAATCATCCTAAACCTTTTTTTACCTTTCTAATGGCTAGGTAAGTGATCTACTGCTGGTTTGACCGCTACGAGGGCTGCAGATCTTGGCCAATTCATTAATCGGCAGACCAAAGTTGCCCCCTATGAGTGGTCTCCCAATTTTGAACCAATTCCAGATGAGAAACCTAGTAGCTAGGTTGGAAGTCCGCAAGATATCGCTTGAACACAGAGGACATGGTGCCATTGACGGATTAAAGGGGGCGACCGTTCCCCCAAGACGAAAGAAATTAACTAAAAAATGTAAGCTATCCTATTTTACTTCCATAAAATGGACATAAATTGCAACTAGCTCTCCGTTCCCCCCCTCATCAAAATTACACCAAATTAAAAACTGAATATCGAAACATAAAAATTTACAATTATTTATAACCCAATTCATATTTTGCGATAAAGTGCTTTTAACATACGAAACCAAAATAGGAAGTTCGACTTTCACTCGAATACTTTTTTGAGAGGATGCGCATTTTTGTTGTATTACATTACCCCATGTACCCAGGAACAAAAAACGCTTATTTTTGATATTGCAAATACTGAAAGATTTCTTTTTTTCAACGGGCAGGCACTTCTCGATCAGGCATTATCCACTACAACTTCCCAAAGGTATTGTGGCCATTTTATTATGCGGGCACCCATTGGGCCCCATTGAAAAATTGGCACCCATTGAAAAATTAATATTACAAAAAACAGTTTTTAGCTGTAACTAATTATATAATGTAATAAGGGAGTAAATCACAATGAATTGTTTTGTGTCACGAATGTATTTTAATTTTTATCT
>JAWZYV010013845.1:0-245337 GCA_038373885.1 Cheiracanthium punctorium | reverse complement strand
GAACGGTTTTTAAACAGAAAAATTATCAATATCAGAACTGACAATGGCATGGAATTCTGCCATAATGAATTTAAGAAGTTTTTGGAGGAGGAGGGCATTAAAGCTGAAAGAACCAATGATTATACGCCGGAACAGAACGGTGTAAGTGAGAGATTTAATTACACGGCCTTGGACGCTGTAAAAGCTATGTTACACTCCAGTAAACTGGGAAATGGTTTTTGGTCGGAAGCATTGTTATGTTTCACATACACCTGGAACAGAGTATGTCACGCAAATCAATCTAAAGGACCATTTGAGCTATTTTGTGGTCGCAAACCTTCAGTAAAGCATATACGAACTTTTGGATCAAAAGCGTTCGTAGGTGTACCACGTCAATTACGAAGTAAGCTCGAAATGAGGGCAAAACAAGGCATACTAGTTGGGTACGCAATGTTTACCCGTGGCTATAGAGTATGGCTACCGAGTGACAGAAAAGTCGTTGAAACAAGTAACGTAACGTTTGATGAAAATTTACCCACTCGTGAGAGCAGCGGAGTCGTGCTGGAACCCATTACAGCGGAAGAAAGTTCCGATGAGGAAAGGGAACCAGAAACAGAAGATTACGAGAAACCTAGCACATCCGAAGAAAAGTTTGAAATAAGTAGCGGTGAATCCGATGAGGAGGAGGGAGAAGAAACAATTCGTTTTTCTAAGTCTAAAGGCCGAGTAGCACCACCTAAAGATGTAGTTTGGATGAGAAAAGCCGTCCCTAGGTCAGACGGGTCCAGAAATGATATATACTACGGTATATCAGGAAGCAATATAAGATTACGATCCTGTAGAGAGGTCGAGGCATATTGCAAGAAACATGGACTTAAGTATGACCCTGAAAAATTTAGTTTTAAAGGTAAAGATACCTACACCGGTATTGTGAAAGACGAAACGAATTTAACCAGTTCCTGACTAGAGGATATAGTAATTCCAAACTCATATTTTCAAGCAATAGATTCTCAAGATTCAGAAGAGTGGAAGAAAGCTATGACTGCAGAAATGATGGTTGGTTGGTTGGTGTTTATTGACACAAGGTCCAAAAAGGACATGCTGCACCAGACAAGGAGTAAAAATCATATCAGAATGTATTCAGATAAAAGGTACCACAAAAATCTAGTAAAAGCTAAAATGTAAAGCCTAAAAGGTGAAAAGTAAAATCCAAAAAGTGTTAAAAGTAGATAAAAAGTGAAACAAAGACATCTGGATGGGGGTTCCCATCCAGATACCAGTCAGACAGAAAGGGACACGTTACACTGAATAAAAAATATTGATCCGTCTAAGAAAAGCAAATAGATTCCGATGGGGGGTTTCACCCAGAATTTCGTCTAGTTTAGGATGAGAACAGTTAAAAAGTATTTGATAAAAACTATTAAAAGCAGTGCACGACGTTAAAAGATGACGAATGGTGAGGTGAGTATGACAGTGAGGGCACTCCGGGGCGGGTTCGCCTAAAAGTAAGTGCTTATGAGTAATTCGCGTATGTCCGATGCGAAGACGTGCCAAGATGACATCTAGCCTGCGATAGGGATGAGACGACCAGGGTACGAGAGTTGGGCGGATAGAACGAAGTTTGTTCCCCGTTTCATTGTCCCATTTGTCGGCCCATATGCCATTTACAATGCTGGAGATGCTGGCCTTTATGTCACTGTAGGATGGAGTGCCGGTGTACGGGAGGGTCGCATGCTTCGCTAGTGTGTCCGCTTTTTCATTTCCCGGGATCCCGATGTGACTGGGTACCCAACAGAGGAGAACACTGTACCCGCGGTTTATAAGCTGATCATACTTGTGTAAAACTTTATGCATATAGTTATGTGTTAAGGAGCTGGATTTCAGATTTTCTAGAACACTAAGGGAGTCAGAGTAGATGATAAAATTCTTTGTGTTCGTTCTCGAGATGTACAGAAGGCTTTCGTATATGGCAAGTAATTCGGCAGTAAAGATGGAGCAAAAGGGAGGTAGAGTATAGCTACCAGTATGATTTTTACCCACGAAGGCAAAACCGACGTGATTCCCAGTTTTGGAGCCATCAGTGTATAATTTTTCATATTTGTCATATTTGTTGTTGTGATCGGAGAACAACTGTTGGTAGACTTTAGGATCAGTATCCTGCTTTGCAAAGCCTTCGAAAGGTTGTAGGTAAGGTATCTGCAATATGTTCCATGGTGGGGTTTCATGAAAAGAGCATATAGAGACTTTTACATCCTCCAATTGGGTACCGACAAGACTCCTACGAATCCTTAGTCCAAAGGGGGGAGTACAGATGGGACGATTTGCATAAAAACGGTCAAGATGAGTATCTATAAAAGAATTCTTTAATGGATGTGAAGGATGAGAAAGAATACGAAAGTATGTGTTTAATGAGAGCTTATGACGGATGAGGGTGAGACATGGCTCGTGGCAGGTGACGTAAAGACTATGTACAGGTGATGTTCTAAAAGCACCAGAGCAAATGCGAAGTGCAGCATGATGCACAGGGTCAAGTTTTTTTAACACTGATTTGCAAGCTGACCCATACGCGCAACTTGCATAGTCCATTTTTGAACGTATGACAGCACGATAAATCCGTAACAGAGCGTCACGGTCAGCCCCCCAAGAGGTGTTGGTTAAAACCTTTAAAATATTAAGCTTTTTCTCGCATTTACTGCGAATGTCAGAAATATGATTAGCAAAAGTTAGTTTTTTGTCGAAATTTAATCCTAAAAATTTGACAGAGTCCTTCACAACAATGTTATTATTACCCAGATAAAGTTCTGGGTCGGGGTGGATCCCGCGTTTCCGGCAAAAATGGGTGCATACGGTTTTTTCAGCAGATAAAGTGAAACCATTTGTGTCACACCATTTTAAGATGCGGTTTATGGCATTTTGAAGCTGCCGTTCGATGAGGCGCATATCTTTCCCCTGGCAGGAGATTTGAAGGTCGTCGACGTAAAGGCTGCCGTAGACTGTGGGTGGCAGTTGTCTAAGGATATTATTGATTTTAATTGAGAAGAGGGTGACGCTAAGTACGGAGCCCTGAGGAACACCCTCGTCTTGGATGAAATTATCAGATAGAGTACCATTGATGCTGACACGGAAGTTTCTGAGGGATAAAAAGTTTTTTATAAAAGTTGGTAGATTGCCACGAAAGCCTATATTATAGAGGTCTTGGAGTATGCCGTACCTCCATGTGCGGTCATATGCCTTTTCAATGTCAAAGAAAACGGACACTAGGTGATTCTTTCTAAGGAAGGCATTCCGAATTTGCGTCTCTAGATTTAAAATATTGTCAAGTGTGGACCTGCCTTTGCGGAAGCCACTTTGAAAGGGATGTATATGGTCCCCAGTCTCTAGAATGTAAACAAGGCGAGCATTAACCATCTTTTCCATTAGTTTGCACAGACAACTAGTAAGGGCTATGGGACGGTAATTACTAGGGTTAGAAGTATCTTTCCCAGATTTAGGAAAGGGAATAACTATTGCATTTCTCCAGGAGGAAGGAAAGGTTTGTTCATTCCAGATTCTATTGTATAATTGCAAGAGGATTTGTAATGAGTCATGGGACAAGTGTTTCAGCATTTTGTAAGTAATACCATCAGGACCAGGAGCGGTATTGGAGGCCTGTCTTAAGTATTTGGTGAGTTCACTGATGGTAAAATTACTATTGTAAGAAAAATGGGAGGAGGTTTTAAATTTTATTTTTTTTCGTTCGGACTGTTGTTTATATGACAGAAAAGTATTTGAGAAGGAAGTACTGCAGGAGATAGAGGCAAGTGTCTGACCGATAATGTTTGCTATATCTTTTTTTTCCGAAATAATATTATTGTTTACAGACAGACAGGATATTGAAGGATTATTATAGATTCCCATGGCTCTTTTAGTTTTTGTCCATAGCTCCTTACTAGAGGTACTGGGCGTTATGCTAGAGACATATTTTATCCACGACTCCCTTTGACATTGCCGCCTTATTTTTCTAGCGTAAGCTTTAGCTTTTTTAAAGAGAACTAGATTTTCGGTCGTGGGGTACCGCCGGAAGATGCTCCAGGCTTTCTGCTGCTGATTTTTTGCTAGAGTACAGGTTTCATTCCACCACGGTTTTTTATTGTGCCGATGTTTCATGCCCGATTTAGGAATGTTGGCATCTGCTGCCTTGATAATAAGGGAGGTGACTTTGTCAACGACCTCATCAATGGAACCTACAAGACTATTTGAGGATATATTGGATAAATGGGTGAAGGTGGGCCAATCTGCCTTTTCATAATTATATCTTGGAGTGGTACAGTTGTCTTTCCTATTATGGTACAGAGGTGAGAGGAAAATCGGAAAGTGATCACTGTTATGTAGATCGTTAGAGACTGAAAAGTTATATAATGGGAGGATAGATGGAGAGCAAATGGCGAGGTCTATGGCATGGAAGGATTTGGTTGAGTGGTGGTAATAGGTGTTATCACCGTTATTCATAACGCAAAGCGAGAAGTCGGTTAGCAGTTGTTCTATGAGATGGCCCCTATTGTTGGTGTCTTTGCTTCCCCACAAGGGGCTATGGCCATTCATGTCCCCTAGGAGGAGAAAGGGGGGAGGAAGTTGTTGTATAAGACTATTGAGGGAGGTTTGGCTGATGGTTTCGCTTGGTGGCAGGTATATGCTGCAGACTGTTGTTAGTTGTTTTAATTGAATACGAGTGGCAACTGCTTGCAGGTTAGTGTTAAGATTGAGCTTAGTGTGAGGATAACTATTGTTAATCAAAAGGGCAACTCCACCAGTGGCCCTATCATTGAGTTCATTGTCTTTGCGAAGGATGGTATAATTACGGATTTTAGTATGTCTATTGGTTTTAAGAAAAGTTTCCTGTAGGGCAAGACAGGCGGGATTATGGTTGTAAATTATAGTTTTGAGGTCGTCAATTTTGTTTAAAAAACCGTCGCAATTCCAGGATAGCAGCAGAGCCATGATTAAGTGATGTCGGAGATGACCGCGATTTTACTCTTAATCCCCGTCGGTTGAAGCGGGGTACTTGGGATGACTTCATCATCCATAATGTGATCTGAAATGTCAGAGTCGGTAGGATCCAAATGTAGTATAGAGTCGTCTATGGGCCGTTGTGGAAGGATGCGTTTAAGTCTGGCTTTGTTGTATTTTGTCTTGTAAGCTGAACTTTTTTTGAGTAAAGGTCTATTTTGAGTAGAGAGGTTGCTTTGAGGCTTCTTATTGGGTATGCTTTTTTGTGTGGCTATTGAGGCATTATTTTGAGTAGTTGACTGTTTAGCTTTTGGGAAGGAAGTTGATGAACAGACAGGTTTGGATTTGGGTGGGTCAGTTTGGGTGGCAATTGATGCAACCGCTTTCACTGTTGCAGCATAAGATTGACCAGGTTTAGGGGTGCGAGAGGCTATTATTTTACGTGCTTCTGGGTAAGACAATCCTTGTGTGGCACGCAAGGACTGGATTTCTTTTTCATAAGACCATTTAGGACAGGAACGGGAATATGAGGGATGGTCTTGTTTGCAGTTAACGCATTTAGGAGAGCCGGAACAGGTGTCACTGTTGTGGCCAGAGATACCACAGCGGGCACATACTGGGGAACCACGACAGGAAGGTTTTGTATGGCCAAACTTTTGGCACTGAAAACAACGGGTAGGATTAGGTATGTACGTTCTGACGGGACATGAAAGGTAGCCTGCTTTGATATGAGATGGAACCTTAGGAGATTGAAAGGTCAAGATTATGTGTTTTGTGTCTATTATTTGGTTATTGCGTTTTATAGTGATTCTGCGAACTGCACTAACATTTTGGGATTTCAGATTTTCCAGGATTTCAGCCTCTGAACAGTGTAACAGGTCAGGTTCTGATATGACGCCTCTTGATGAGTTAAGTGTTTTATGAGGGGAGACAGTGACAGATTTTAGGCCCATAATTTTTAATTTCATAATGTTGTTTGCCTGTGTGCTATTGTTTACTTCCACTAAGAGGTCTCCTGAGCGTATTTTTTTTATTTTAGCAACTTCTCCGACATGATCAGTTATGCACTTATGGATTAGGAAAGGGGATGTTTGGCTAAAGTTACCGTCCTGACATTTCACAAGAAAAAATTTTAAATTACCATCTCCTTGAGTGGGAGATTTCGGAACGTTGACATGAGACGAAGATAATGTCGTATCCATATTGGAGATTGGAAATTCGGACCCGACCGCACCACCCACCACGGAGCCCAACAAGGGGATGCACATTCGTGCACCAGTGCTAGTCGGGTCTATACGCGCACAGTACATCCCTTAGGCAGCGTCCACCCTTAACGACGTGCCCAGTAGATGTCCGTTTGCTTGATCCCTAGCAGTTGATCGAAATCAGTACCACCAGCCGGTTGATACACAGGGGAACGCTGTGCACCTCCCGTTTACCCGAAGCCGAGGCCAAAGCAATGTGTTGGAGAATAAACCCCCTCAATTACCAGGATCCCCATTTCCGGGGACACGGGTCTCCACGCACGGCAAACACGTGGGCAGTTTACCCGCCAACAGAAGCTGACGGTACAGAGCGACCACAGCTTCTGAAGGGGGGCCCTCACTTCAAGAGAAGAAACCACATCGAGGGAGAAGGGGAAGGAGACAGAAGAAGGAGAGAGGAGGGTAAAAAACCGAGGAGCGAAGGATCGCTGGGGGCCCGGGATTGCGACACCCGTGAAAACCTAAAGAAGGTTTTCCCCCTGAGGGGCTGCAGAAATGAATGTTATGTACGAAAGAGAAGTGTGGAAACTTGTACCCGTACCTCAAAATGTAAAAGTAATAGGCAATAGATGGGTATTCACAGTAAAACACGACTCAAATGGTAAAATAGCACGATACAAAGCTAGACTGGTCGCTCAAGGATTCGGTCAAAGAAAAGGTGAAAACTACGACCAAGTTTTTAGTCCAGTGGTCAATTTCTCTGTAATACGATTATTTTTCTCTTTATTAGTTGGACATTTTCATTGGTTTCATATGCAAGTAGACATAAATTCTGCATACCTATACGCCCCAGTAAAAGAAGATATTTATATGAAGCAGCCGAAAGGATTCGAAGAGGAAGGTAAAGAAAACTACGTCTGTAAGCTCAACAGAGCTATTTACGGCTTAAAGCAGAGTGGACGTGAATGGTTCAATGAAATACACGGAATTCTAAGTGAGTTAGATTTTAATAAGCTAGAGTGGGCTAATTGTGTCTACATTTATGAAAATAGTTTAGTTTTACTACTGTATGTTGACGACATGGTGTTTATATCTAAAACCAAAGAAAAAATAGAGAAGGTAATTAAACTTTTAGAAGATAAAGTAGATCTAAAGAAGTTGGGTAGAACGAAGAAACTACTCGGGGTACAATTTGTTGAAAATAGGAAAGGACTATTTATTCACCAGGAAGATTACATCAATAAAATTTATGAGCGGTTTAAGAAGTATCAGATACCATTAGTTTCATTGCCAATCGCAACTGGAATTGTAATGTCAAAGACGCAAAGTCCTAGTAACGATGCTGAGACTAAGGAAATGGAAAAACTGCCATACCGTAATATTTTGGGATGTTTATCGTTCTTGGCTAGTAGAACCAGACCTGATATATCTTACGCTGTAAATATCCTTTCTCAATTTCAATCTAACCCCGGCCAACATCATTGGAACCAATTAGTAAAACTACTGGGATATGTAAAGTCAACATCGAAGTTAAAGCTAAAACTTTCCAACATTAATGAAATTTCAATAAACTGTTATTCTGATGCCGATTTCGCCTCAAATAGAGATGATCGTGTGTCGATGGGAGGTCACATCTTAATGTTAGACAAAACCCCAATCTCGTGGCGAACTTTTAAGCAGAAATGTGTAGCCTTGTCATCTATGGAATCTGAGTTTATTGCCCTGACAGAGGCATCAAAAGAGCTGTTATGGATGTATAGAATCCTAGATGAACTAAAAGGTTTAGACATTCTTCCAGAAAATTTAAAAGTTACCTTATTTTGTGACAATCGTGCAGCTATCGACTTTTCAAATTCTCCTATAGAGAACAATCGCACCAAACACATACATGTAAAATACCATTTCTTAAGAAGCCTCGTTTTAGAAAAATTGTTTAAATTGGAATATATTAACACTAAACAAAACCCCGCAGACATTTTCACAAAACCCTTACCCAAAATCAGCCTGTCCACTTTCAATGACAAAATTTTTAGTTAAGTGTGAAAGACCTACTCCCGTTTGTGGGAACCTAGGCAATTTTTTGTCTCCTATAAGCCCTTCGGCTTGAGACCCTTTTTGAGGGGAAAGGGGGGAAATTTTTTGAAATTTTTGATGGAAAAAAAAAAAAAAAAAAAAAAAAATGAACTTTATGTGATCGTGTTTCTCCTATTATGTCTGTCTGACATCTTTACAGTCGAGGGAGTAAAGTTCCCCACGTAGTGCGATATTCTTAGCTCTGGTCTTTTTCTGAAGTTTTCGAGCAGCCTCAAAAGCGTCTCGCGAGGTGAAACTGTAATTTGCCAGAGAATCCTGAGGTGATTGGTTAGTTGTAAGAGTAGAGTATTTTCGTCCCAATCACAGGAGATGTTAAAGTTTTATTTCAGTAAGTCCCATTTTTGCTAGTGGAAGCTCCTATATGTCCACCCTAGTCTGTAAGGTGTTGTGTCAGGCATATAATGTGTTAATCTATAACACAAACTTTTTTTTTTCAAATTTTTTCGGGATGCATCCCAGCTCGATCTCAGTTGGATTTCAATTCGAGCTTTTTTTCCAAATTTAATTCGTATTTTTCATTGCAATGTACTGTACTGTATTATATTGAATGAACTTTGCAAAATGTGAGTATTTTCTAAAGTGCACTGAACGTATATCAAGAGTAATTTTGAAGTATGAATATTTTTATGATTAGAAATGTGTTTATTAATGTCCTAGCATATGTGTTTATTAATGTTCTAGCATAAGTGTTTATATTTGAATGCATTTATATAGTAATTTCTAGTAAGTTGAAAATTTTTTGAAATGAAGTAATTTTTGAAATGTGTACTAACCATGCTGGCCAGCAACAACTGTATATAGTGTTTCTACTAACCCTTAGTGAATTTTGAAGCATTTTTTCATGCATCATGTTTAACATAATTTTTCGTTAAAGAGGAAAGGTTACCTCTAATTTTCGTTTACTTTGAATCTGCCAGTTTCCTAAATGTCATGGAAGGCGGGCCCTTGTTAGAAAAAAAAAAACGCTATTTCTTTACTTACCTTTTATTTCCATGACATTTTATCTCTAAATTTGCTAAAGTGAAAAAAAAATGAAACTTTTGTAAACTCCTCTAAAAGTTTTCTAAGTGAAAAACGTAACTTCGCTAACATTTGAAAATGGCGGTGTAAACATCGTCATGTCTTTAACGCCGTAATAAAAGTTTACATTTCTCGCCGATAGATGGCGCTGTTCCTGATTTGCATAAAATAAGAACTCGTTTTTTTCCTATGCAAATATCCATCGTAGTCCCGCACTAACTGGCAGGTATAAAAAGGGCATCACAAGTTAACCTTTCGGTCAGACAGAGAGTGTTCTCGATCTGCTATGTTGTGTGTGTAATCAACCGATGTGATTCAAGTAGAGCCGGATCAGGGATCCGTGCTGCGGTACCCAGATGATCCAATATGATGTGATGTGTTTTGTGAATCAGAATAAGATCGCCGCTGGCGACTTATCTCCGAGAAAGCTTATTTTTATTTGTGCCACTAATCGGATGTTGCTTAAGTATTGTGTCTTCACCATGTGCACTGTGTAAACCTACCATAATCATCTTGTTTCAATAAACTACAGAAAAAAGGTACCTAATTTGTCTTTCTTATTTAAACGCATATTCAAAACCAAAGATTTCTACTGTGCAACTCAACTTAAATAAGTTTCAACTCTGCCTAGAATCTACAAAAACTTATTTTTACAGATAACTCCAGTGACTATTCAATTTCAGCCAAAGACTTTTAATTTGTTTGTTGAATAGCTTAATTTATAATACAATATAATCAGTTAAGTAATAACCTTTTCAATCAGCACTTTGAAATATAGTGGCTATACTTCATATCTCCCTTTTCATTAATGTTGTTTTGATGGGATTATTTTTTTTATTTTAAATTAATTTTCGTAACTTCCCATAATCCTGCTTTTCCTTTTTTTTATTATTACTTTATTTCTCCGGTTAGGCATCTTCCTGTGAATTTTCAATAATTTTATTTTTTCATCTTTTAAGTTTTGCTTACAATTTCATGCTATTGCATCATTTTCTCTGCCTGTTGCATCAGATCTCAGAAAGGACGCTATCTTTCCCGCGCTTTTCCTCCAAAATTGTTCTAGAAGCTTCTTGTTTCCCCCTCTTCCGGTCCAGATCGGACTATCCCGGAATGACTTTTAGGTGCACTCTCTGCTCTGATTGGCTGAGGGTAGCGGTTCCGGAGTGAGGAGGAGAGGCAAGCGCGCGATTTTTAGGGAGTTACGCTTGAACGTCCTGACTAGAAGGTGGTGTTTTTTCTTAGCTCTTGCGAGCTTGAGACTTCAAGTTCAGCCCAGCCTGGTGTTGACTTGAGACTTCCACGCGAGGATGACCTAAAGTACTAAGGAGATTTGCCCCACGAACCCACGATGATGCGACCGGCCACTGCATATGCGTGACAGCCGTGATGAAATTTTTTTTACTGCCGCTGAATGATCCAAGCTCAGAAGTTGCAGCGCGTATGTGATGACCTGCTAGGCCGACACACGTTCCAGCCCCGCCGACGGTGTTGCCGATTAGCACATGGCCTGCCGTGCTCACATCGACTGAAGCCCCTGCCCTCGATCATCAAGCTGCTTGCGCCCGTGATACGGTGAGATGTTTCCATGTTTAACCTTTTTTCGATATTTGCATATCCGTGAGTAGTGCCTCTAGATGGATGACTGCGGTGTGGGCCTAACCCCCGGGTCTCCGGACTGTCGTTTGAGGGCATGATCCTTCCTTTTCCATCAAGATTCTGTACCAGTCAGCTCAAAGAAACGCTGCTTCTCATGGTATCACGATATGGAGGACTGTTCGCGTCATCTGCCCGCCCCCCTTTTTTTTTATTTTTATTGTTAAGATGTAATTTTTTTTTTTTTTTAAGCCTATTTTTTTTGTTTAAATTTCTTTTGACCATCGGTCTTCCTGTAAAAATTATAAAAAGGGATTGAATGTATTTTGTTGAAATGTACCATTCTGTGAAGTGTTAATTCCCATACAAGAGTAGCATCTAAGCTAAAATATTGTAAGTTGTGAATTTCAAGCAAAACATGATCTTCTACTGAATTTAAATTTTTGGTTTGCAACCATGGGTACCCAGGGGTTTTTAAATTTTTTTTTGGTTTTACCAACATCTATGAGTGCTACCTGATCACTTTTGCAGCACTGGAGCAGGTGTTAAATTGATCAAAATCTTTTGTAATTGTTTTAATTAAGCTGTGAGTTGTGCCATAGAAATGTGTGTAAATTTTCACCTTTTTATTTCACGTTTCATTGTCAATTGCTGCTGAGTCTTGCTTAAATTGTTAAAGTGTTCATTGTGCTGCATATTAAGTTTTAATATTTTTTTTTTTTACTTGATCTAATATGTTAATTGGTTAAATAAAATGTTTCAATCCCATCCTTTTGGTTCTCTTTACTTTGACAACGATCAACACTAAGGGCGGCAAGAGAAAAATCCTGGGTTATTGTCATCATTCAAAACAACGCATTACTGATTTGTTATCCTTTTTTTAGCTGTGAAATAGAATTGTGGAGTTCCAAATAGGAACAACACTACAACTTTCATAAATAGCTATTAATTCGGCTGTAAATACGGAGCAAAACGAAGGTAGGGTGTAGTTGCAAGAATGATTAATGTACATAAGCAAAGCCTACATGATTATGAGATTTTGAGTCGTCAGTATATAGTTCTTCAAAGTTTCGATATTTGCTTTTATAGTCTAGAAATAACTGTTGATATATTATGGGATCAGTGTTTGGTTTTGTGAAGCCTTCGAATGGTTGTAGGTAGGAAATCTGCAATTTAGTCCATGGAGGGACTTCATGAAATGAACAAGTAGACACATTAACATCCTCCAATTGGGTACTGACTACACTCCTACGGATCCGAAGTCCGAAGGGGGGAGTGCAGAAAGGGCGATTTACATAAAACTGGTCCAGTTGGGTATCTATGAAGGAATCCTTTAAGGGATGTGAAGAATGGGAAAAGATACGAAAATAGGTATTCAATGACAATTTGTGGCGTATGAGAGTGAGAGATGGTTCATGACAGGTGATGTAAAGGCTATGGACAGGCGATGTCCTAAAAGCACCGGAACATATGCGTAGTGCAGTATGATGCACAGTGTCAAGTTTTTTTAGCATTGATTTAGAAGCTGATCCATAGATGCAGCTTACATAGTCCATTTTAGAACGGATGACAGCACGGTAGATGCGCAAGAGAGCATCACGGTCTGTCCCCCAAGAGGTATTGGTTAAAACCTTTAAAATGTTAAGTTTTTTCTCGCATTTATTGCAGATGTCTGAGATATGTTTAGCAGATGTAAGTTTCTTGTCAAAATGTAAACCTAAAAATTTAACGGAATCTTTTACAGCAATATTAGTATGGCCCAGATAAAGTTCCGGATCCGGGTGTATCCCACGCTTCCGGCAAAAATGGGTACAGATTGTTTTCTCTGCTGATATCTTAAAACCGTTTCTGTCACACCACTTTAAGATGCGGTTGATGGTATTCTGCAGCTGGCGCTCTATCAGGCGCATGTCCTTTCCCTGACAGGAGATGTGCAGGTCATCTACATATAGACTGCTGTAGACAGTCGAAGGCAGTTGGTTCAGGATGTTATTAATTTTTATTGAGAAGAGGGTGACACTGAGTACGGAGCCCTGTGGAACACCCTCCTCTTGAACGAAGTTATTGGATAGCATGCCATCAATCCGGACCCGGAAATTACGGAGTGACAGAAAGTTTTTTATAAAAATGGGTAGGTTGCCTCGGAATCCTATATTATGAAGGTCTAGAAGGATCCCGTACCTCCACGTTCGGTGATATGCCTTTTCAATGTCAAAGAAAACTGACAATAAGTGGTTCTTTCTAAGGAAGGCATTACGAATTCGGGAACTCTAAATTAATGATGTTATGACGGGACTCTAAATTAAGGATGTTATCTATGGTGGATCTGCCCTTCCGGAAGCCACTCTGGAAGGGATTTATATGGTCCCCTGTTTCTAAAATGTAAACAAGCCGGGTATTGATAATTTTCTCCATTAATTTACATAAGCAACTAGTAAGGGCTATGGGACGGTAGTTATTAGGGTTAGACATATCTTCTCCTGGTTTGGGGAAGGGAATAACTATTGCATTTCTCCAGGAGGTGGGAAAGGTCTGTTCATTCCAGATTCTATTGTAGAATTTCAAAAGATTGAGTAAAGAGTCATGGGATAAGTGTTTCAGCATGTCATATGTAATACCATCGGGACACGGAGAGGTGTTTGAGGACTGTCTTAAGTGTTGGGTAAGTTCATATATGGTAAGATCACTATTGTAGGAAAAGTGCGAGGAGGTTTTGAAATTTATTTTTTGTCTTTCTGATTGTTGTTTATACGGGAGGAAAGAATTTGAGTAGGAGGTACTGCACGAGATGGAAGCAAGGGTTTCACCAATGCTATTTGCTATTTCTTTTGTATCGGATATAATGCTGTTATTTATGGTTAGACAGGAAATTGACCGATTATTATAAATGCCCATGGCTCTTTTTGTTTTCGTCCATAGCTCCTTACTAGAAGTAGAGGCTGTTATGCTGGAGATATATTTGACCCAGGATTCCTTTTGGCACTGACGCCGGATCCTACGTGCATATGCTCTAGCTTTCTTAAAGAGGGTGAGATTTTCAGTGGTGGGGTACCGTCGAAAAGTGCTCCAGGCTTTCTGCTGCTTCTTTTTAGCGAGGTTGCATTTTTCGTTCCACCACGGTTTTTTATTACGTCGATGTTTGATGCCCGATTTTGGAATGCTGGCATCAGCAGCTTGGATGATAATTGAGGTAATGTTTTGTACGACCTCGTCTATGGGGCCTTCAACAGCATCAGAGGTGATGGCAGACAGGGAAGTGAAGCTGAACCAATCTGCCTTATCATGAATGTATCTAGGTACTGAAATAGGTTGGGGATTCTGGTGCAGAGGTGACAAAAGAATCGGAAAACGATCACTGTTGTGGAGATCACTGGATACAGAAAAATTATATGTGGGACGGAGTGATGGAGAACAGATGGCAAGGTCTATTGCATGGAAAGTTTTAGTTGGATAGTGGAAGTAAGTATTGTCACCATTATTCATGCAGCAAAGGGAGAAATCAGTGAGAAGTTTTTCGATTTGAAGGCCTCTATAGTTGGTGTCCTTGCTTCCCCACAAGGGACTATGAGCATTCATGTCACCGAGGAGGATGAAAGGAGGAGGAAGCTGCTGAGTGAGACTATTGAGGGATGTTTGGCAGATTGCTTCACTTGGAGGGAGGTATATGCTGCAGACAGTTGTGAGTTGTTTTAATTGGATACGAGTGGCGACTGCTTGGAGATTTGTGTTAAGATTGACTATAGTGTGAGGATAGCTATTGTTGATTAATAGGGCAACTCCACCAGTGGCCCTATCATTGAGGTCATTGTCCTTGCGAAGGACAGTGTAATTGCGGATTTTAGTAGGTCTATTGGTTTTGAGGAAAGTTTCCTGAAGGGCGAGACAAGCGGGGTTATGATCATAAATCAGTATTTTGAGGTCGTCGTTTTTATTAAGGAAACCGTGGCAGTTCCAGGATAGCAGCAGAGCCATTATCATGTTGTGTTGGGGATGATGCTCATCTTGCTCGGAGTCCCCGTAGGCTTGACGGTAGGGGGGGTACCGTAGAGGGGGGACTTGTAGGAGGGGTGCTAGGGATGTCGTCGTCATCCATGGGGAGGTCTGACATTTCAGAGTCAGAAGGGTCCAAATGTAGGATACTGTCATCTATAGGGCGTTGTGGAGGAACATGTTTGATTTTGGGTTTGTTATATTTAGTTCTGTAGACAGAAGACTTTTTTATTTGTGGTCGGGTTGAGTTAACATTTTGAGAATTTTTCTTCAATGTATTTTTTTGTGAAGCTGTGGAGGATTTATTTTGATTAGAAGTTGATTGTTTAGATATTTGTGCTGTTGCA
Organism: Cheiracanthium punctorium; assembly: GCA_038373885.1. Classification (NCBI taxonomy): domain Eukaryota; kingdom Metazoa; phylum Arthropoda; class Arachnida; order Araneae; family Cheiracanthiidae; genus Cheiracanthium; species Cheiracanthium punctorium. The sequence continues at coordinate 230,123 of JAWZYV010013845.1, read as the reverse complement.
GAAGGAAAGGAGACAGGTACAGATTTTGGTGGTTCGGTTTGGGTTGCTATTGTTTTGGTTGATTTTGTTGCAGCTGCATAAGATAAACCAGGTTTTGGTGTCCGGCTTTCTATTAACTTACGGGCTTCGGGATATGAGATTCTTTGAGAGGCACGTAGGGACTGAATTTCTTTTTCAAACGCCCATTTCGGGCAAGATCTGGAGTATGAAAGATGTTCCTCTTTACAATTTACATACTTAGGAGCTGCAGAGCAGGACTCACTGTCGTGGTCAGAAGCACCACAACGCGCACAGGCAGGTGACCCACGACAGGAGGTTTTGGTATGGCCGAACTTTTGGCACTGGAAGCAACGGATGGGATTTGGTATATATGGTCTGACCGGACATAATAGGTAGCCGGCTTTAATATGAGATGGAATAGTGGGAGACTGAAAAGTGAGGATAATATGTTTAGTATTGATTATTTGATTATTGCGCCGAATAGTGATTCGACGCACAGCGCATACTTTTTCATCTTTTCGGTTTTCAAGTATTTCAGCTTCAGAGCAGTGCAGAAGGTCGGGTTCTGATACGACTCCTCGGGAGATGTTTAGGGAGGTATGAGGTGTCACTGTAACTGTTTTTAGGCCAAGGTTTTTTATTTTCATTATTTTGCAAGCTTGTCTATTGTTGGATACTTCTACTAATAGGTCTCCAGATCTTAATTTTTTAACTTTTTTGACTTCTCCTACATTGTCAGTGATACATTTGTGAATTAAAAATGGCGATGTTTCATTAAGTTTACCTTCAGCAGAGTGGATAATGTGTGCAAATTCATGTGTGCAAATTGTGTATCGGTGTGTTCATTAGCGGTTGACAGCGGAACGTTGACGATTGACGAAGAATTTTTCATATCCATGTTGGGGAAAATTGAGATTCGGACCCGACCGCACCACCCACCACGGAGTCCAACAAGGGGATGTGCAATTGCACACCAGTGCTAGTCGGGTCTATACGCTCACAGTACATCCCTTAGGCAGCATCCACCCTTAACAACGTGCCCAGTAGATGTCCGATTGCTTGATCCCTAGCAGTTGATCGAAATCAGTACCACCAGCCGATTGATACACAGGGGAACGCTGTGTACCTCCCGTTTACCCGAAGCCGAGGCCAAAGCAATGTGTTGGAGAAAAGACCCCTCAATTACCAGGATCCCCATTTCCGGGGACACGGGTGTCCACGCACGGCAAACACGTGGGTAGTTTTCCGCCAATAGAAGCTGACGGCACAGGGCGGCCGCAGCTTCTAAAGGGGGGCCCTCAACTCCACAGAGGAAACTACACCGAGGGGGAAAAGGAAGGATACAGCTAAGAGGAGAGGAGGGTAGAACAAAGAAAAGCGAAAGATCGCTGGGGCCCCGGGATTGTGACACCCGTAAAGACCTAAAGTAGGTCTGCCCCCTGTTTACACCAACTGGACTTTAGAACGTCGAACCACAGGAGTAGCAGAGTAATTCCGCAACACATGTAAAACTTTGGCATAATATTTTGTTGTTTCACCGTTTTAAAAAATTAGAATCAAAGATAGGCTTATTTTATTTTCTTACAGCAATTTCTTGTTTCTTTTCTTTGCATGTGTGTATTCTTTTTATCAAAATGTATATGCTCGCAGTGATTTAATTAAGTTCATTAAAACCAATCGCTGAGGTAAATCAATGGATATTTTTAGTCACTTTATTTTAATATCAAGGTAATATTTACTAAAATACAACTGTTCATGCATTTATAAACTGTGATTTGAACGTACATATTTTAGAATGTACAGAGAATTCATGAGATTAATCAAATTAGAGTACTTTCCATATGTTCATTTTTCAGAATACAAGCAAATTAGTTTTTCATTATTGAATGAGCAACTCAATATATTACTAAGATGGTCCTTTTAAGTATATAGGTTTCCTAATAATCTGGATTTTAAATGTTATCGTTACTAGAGATAATATGATGGTTTTAAAATTGCTGTTTTTTAAAAGTTACTTTACAATTTCAGAGAAACAAGGTTTGCATTTAACCTTGCTCGCATGTAACCTTTTGTGGTTACCTTTTGTGGTAACCTTCATGTTTCGCATGTGAACTTTTGACTGCGGGATTACACGATTGGCGCAATACCACACTAAATCCCACTAAAAAAGTGACACTCGTGGGATTTTCCTACATGCCGAATTGTTGGATTTTAATGAGGTAAAGAATCACAAGACATCATTAAATTGTATTGTTATCAAATTCATTTTTATATTATATTGTTAATTTTGATATTTATAACCTAAGTTGCACTGTATTTTTGCATGATATTACTTTTGCTTGCAAATTTTGAAAAATTAATTTTAGAAAATAAACAAGATTTTCAACTTCTCGCACAGATTTTTAAAAATCCCACTTAATTTTGTAGCTAAAGGGAGGGAGGGGGGGAATCTCACCCAATTTTTTTCCCTGGTGTTAACCCTGAGAAAGCTCGCACCCCCACCCAAGTACACCACCTGATTTTTTTTTTCAAGAGAAAATCAAACATATTGTGCAAGGATAATGTTTTCTAAGAGAACGCAATAATTTGACCATGCTTTTTTGTAAGTTTGAAAAATAGATGATTAATAATGGGAATGTAATTAGTAAAATTAACATAAAATTTATAGATATTTTAGCCTAAATCGTGAACTGCCAGTGTTAAAAAATTTTCAACATGTTTAAAAAAGATTTTTTTCTCTTTTTCCATAGCACTTACAACTGACTATAAAAAAACTAAAGATAAGAATAGGAGAAGTGGAGGCGATACCAAAAAATGTCAGTTTTTTGAGGAAATAAATTCAGTGCTGGGGAACAGGCCAGGGATTTCCCCAGAAGTGATATTGGACATGAATGAGATTTCAAACATGGAGGAAATTATTTGTACAAGTAAGTTTTAATTTTACGGTTATGGTGTTATTTATATTCTGCTTTTATAAAAATAAAATCAGTGTATATTCTTATTAAATATGTGATTTATTGCTGAAATAATTTTTTACACAAAAAGACCTTTCCTTGCTCAACTCCATTGTTGACATAAGTAATCACTCAAATTATAGTTGTAAATTTCTTCAACATCTTTGATTACAATTTTAGAGTTTTGGGAAAATCATTTCAAAATGCATAAACTTTTGTCAACACATCAAAACAATAACAAGTTAAGCAAATGAAATGAAATTTGGTGATGTGACTGGTAGTCACTTGTCTTAAACTATAGCTGTCAAATTTATTGAAAATTTAGAATGATGTTTGCTGCCGATGCCTTTTTTTATGAATTTGACATACATAAATCAGAAGTAAAGTCTTGAGGATAAGTGGCTGGGATAGTTCCAAAAGATAGGTATATTCTGGAAAAAGAAATTATGTTATCACTTATAAATGTATGCAATGCACAAACTACAGTTATAGCAGACGTGCAGGTCTCAGCTATTAGACCCGAGTCTCAGACTTTGTCATCCTATTTCAACGCTCAAAATGTATATGGTCAGTATTTATTATGCCAAGTTTAAATGAAAACACGTGGCAGTTGAGAAAAGTATTGATTATGTGTGCATGTTATGCTGAAAAGATATTTATACGAAATCTCAATCTGTTCACCATTAAAAATGGGGATTTCGGCTTTAAGTTTAGAACTTTGTACGTCTGCTATAGCATAATAATAAACCCTGTAATTATGTGTTGTCTTTATTACTATGTATTCAAAATTAAATATAGGTAAAGTATAGTACAGTTGGCTCTCTGTTTTACGACTTTCAAGGAACCATGAAAGATTGTCCTTAAATAGAGATCATCCTTAAACGGAATTTGTAAAAAAAATTAACATTTACCTTCTCACATTACAGGTTACGGACTGTCAATAAATTTCTTAATATATTGCTGTGTTCAAAAAGTTACTTTTAAAATCATTATATTGTTTTATTCACAAAAATAACTATTTTAAGTTACATTAAAGATAAAGTACAAGCAAACTTTAGAATAAAATTAGGTTTTAAAAAATCAAATAACTTATCAACATTGACAAAGATGCATGTGCATATTTTGAAAGTTCTTGTTAATAACTTGAGTGTGCTAACAGTTAAATATAAGTAACTGATCTTTTTTTACAAAATAGCTGTAACAAGTCTCATATAGATCTCCAGTTTTGTAAAACAGTAACCAAAAAAACTCGGCTGTTTGAGCCTCGACATGGGGAGATCCCCCTAAACCCCTCTAATTTTTTAGTTTCATTATCGCCATATTAAAACGATGTTCATTGACTTTGTCATTTTATCACTCATCTTTCACGTATTGCGCCTGGTAACCCTATGTTGAAATTTTTATGAGTGTAACCTATTTATAGAAAAATACATGTGATGCATAGTCTACAGCTTACGAAATATTGTAACAATAGATTAAAGCTGTTGTGAACTAATAGTATTTAAATACACGTAACATTATGTCGCTTACTTTTATGTTGCATTTTTGGGACACATTTTTCAATAAAGGGTGTTGAGAGATAAAATGACATAGTCATTAATAGTAAAGGTTGCCGCTTTCGGATATTGAGCTACAGGTTGAACATCCCTTAGAAATTTATTCATTACTTGTATTTCTTAAGTTTGTCATCTGTGCATACATCTTGTGAGTGTGAATTGGAACTTAAGTTACCATATTTTCATATGCACACAAAAACAGATCAATTTGTACAAGAAAATGATTCATTGCATATTTATGCATGTAGCAACTTCGAAATGCTGTAAATTTTTATCTTTGTTCATAACAAATATTTTTATATAAATTATATGTACCATAAATTCCTGCGTATGACGCGCACTTTTCATACAAAAAATAAGGTCGAAATTTAAGGGTGCGTGTTATACGTCTGTTATAAAAACGATAAATTTAAAAATAAGGAAAAGATGAGCTTAAAAAAATGAGATTTTTACATGTACCTGAATGTTCTTTGTTTAAAAGAAATGACATACCTTATGAACTTCAATGTTCATATCATTGGACAGTGTAAAAAATTCATCATATTAATCTTCCGTTATATTTTCAGGCACATGACCAAATTCAGTTTCATCTTCACTATCACTATTACTCTGATCCATAAATAAATAGTTATCTTGCGTTCCATCAAGATTGTTCGATATACTACATTTTTTAAATAACTTTTTAATTATGTCAGGTTTAATTTCATCCCATGCTTGTATTATCCACTCACACACTATTTCTAGACTGGCATGATGCATTTCACCTCCTTTCGTAAATGTTTTATCTCCTTCTAACATCCACGTATTCCAAAATCGTTTTAAAATTCCTTTGAATGGTTTATTAATACACACATCTAAAGGTTGAACTAATTGCGTTAATCCGCCTGGAATAACTGCCATGCCTGTGTTACACTCTTTCATTAATTTCTTTGTATTATACGTTAAATGAGATCTGAGCATATTCCAAACTAAAAGACTTTCTGGATTCCATAGGACAAGTTTGCGATTGCAAAGTAAAGGGTGCATGTTATACGGAGGATATACTTAAAAATTAAAAAATGAAGTTTAAAACTATAGGTGCACGTTATACGCCGTCATTTACGGTATATTTTTCATTAAGCACAAAATCTTTGTTTAAATAAACTCAAAAGTAAAACTTTACGTCAGAAAAGATTAAAATAAATACTAATGATAACTTTCTGTTTGCTGAAGTTTGTCATCTGTGTGTACTTATCCGCTGTGATTGTAATTTGAAACTTACATTACTGTGTTTTTGTATGAATACAGGTCAAGATAACAAAAATCAGGAAACACAAAGAGGATCCTCTAGTTTCAAAAGAAGAAAACTTTGTAAGTTATCATTTTGAATCCTTACTCATACTTTCTTTTGAAATATTGGTCTTTATATATGACATTTTATTATAATTTTGAAATAAAATGAACATGCTGAAAACATAAAAAACAGGCATGAAAGTTTTCAGTCTTTTTTAACATCATTGATGCATCTGAAATTTAGTATTTAAATTAGTTTAATAAATTAAGTTATGCTGAATACTGTGATATAATGAATATTAGTTAATTTAATAATGAATACATATAAAAGAATAACAGGTAATGTGTTAAATGCATAATAATTTGTTCTGTATGATCCGCAGCAAAGTTCAGTCTTTTTAGCTGTTTTGTGCTTTCATGCCTGAAAAAAAGATTAATTACAAATGATGACTTTGAGTTTTCTTAAGTTAATCTGTACTTGCGTATTATTCCCGCCGGTCATTCCTGCCAAACTATTTATTTGGCCAAATGTGCTTTCAAACTGTTACCAATTGTATTCCAAACCATCAATAATTTCATGTGGTTGATATTTATCATGGCAAAAAATCGCTTGTCTTGGCGAATTGCCGGGATAATACGTAAGTACCAGTTAATCATATGATGTATATTGTGAATGTAAATTGAAACTTAAATTACTGTGTTTTCATGTGCTCATACAGGTGAAACAATAGAAAACCAAACCAATTTTGACCATGATTATGGAATGCCTTCGGGAAGCTCAAGTAATGTCATATCCCCCGGAAGAAGAAATGTGCGCTGTAAGTCCTTTTTTAAAAAAAATCTTTATACATATATTTCATATTAAGTTATGTGTATATACATACAGGGGGTGATTCACCACCAGACTGACAAACTTATAGGGAGTACAGAGATGGTTTAGATTCACATAGCAATGCAGGGTTGGAAACGTTGTCTTCATGTACCTGCTAATAATCACTTCAGAAGAAGTGTTCAAGTGATAGTAAACTTTCCAACCATGGTTTTTCAAAAAGTAATTCAGCAATTGCACTTGATAAAAATTGTTGTTTCATAATTATTTCTTTCATTACATTTATGAAATTGTCTGAGGAAAGCCCATTGTTTATGAAACTTGGTTAAGAAAGTAGACGCACACTTCAATACTTCTTCCTGTGATTATTAACAGGAACATGATGATGATGTTTCAGACCCCACATTGCTATGCGATTCTGAACCGTCGCTGTACTTCCTACACCCCCTGCAAGTTTGTTAGTCTGTTAGCGAATCACCCTGTATATTGTTACTATAACAGTATCACTGTACAGTCAAAATGAAATTAAGGAAAGGCCAAATAAAGAAATATATATATATTTTTTCCAGCACAATTCTTACATTTTTTATATAAGAATTATATTGAATGACATGCTTCACAAATGGTCCCTTTTTTCCTTTAAAGTCCCTTTTTCTTAAAATGGTACCTTTTTCCTCCTTCCCATAGTGCTAGCTATGGATTTTAGCCATTCCGAAGTCACTATTACAAACTTTTCATCTGTTGGACGATGAAATGCTTTTACATGTGATGTTATGCTATTATCTTCTTCCTTGATTATATTATGAAATATTGCATTGTGTGAACCGTTCAACATATTAAAGTGAAGCTTTTTGCCTTAATCACCTTATCATGACAACCAAGAAGTCTTATTCTTGATGTATTAATAGAAATTTTAAAAATGCACTTAGTGTCTGCAAAGCTCTTTTCTCTATTCATAAAGATTCAAATTAAATGTGTTAGTTTTGCTAAAGAAACCTGTTAATGAGACATGAATGTGATGTTTTAAAAGGGGTACTGTGAATTATTTCTCAAATGCAGTTTTAAAATATGTCAGTGAGTTTGATATTCTAAATTTACCTATGTAAAATATTTCAGATACTGTGATTTTTGCTGTACTATGTTTATTTATTTTTAATGTGCATGTAGTTGTTATATTCTCTCTCCCCTTAATGCATAACCTTAAAAATTCTCTTCCATACCAGTATAAAACTACAAAAGAAAGAATTGTAATTTCATTATAAACATCTAAAAGGGAATTACTTTTTATTTATCAATCTCTAAAAGTAATTTAACTTAAAAGTAAAAATTACTTCATGTACATTAATATTAAATGATTAAAACAGAAAAAGGCATTAAACCTATGTTTGGGGGGGGGGGGAATCATCTATCATAGGCATCTTATTAAAAGTCGTGGTTAAAATTTTATTTGCTTCTGCCAGTAGTGAACACATAAAAATAATTTTTCAAGTGTATATTTTAAGTACCATTTTTTATGTGCATATATAAAAAGATATTTAGTTTTTGTAATTTTATCAGTAATTTATTAAAAAATACTTTAATGATGCGTGAAACATGTTTGCAATTTCTTGTTCTGATGTCATTACATTAAAAAAATGAAAAAATACACGTAATAACCAAATACATGTTTAGTGCTGGATATCCGTATCCGGCAACCAAAGGTGCTTTGTATATCTTATATCTGGCAGAATCAATATCCGTTGCATCCCTACTTAATACACTGATAGAAAAAAATGCACAGAAAAGAATACCAAAATATTAGGTTGTAACGAAAGTTTTCTGCCACTGCAAGTATTGTCTGCACAAACAGTTCACGTTGGTGTCTTTGCCAATATTTTGTCAAACGATTTTTGTTATTTGAAAGAAAAAGACTTGTTTTAGAGCACTGTGTTGTGAAACCTGTAAAACAATATTGTTAGGATTAAGTATAAGGTGTCTGAAATGGAACTATCACGCTACTAGATTGAACCATCATTTACTCTCAGTTCTGTTGCAAAAAGTCTGCTACAGAATGACATCGAATCATGTGCACAGCTTAAGGTACTACTGTTGCATCATATGACACTGTAGGTTCGGTACTGAAAGTTCAACAATGGGTGCTATGACATTTAAGAAGCAGAGCGCTCTGGTCGGCCTACTGATGCTGATGAGGCCCGCCTACAAGAATTTGTGGAAGAAGATAAAATATTCATCCACTTGAGAGCTAGGTAAAGGAGTTAGACTTACGAGTGCCATGTCCATTAGTCGTGCTACGCATCGCATATAAGGTCAATTGCTGGGTACTGCATGAGCAGACTCAAGCAAATTTGACGGAAAACTTTCGTTACAACCTCATATTACCCACAGTTATCGAATTCAGGTTAATATAAAATACCAGTGTTGTACTTTCCTTAGAAGTCCAAAGAAAAACATCAGTTGTGAAACTGAGATATGGAGTTGAATTATACTGCATGTGTCTTGTGTAAATTATAAAAAACATATTCCTGCAATTTTATATTTTCAAAAAAAGTTTGAACACTGTTTAAAGTATCTGTAGTAATAGTTCATTCTTTAGTTCATCTGTAGTAATCATTCTTTAGTTTATCTGTAGTAATAGTTCATCTGTAGTAATCATTCTTTTTTTCATAATAGCTACACTAATCCATCATTGTTCCATTAGCATATACTTATATTGATCATTTTTCTTTCAGCAATACGTGAAGAATCTGCACGAAAGATAAGTGAAATTTTACAAAATGTAACTTCAAAAATATTAGAGTTCGAGGAGCGAAGAGAGGAAAGATTTTTAAAATTTTTAGAGGAGGAAAGTGCAAGAGCTGAAAGGGCACGAAATGAAGAAAGGACCAGAGACGAACAGCTGATGGAACTCCTATTAAAAAAGAATAAAAAATAAATTATGAGCATTTCTGTCATTTTACAAATGTATTTCATTTTAAAATTAGACAAAACACACAGCCATCATTTTGACAATATTTACATTAATAGGAGTGTTCATCATTAATTCGTACTCTGCATTGTAAATATATCCAAAATCACAATTGTAGTGTATTTTGAATGGCCACCAGTAAAACAATTTCAAGGTAATTTTTACCACCACTAATTTGACATTTTTAAAAACCAGAGCTCATTCTAGGTAGGAAAAAGGGCAGGGTGCAAAGGTTTAAAAAAAGGGTATTGTGTTTCTTAAAAAGGACAGTACGTATCTGATTAAAAACAATTCTAATTTGGAAAACATACTATTAAAAATTAGGCAAAACAATGTTTGTTTGTTTGTTTGGTTGGTGTTTATTCGCACAAGGTCCAAAAAGGACATGCTGCGCCAGACAAGAAGTTAAAATCATGTCATGATGTATTCAGATAAAAGGTACCACTAAATCTAGTAAAAGCTAATTGTAAAGACTAAAAAGGTAAAAAGTAAAATTCAAAAAGTGTTAAAAGCAGATAAAAAGTGAAACAAAGACATCTGGATGGGGGATCCCATCCAGATACAATTCAGACAAGTGCAGACACTTAACACCGAGAAAAGAATGTTAGCCCGTTGAAGGAATAAAAACAAGTGATGGTGAGGGGTTTCACCCAAAAGGTCGTCAAGTCTGGGATGAGAACAATTAAAATAATTTAGGTAAAAGGTTTTAAAAGCAGAGCAAGATGTTAAAAGATGATGTATAGTAAGATGAGTATGACAATGAGGGCATTCTGGAGCAGGTTCACCCAATAGAAGGTACTTATGGGTAAGTCTTGTATGGCCAATGCGAAGACAAGTCAGAATAATATCGTGCTTGCGGTATGGTTGAGTGGACCAGTGGGTAAGGGCCGGCCGGATAGAGTGAAGTTTGTTTAGGGTTTCACCGTCCCATATATGATTCCAAGTGCCTTTTGTTAGGGAAGAGATGCCAGATTTTATATCAGTATAAGGTAGATCGCAATTATATGGGACAGTGGAATGCCTGGCCAAAGACTCAGCTTTCTTGTTTCCAAGAATCCCAGTATGGCTAGGTACCCAGCAGTAGAGGATGTTGTATCCACGGTTCATGAGTCTCTTGTGCATGCGTAGGACTTTTAAAATATAACTATGAGTGAGGGCGCCGGATTTCAGATTCTCTAATACACTTAATGAGTCAGAGTAGATGATGAAATGTTTGGTATTTGTTCTTGAGATGTAAAGAAGGCTTTCATAAATAGCTATTAATTCGGCTGCAAATACAGAGCAAAATGAAGGTAGGGTGTGGTTGTAAGAATGATTTCGATGTACATAAGCAAAGCCAACGTGATTAAGAGATTTTGAGCCGTCAGTATATAGTTCGCCGAAGTTTCGATATTTGCTTTTATGGTCTAGAAATAACTGTTGGTATATTATGGGGTCAGTGTTTGGCTTTGTGAAGCCTTCGAATGGTTGTAGATGAGAAATCTGCAATTTAGCCCATGGTGGCACTTCATGAAATGAACAAGTAGATGCATTAACATCCTCCAATTGGGTACCGACTACACTCCTATGGATTCTAAGTCCGAAGGGGGGAGTGCAGGAAGGGCGATTTTCATAAAACTGGTCCAGTTGGGTGTCTATTAGAGAATCCTTTAAGGGATGTGAAGAATGAGAAAGGATGCGATAATAGGTATTTAATGATAATTTATGACGTATGAGAGTGAGAGATGGTTCATGACAGGTGACGTAAAGGCTATGTACAGGCGATGTCCTAAAAGCTCCACCAGAGCATATGCGTAGTGCAGTATGATGCACAGTGTCAAGTTTTTTTAGTGCTGATTTAGAAGTCGATCCATAAACGCAGCTTGCATAGTCAATTTCTGAACAGATGACGGCACGGTAGATCCGCAAGAGAGCATCACAGTCTGCACCCCCAAGAGGTATTGGTTAAAACCTTTAAAATGTTAAGTTTTTTCTTGCATTTATTGCGGATGTCTGAGATATGTTTAGCAAATGTAAGTTTCTTGTCAAAATGTAAACCTAAAAATTTGATAGAATCCTTGACAGCAATATTAATATGGTCCAGATAAAGTTCCGGATCCGGGTGGATCCTGCGCTTCCGGCAAAAATGGGTACAAACTGTTTTCTCTGCTGATATTCTAAACCCATTTCTGTCACACCACTTTAAGATGCGGTTGATGGCATTCTGAAGCTGGCGTTCTATCAGGCGCATGTCCTTTCCCTGACAGGAGATTTGCAGGTCATCTACATAAAGACTACTGTAGACAGTTGAGGGCAGTTGTTTCAGGATGTTGTTAATTTTTATTGAGAAGAGGGTGACACTAAGAACGGAGCCCTGTGCAACACCCTCCTCTTGAACAAAGTTATTAGGTAGCATGCCATTAATCCGGACCCGGAAATTTCGGAGTGACAAAGTTTTTTATAAAAATGGGTAGGTTGCCTCGAAGTCCTATATTATGAAGATCCAAGAGGATACCGTACCTCCACGTTCGGTCATACGCCTTTTCAACATCAAAAAAACAGAGACTAAGTGGTTCTTCCGTAAGAAGGCATTACGAATTTGGGTCTCTAATTTTAATATGTTATCTATGGTGGATCTACCCTTCCGGAAGCCACTCTGGAAGGGATGTATATGGTTCCCTGTTTCTAAAATGTAGACAAGACGGGTATTGACAATTTTCTCCATTAATTTACATAGGCAACTAGTAAGGGCTATGGGTCGGTAGTTATTAGGGTTAGATGTATCTTTTCCTGGTTTAGGAAAGGGAATAACTATTGCATTTCTCCAAGAGGTGGGAAAGGTTTGTTCGTTCCATATTCTATTGTACAATTTAAAAAGGTTGAGTAAAGATGGTGTGCGGAAAAAACGCGAACGGTAAAAATACCCACGGAAAAAACGCCAACTGGAAAAAACGCGAACGGTAAAAACGTCAACATGATTCATATAACATATGAACTATAGGCGTATCGTCGGTTGGGGGGGGCACAGGGGGTCACGTGTCCCCCTGTGCCCCCCCCCGAACAATTTCGCCAATTTTTTAAAAAATAAACATGTTTGAAATTTTAAAGAAACTTTTCTTTTCTGCTCTAAAATTTTGATATGTGACCCCCTCAAATGTTTCCTGTGCACCCCCAAAAATTCAGTAGGTCTGGAGCAGTGATGAGCCTTCCTTAGGAAGCTATTGTTAATAGGTTGTCCTAAGAGTGCAATACATATGAACCATAGGCGTAGGGTCAAAGAGGGGGGGCACAGGGGGACTTGCCCCCCCCGAACAATTTCGTCAATTTCTTAAAAAATAAACATGTTTGAAATTTTAAAGAAACTTTTTTTTTCTGCTCTAAAATTTTGATATGTGACCCCCTCAAATGTTTCCTGTGCACCCCCAAAATTTCAGTAGGTCTGGAGCAGTGATGAGCCTTCCTTAGGAAGCTATTGTTAATAGGTTTTCCTAAGAGTACAATACATTCGAACCATAGGCGTAGGGTCGAAGAGGGGGGCACAGGGGGGGGCTGTATCCCCCTTTCCTCCCACTTCGTCTAAAAATTTTTAAACGGACGTTTGTTTTAAAATTTAAAAGAAATTTCCTTTTCTGCTCTTAAATTCAACATGTGACCCCCTCAAATCTTCATGTGGCCCTCCAAATTTTCAGTTGGTCTGGGAGCGGTGATAATCCTTGTCTAAAAAAGCTATTGTTATAAAATTTTCTAAGCATATTGTACATATGAACTATCGCAATCGGGAGAGGGGGTTACAGGGGGGGGGTGTCCCCTCTGTCCCCAAATCTTTTTATTTTAAACATTTGTTTGAAGGGTCGTTTTAACCGTTCCACTTAAAAATGCAAAAAGAAACTCCAGTCTGTGACTTGAGAGAATATTTGTTTTTCTTTAAAAAAAAAAACTTTTCATTGTCAGACTAGCTTAATTTGAACAAGGTTATTTTTTAAGCGATTCGTTTAAACAATTTCTCATTCCCAATAGGTTGTGGTTTTAAATTCTTTCTAAATACTAGGTTTTCTTTAAAATATTTTATTTATTTATTTTTATTTTTAATGCAATGCAAAGTATTTTATTCGTTGAGCGAAAGTGAATAGTATTTTCCCTTTTCTTAATAATACTCTCACAGTTTTACATCAAGTTATATTAATTGTAATAATAGATTTATTGCATCTTTTTTTTCTTGCTGTATTTTATTCATATATGAATAGTTCAATATTTGATAAGTTATCCTTCTAAATATTTATACTTTATCAGTCTTGCGTATTTCAGCAAGTTTTTTTTCAGTTTATCTTAAAAGTTTAATAAGCTGTAAGTTTTATAAAGAAGAGAGCTTTATAAGATATAAATTTATCTAATAAAAATTTTTTTAAAATTTAATCAAGTACCTTTCACATTGTAGAATAAATAATTTTTACTAATTTCATCACAATTGGTAAAAGGCTAATGTATAGGTATAGGGTTCTGGCTTACCCCGCGGCCACTTTCTCCATCTGTAATGTGAATTCGGGTTTGGACCCCTCAAAAAGTTCTCCACCCAAGGCATGTCTAAATTAAGCAGTCAATCCTTGTGTAGAAGGGGCCGTGGTAGCCCAGTGGTTAACGCATTGGACTCGTAACCGGAAGGTTGTGGGTTCGATACCGGCGTACCACTAAAGACCACCGTGTACATGCGGCGTACGTGCACGTTAAATCCGTGGTTCCGAAAGTCCTCTCGGCGGTCGCTAGCAGTTTCCGAGGGGTGCCAATATTCAGAAGTCCCCCACCTTCTGATGAGGTTCCAAATTCTGGCGGGAAATTACGGGAAGGACGTATATGTAGCTCTAAGCGACACATTCAGTGACGCGAGCTGACCTCTCCTGGCAAACAATCCTTGTGTAGATCTGCCACAAAACATAAATAACTTTCATGATAATTTACAGTGAAAGTAAAAAGTTTAATATATTTAATATTAAATAAAAATCATAATCACTTCCAAACACTGTTATCGAGGTTGTCCTAAAAACCCTGACCTATAGAGTTTCCTTCTTTAAATGTTGATCATAGACATATAGAATAAATTACATAGTTATTTTATGGTATCAAATAAAATTTTCTGAATATTAAATGTAAATAAATAGAAACATGTATTTTTTATACAGCCCTCTTTCTTCTAAGAAGGCTTACAGATATGTTTAATCAAAGTTGGTGAGGGGGCAATAAGCTTTGCTATATCAATAATAGCAAAAATATAATTATTAAAACTATTCTAACAAAACAAATTAACCATTAATTTTAATAAGTGTTATAAATAGCCAATATTTTATATTTTAAGAAATAAGTTTTCAATCATTTTTAAAAAGTTTCCTGTAAAAAGGGGTTTTTAGCATTTAGAAATGAAAATGTTTGAAAAGTTACAATTACACTAACATTTAATTTGAAGAGTTTATTTTAAGTTGTTTTTATTAGTTGTTGACTTATTAATACCATGACTTAAAAAAAGCATTTTTAAAATAAGACTATTCATGCTTAAAATGAATATTTTAAAAAACAAAAATATGTATACATAAATATATACTGATAAATCATTCATTATTCTAATAATTTAAAACCGAAAAGCTAACAAGATGAATCAGAATGAATTATGATGTGCATGAATGAAATGAAATAAAATTATGATATGAAATAAAATCTTGCACTTATAAAAAGAAAGCCAGTAAACATAAGCCATGGTTGGTAAGGAATAAACTGAAGGTCAGAATTTATTACAGAGAACGTGCATGTTAAAACGGTGTAATAGGATATTCTTTTTTAGGGTGATCTTGGTAGGTGAGAGATAGTACTTAAAATTTTCGCAACTGCTACAATTTGTTGCGGAATGACTAGTTCTGGTCCTTGTCCTAAGAATACAAACAAATTGAACATTCAGTTTGTTAAATTAGTAATTAATTAATTAAACTTGGTAAATTAATAATTCATTAATTAAACTATTTCTCTATTTTATTATGTTCAGGAGAATTTTTAAATCTCGTGCATTTTTAAAGTCGAGAAGGTGTAAAGGCAAACACCCCCCCCCCTCATTCTTTAAAAAAAAAATTGTGATCAATTTCAGTTAATTAAAGGCACATGGCTCTAATCTACTAAATATTTTGATTTTAATTTGTATATGTTTTAATGTCATTTATATAATTTATTTGTTTAGATCACATAAAACTAGGAAATAAAAATGATTTAAATACTCTAGCGGAGAAAAATCAAATGATTACGAGTTTAAATTTCATTCAAATTTAAATAAATCGTTTGAAATCAATTGAGTTTCTATTTAACGCTAAAAATACCCTTTAAAATAATTTTGAATATTTTGTTTTTAAAAAAATCTCAATACAATGATTGTATCTTTCTCAACAGAATAATTGATATAAAAATTAATTTTTTAAATTGTGATAAAATATATTTATTACCGCACACAGTGGCGCACTCAGGATTTTGGTTTGGGGGGGGGGGCTGGGGTTACAAATACTGCCAAACTCGGTTATAAGTGACCTCGATTATAGCTATAACTCCATTATAACTTCAAAATATTCGTTACCACTTGCCCATAGAACACAAGCCCAATCTTTTCATAGTCTTTTTTTCAGCCAATATCTAATCTTTCCAGTTCTAACTTTAAAAATTGGTAATTTATGCACTAGCTGTAAGTATTTATTTAAAAACCAACATTCCCCCACTTTTAATTAATCCCACAAAAATTAGAAATAATTTGAAGACAATTTTTTAAGGTAAAATATTATAATTCCTTAGTGACAATTTTCAAAGTTTTTCACATCTAACACTCCAGGTTTAAGGGGGGGGGCTTTTTCCCCATGGCCCCCTCCGTGGGTGCGCCCATGACTGCACAGCTTTTAAATGTTTTTCTGGATATAATATTCTTGAATGTAAAATCTGTGCAGTACGAACCTCAACCCAAAAAAAAACCTGTTTGTTCATCTTGCCTTAGGCGTTTTCCGGTACGCTATCTCCCATAGTCCCCGGTCCCCATTGTCCGGGGAATCTCCCGTATTTCTTTCTTGGAAGGGACACGGCTTTCATGACCTTGACAAGTAGCTTGACTAGCTAAAAGCAATTAATTCCTTTTTATTTAATGTTGTAAATTTTGTTGTATTGTTTTTGGGGGATAATGTTTTTTACAAATCAAAAGCAGTAAATTTTTATTTTTAATTGTTTTAACCATTAATTATTTATTTTTCTTAATACTTGTAATTAACTTGGAAGTTTAATTTAAATACCTTTTGTCAGGAGATATAATGGTCTGGATGACTCTTCTATAACTCAATAGCTAACCTCTTTTAAATTACTACTAATTACCCTTTTTTTGTTGGGACCTTTTTTTTAAATAATTACCTTTTCTTTAAATTAATTCTGCCCTTGTTTGCCCTGTCTCCGGAGGGGTAATTTTAAGTATCAGGTAAATTCTGTCGATTTTCTGCTGACTATTAAGTTTCCCTCTCTCTTCAATAGCCTAACTCATTTCTTGCAATATCTCTTGTTCATGTCCGGTTTTTAATTAGTTTTACTCTCTTCTAATTTAATTTTTATTCCAAATTTTACCCAGGGTTGTCTCGGACGATTAGCTATCTCCCGCTAAAATTTTAGGAAATTTAATAACGTTTTTTTAATGCCCTTTTGATCAATTAAGTTTTTTTCCCCATTTCAAGATGGCCGTTCTTGCCTGCGCTTCTTCTCGGCCAAGTTCGTTTCCTTCCCGCGTGTAGTACTTGCTGGCTGCCATTTTCTTATTTTCTCGCTTCCTTCCCCCGTCGATCGAATGTTCTCGAAGTTTCCCGGCTGAGATGGCGCGCTCTGATTGGTCCCCGCGGCCAGCGTCTCTTCGAAGCTCCCCACGCGTGGGGCAAAAAAGCGTCATTCTGAGAGCTGGTGTGGTGCGGCTAGGACGTATTCTTGTCCGGTTTTTTTCATTGCGCATTTTAGGGGCCTAGCTCGGCATAACAGTCGTCACTTACATCAAGTTCATGATGTAAAGAAATAGTTTCACGGCCAGAGGGCCAACTTCCTTTTAAATTTCGATGATCACCATGTAAATTTTTCCCCTTTTTTTGACCGTCTGCCTCGATTCGGCCATCATGCCGATGCGACACCATCTGCCACCTTTGGATGTGAATTGGGCGTAAGGCCCCCACCCCCCTGTGTTTTTCATTGACTACGATGAAAATCAGCTACCGGATTTGACGTCTCGCACTACGATCACCTTTTGCCCAGACCGGGAGCCGCTAGTGTTGTCTGGAACGCGAAGTCCCCGACGCCTGATTGAGCCGTCCGGAATCCCTGACCAGTGGAGAGACCAAGATGCCGCCTCCGGGAGCCATCAGCGACCGACCGTCGGTTCCCTGAAACGCCGAGACCAGGCCTGCCATTGGATCCGTGGGTGAGATCTAACCGTTTACCCTTTTTCTAACTTCCTTGCTTCCATTTCTCCACCACGAGCTGGATCAGCGACTTCATGCTTCAAGCTGTGCTAGAACTATCCTTTTGTTCTTATAATGTTTAATGGGGGGGGATTTAATATCAAATGCTAAATTTTCCTTTTCTACTTGGAGTGCTATTCTGGTGTATAACTTCCAGTGACAATGTTTAATTTTCTTTTGTTAATATGATAAATGTAAATGCCATGTTAAATGCTGGTTTGGCCTATGCTAATCTCTGAGATTCTTTGCGTTGATCTGCACATCATTGTATTTAGCTGCACCCTTTGGTGTAAAAATTGCAAAGTTCCCTTTTTTGTTTTTTATTACTTTATTTTGGCAATTGTTTAAACTAACCTGTTGGATTGTAAAGGTGGGGTTTCAAGTAATGGATAGGGATTTAGTGCGGGATTTTCATCAGATGCCTTGTGAGGCTAGGGAAAGGTGGGGACTTGTTTGCCCAATTTTCTTTTTTTTTTTTTTACTTTTTTTGATAGGATAATTTTTTTTTATGCTGCAGCAGAGCCTTTAACTTAAATTTTGGATCCAATCGAGCTACTTTTGTCATGACAACTTTATTATGCATTTTCTTTTATTTTTATTTTATTTTTTTTTTCTGTTAAATCTACAAGGGCTAATAATTGGGTAATTAAAGCATTCTAGTATTTTTTTGTCCTTGAGCAATTCTACCACGCGCTGTAAAACCCCTGCGCTGTGTTTACTTACTTTTCATTTCTTTTTCTGATGTCGCGAGGCCACAATCTGTTTTCCTCTGTTATTGTTGAATAAAATATATTTTTTTTTGGTGATCAAATGCAATGTCTCTGTGTTTATTTTACCACTTTTCTAACACACACTTCAGGCAAGGCTGAGATCATTGGGTTATTTTTCTACACTATCGGTCACAACGCAATGGACAAAAATCTAAATTTTTTTTTTTAACTAAACTAAATTTTCACGGCAGTAGTAAGTAGAATACTACAATTTCCCTGATTAACCCATTTGTGCCTGGATATTTTTGAGACTTTCTTCGATTTTTACTGATAACAGAAATAATAGAAAAATTTCTGATGACAAATTCTTGAACAAGGGATGATTTCTTTTAAAATCATTATGCATAAAAATCGAAATATCAACATCCTACTTGGTCATGTTAAAATATTCTGTAGAGTTGAGGCTCAATACTCATGAATAAAGGCTAGGGAAAATAAATAACGTTTTCGACTAATAGCGAAAATGCCGTCCCAAAAAAGGGACACTAGGCATAAATGGGTTAATATGAAGATATATGCTCTCAAAATATAAAAAGTGGCTCCTTTACTTCAAAAACAAAAGAATTTTGAAGCATTCCAATATTTGATTAAATACCATTATTGTATTTACTACAAAACAAAATAAGTTCATGTCAATATTTAAATAAAAATTATTATCCTGAGGGGGGGGGGGGGGGTATTTTTTTTCTGGTTCGCGTTTTTTTCGGTTGGCGTTTTTTCCGTTCGCGTTTTTTCCTACATTCGAGTAAAGATGCATGGGATAGGTGTTTTAGCATTTCATAAGTAATACCATCGGGACCTGGGGATGTGTTTGAGGACTGTTTTAAGTGTTTGGTGAGTTCATGGATGGTAAGGTCGCTATTGTACGTGAAGTGTGAGGAGGTTTCGAAATTTATTTTTTGTCGTTCTCCTTGTTGTTTATATGGAAGGAAAGAGTTTGAGTAGGAGGTACTGCACGAGATGGAAGCAAGGGTTTCACCAATGCTATTTGCTATTTCTTTTGTATCGGATATAATGCTGTTATTTATGGTTAGACAGGAAATTGACTGATTATTATAAATGCCCATGGTTCTTTTTGTTTTCGTCCATAGCTCCTTACTAGAAGTAGAGGCTATTATGCTGGAGATATATTTGACCCAGGATTCCTTTTGGCACTGACGCCGGATCCTACGTGCATATGCTCTAGCTTTCTTAAAGAGGGTGAGATTTTCGGTGGTGGGGTACCGCCGAAAAGTGCTCCAGGCTTTCTGCTGCTTCTTTTTAGCGAGGTTGCATTTTTCGTTCCACCACGGTTTTTTATTACGTCGACGTTTGATGCCCGATTTTGGAATGCTGGCATCAGCAGCTTGGATGATAATTGAGGTAATGTTTTGTACGACCTCGTCTATGGGGCCTTCAACAGCATCAGAGGTGATGGCAGACAGGGAAGTGAAGCTGAACCAATCTGCCTTATCATGAATGTATCTAGGTACTGAAATAGGTTGGGGATTCTGGTACAGAGGTGACAGAAGAATCGGAAAATGATCACTGTTGTGGAGATCACTGGATACAGAAAAATTATATGTTGGGAGAAGTGATGGAGAACAGATAGCAAGGTCTATTGCATGGAAAGTTTTAGTTGGATAGTGAAAGTAAGTATTGTCACCATTATTCATGCAGCAAAGGGAGAAGTCAGTGGTTGGTTGGTTGGTTGGTTGGTTGAGGTTTATTGGCACAAAATCCAGCAAGGATATGCTGCGCCAGACGAGGATAAAAAATGAAAAAATACCTTGATAAAAAGATAAAGGCTAAAAGACATGACTAGTGATAAAGGATAAAAGCAACCATTAGTAAAAATTGTAAGTAGGCTTGTCTGGATGGGATGCCTGAGGAAGCGGAACAGGTTTTTATGTGGAGTTTCACCTAAAATTTTGTCAAGTACGGGATAAGAACAGTTAAAATAAGTCTGGTAAAAAGAGTTAAAAGCTTTACAGGCAGTTAAAACATGACGGATGGTTAGATGTGTGTTGCAATGAGAACAGTGTGGTGCAGGTTCACCGAAAAGCAGATAATTATGGGTGAGTCTCGTATGACCTATCCGTAGGCGTGTCAAAATGACGTCAAACTTGCGGCTAGGATGAGATGACCAGTGAGTGATGGATGGTCGTATGGTGTGCAGTTTATTGTCTATTTCGTCATTCCATTCGTTCATCCAGCTGTCTTTGATTAAGATAGAGATGCCGAGTTTGATATCCTCGAAAGGTATGTCACCGGTGTAGGACATCGAAGCTTGCCTAGCTGCCACGTCTGCTCTTTCATTACCTGGAATTCCAGTATGACTAGGCACCCAACATAACAGGATACTGAAACCATGGTTAGTGAGGTGGTGGTATTCACGTAGAACTTTGTCCACATAGCTATGTTTGACTGAGCCTGATTTAAGGCATTCCAGCACACTTAATGAGTCTGTATAAATGATAACATTTTTTCTTCTGATTTCTGATATATACAAGAGGCTTTCATAGATAGCTAAAAGTTCGGCTGTGAAGATGGAGCAGTAGGAGGGGAGGGTGTAACTGCGAGCACAAGTACCACTGATGTACGCAAAGCCTACGTGATTCCCTGATTTTGAGCCGTCCGTGTAAAGTTCTTGATAGCTAGGGTAATGGTCTTTGTGGTTATGAAAGAGTTGTTGATAGATTTGGGGATTGGTGCTTTCTTTTGCGAAGCCTCTGAAAGGCTGCAAAAACGAAATGTGCAAGGTTTCCCAGGGTGGAGTTTCAAAAGGAGAGCAGGGAGAGACAATAGTGTTCGATAATTGGGTACCAGCAAGACTTCGACGAGTCCTGAGACCAAATGAAGGAGTACAGGAGGGACGACTTTGATAAAGACGATCCAGATGATTATCTAAAATAGAATTCCTGAGAGGGTGTGAAGGGTATGAGAGAATGCGAAAATATGTGTTGATGGACAGTCTATGACGAGTATGAGTGAGGGATGGTTCATGACAAGTGATGTAAAGGCTTTGTATGGGAGATGTTCTAAAGGCTCCCGAACAAATGCGTAGTGCAGTATGGTGCACAGTGTCAAGTTTTTTTAAGTTTGACTTACAAGCTGACCCATAGGTGCAGCAGGCGTAGTCCATTTTGGAGCGGATGACAGAACGGTAAATTCGTATTAGTGTATCACGTTCTGCTCCCCATGAGGTGTTACTGAGTACTTTCAGTATGTTTAAATTTCTTTCACACTTGGTACGGGTATGAGAGATATGTTTTGCAAAAGTTAGTTTTTTATCCAGATAAACACCAAGAAATTTGGTGGAGTCAAGTACATCGATTTTTGAAGGACCCAAGAAAAGTTCTGGATCAGGATGTATCCCACGCTTCCGGCAAAAATGCACAGAATTTGTCTTGTCACTAGAAATGTTAAAACCGTTGTTGTTGCACCATTTATGGATACGGTTGATCGTATTTTGTAGTTGCCGCTCAATAAAACGCATGTCCTTTCCCTGACAGGAAACCTGTAGATCATCAACGTATAAGCTGCCGAGGACAGTCGGGGAAGTTGCTTTAATATGTCGTTTATTTTTATGGAGAAAAGGGTGACGCTTAAAACAGAGCCCTGTGGAACACCCTCTTCTTGCACAAAATTGTCGGACAGAGTGCCATTTATGCGTACCCTGAAGTTCCTGAGGGAAAGGAAGTTCTTTATAAATGTGGGCAGGTTGCCACGGAGGCCTGAATTCTGGAGGTCCCGGAGGATACCATACCTCCACGTCCGATCATAAGCTTTTTCTATGTCGAAAAAGACTGACACCAGATGGTTCCTCTGTAGGAAAGCATTACGTATATGTGTCTCCAAATGTAAAATATTATCGATAGTGGATCTACCTTTACGAAAACCACTCTGAAAAGGGTGTATATGGCCCTCTGTTTCCAGGACGTAAACCAGGCGGGTGTTTATCATCCTTTCCAGAAGTTTGCATAGGCAACTAGTAAGGGCTATAGGACGGTAGTTATGGGGGTTAGTGGCATCTTTTCCTGGTTTGAGAATGGGAATAATGATGGCATTTCTCCAAGAGGAGGGAAAGGTATGCTCAGTCCAAATTCTATTGTAGAAGTGTAAAAGGTTTAATAAGGAGTCAGGAGAGATGTGCTTCAGCATTTCGTAGGTAATGCCATCAGGACCTGGTGATGTGTTGGATGATTGTCTTAAGCTTTTATTCAGTTCATGGATTGTGAAGAGGCTATTGTAAGATTGGTTTGATGAGGTATTAAATTTTAAAGTCTGCCATTCAGTCTGGCGTTTATAAGAGAGAAAAGGTTTTGGGTAAGAGGTACTGCAGGTGGTTAAAGCAAGTGCTTCCCCAATAGCATTTGCTATGTCTTTTGTTTTGGATATGATGCCATTTTTAGTGGATAGACAGGAGATTGAGTGGTTTGTGTAGATACCCAATGCTCTTTTAGTTTTCGTCCATAGCTCCTTAGTGGTGGTTGAAGTGGAGATACTAGAGACATACTGCCTCCAGGATTCTTTCTGAGATTGCCGCCTGATTTTACGTGCATTTGCCTTTGCCTTCTTGTAAGCAATTAGATTTTCAGTTGTAGGATACCGGCGGAAGATACCCCAGGCTTTGCCCTGCTGCTTTCTGGCGAGAAGGCATGCATCATTCCACCACGGTTTTTTGTGTTTTCTGGTACCAGTACTTGATTTTGGGATGCTGTTATCTGCTGCTTTAATAATAATATGGGTAACACTGTCGACGACCTTGTCTATAGTACCTTCAGTGACCTTCGAGGAGATAACGGATTGAGCAGTGAAGGTGTGCCAGTCAGCTTTCTCATAGATATAGTGAGAGGTGTTATAATTTCGATTAGAAATCTGATATAATGGAGAGAGAAAAACAGGAAAATGGTCACTGTTATGTAAGTCACTAGAGACGGAGAAATTAAATAATGGGAGAATTGATAGAGAGCAGATGGCAAGGTCTATTGCATGGAAAGTTTTAGTTGGATAGTGGAAGTAAGTATTGTCACCATTATTCATGCAGCAAAGGGAGAAATCAGTGAGAAGTTTTTCGATTTGAAGGCCTCTATTGTTGGTGTCCTTGCTTCCCCACAAGGGACTATGAGCATTCATGTCACCGAGGAGGATGAAAGGAGGAGGAAGCTGCTGAATGAGACTATTGAGGGATGTTTGGCAGATTGCTTCACTTGGAGGGAGGTATATGCTGCAGACAGTTGTGAGTTGTTTTAATTGGATACGAGTGGCGACTGCTTGGAGATTTGTGTTAAGATTGACTATAGTGTGAGGATAGCTATTGTTGATTAATAGGGCAACTCCACCAGTGGCCCTATCATTGAGCTCATTGTCCTTGCGAAGGACAGTGTAATTGCGGATTTTAGTAGGTCTATTGGTTTTGAGGAAAGTTTCCTGAAGGGCGAGGCAAGCGGGGTTATGATCATATATCAGTATTTTGAGGTCGTCGTTTTTATTAAGGAAACCGTGGCAGTTCCAGGATAGCAGCAGAGCCATTATCATGTTGTGTTGGGGATGATGCTCATCTTGCTCGGAGTCCCTGTAGGCTTGAGAGGAGTGCTAGGGATGTCGTCATCATCCATGGGGAGGTCTGACATTTCAGAGTCAGAAGGGTCCAAATGTAGGATAGTGTCATCTATAGGGCGTTGTGGAGGAACATGTTTGATTTTGGGTTTGTTATATTTTATTCTGTAGACAGAAGACTTTTTTATTTGTGGTCGGGTTGAGTTAACATTTTGAGAATTTTTCTTCAATGTATTTTTTTGTGAAGCTGTGGAGGTTTTATTTTGATTAGAAGTTGATTGTTTAGCTATTTGTGCTAATGCAGAAGGAAAGGAAACAGGTACAGATTTTGGTGGTTCGGTTTGGGTTGCTATTGTTTTGGTTGATTTTGTTGCAGCTGCATAAGATAAACCAGGTTTTGGTGTCTGGCTTTCTATTAACTTACGGGCTTCGGGATATGAGATTCTTTGAGAGGCACGTAGGGACTGGATTTCTTTTTCAAACGCCCATTTCGGGCAAGATCTGGAGTATGAAGGATGTTCCTCTTTACAATTTACACACTTAGGAGCTGCAGAGCAGGACTCACTGTCGTGGCCAGAAGCACCACAACGCGCACAGGCAGGTGACCCACGACAGGAGGTTTTAGTATGGCCGAACTTTTGGCACTGGAAGCAACGGATGGGATTTGGTATATATGGTTTGAAGGGACATAATAGGTAGCCGGCTTTAATATGAGATGGAATAGTGGGAGACTGAAAAGTTAGTATAATATGTTTAGTATTGATTATTTGATTATTGCGCCGAATAGTGATTCGACGCACAGCGCATACTTTTTCATCTTTTAGGTTTTCAAGTATTTCAGCTTCAGAGCAGTGCAAAAGGTCGGGTTCTGATACGACTCCTCGGGAGATGTTTAGGGAGGTATGAGGTGTCACTGTAACTGTTTTTAGGCCAAGGTTTTTTATTTTCATTATTTTGCAAGCTTGTCTATTGTTGGATACTTCTACTAATAGGTCTCCAGATCTTAATTTTTTAACTTTTTTGACTTCTCCTACATTGTCAGTGATACATGTGTGAATTAAAAATGGCGATGTTTCATTAAGTTTACCTTCAGCAGAGTGGATAAGGAATAATCGGGCATTCATGTGTGCAAATTGTGTATCGGTGTGTTCATTAGCGGTTGACAGCGGAACGTTGACGGTTGACGAAGAATTTTTCATATCCATGTTGGGGAAAATTGAGATTCGGACCCGACCGCACCACCCACCACGGAGCCCAACAAGGGGATGTGCAATTGCACACCAGTGCTAGTCGGGTCTATACGCTCACAGTACATCCCTTAGGCAGCATCCACCCTTAACGACGTGCCCAGTAGATGTCCGATTGCTTGATCCCTAGCAGTTGATCGAAATCAGTACCACCAGCCGATTGATACACAGGGGAACGCTGTGTACCTCCCGTTTACCCGAAGCCGAGGCCAAAGCAATGTGTTGGAGAAAAGACCCCTCAATTACCAGGATCCCCATTTCCGGGGACACGGGTCTCCACGCACGGCAAACACGTGGGTAGTTTTCCGCCAATAGAAGCTGACGGCACAGGGCGGCCGCAGCTTCTAAAGGGGGGCCCTCACCTCCACAGAGGAAGCTACACTGAGGGGGGAAAAGGAAGGATACAGCTAAGAGGAGAGGAGGGTAGAACAAAGAAAAGCGAAAGATCGCTGGGGCCCCGGGATTGCGACACCCGTAAAGACCTAAAGTAGGTCTTCCCCCTGAGGGGGAGAAGTCAGTGAGAAGTTGTTCGATTTGAAGGCCTCTATTGTTGGTGTCCTTGCTACCCCACAAGGGACTATGAGCATTCATGTCACCAAGGAGGATGAAAGGAGGAGGAAGTTGCTGGATGAGACTATTGAGGGATGTTTGGCTTATTACTTCACTAGGAGGGAGGTATATACTGCAGACAGTTGTGAGTTGTTTTAACTGAATACGAGTGGCAACTGCTTGGAGATTTGTGTTAAGATTGACCTTAGTGTGAGGATAACTATTGTTCATTAATAGGGCAACTCCACCTGTGCACCTGTAGCCCTATCATTGAGCTCATAGTCCTTGCGAAAGATGGTGTAATTATGGATTTTATTATGTCTATTGGTTTTGAGAAAAGTTTCCTGAAGGGCAAAGCAAGCAGGGTTATGATCATAAATCAGCGTTTTGAGGTCATCGTTTTTATTAAGGAAACCGTGGCAGTTCCAAGACAGCAGCAGAGCCATTATCATGTTGTGTTTGGGATGATGCTCATCTTGCTCCGAACCCCCGTAGGCTTGAGAGGGGTGCTAGGGATGTCGTCATCATCCATGGGAAGATCTGACATTTCAGATTCAGAGGGGTCCAAATGTAGGATAGTATCGTCTATAGGGCGTTGTGGAGGAACGTGTTTGATTTTGGGTTTATTATACTTTGATCTGTAGACCGAAGACTTTTTTTATTTGTGGTCGGGTTGAGGTAACATTTTGAGAGTTTTTCTTTGATGTATGTTTTTGTGGAGCCGTGGAGGATTTATTTTGATTAGAGATGGATTGTTTAGGTATTTGGGCTGTTGCAGAAGGAAAGGAGACAGGTACGGATTTTACTAATTCAGTTTGAGTTGCTATTGTTTTAGTTGATTTTGTTGCAGCTGCATAAGATAAACCAGGTGTTGGTGTCCGGCTTTCTATTATCTTACAGGCTTCCAGATATGAGAGTCTTTGAAAAAGAAATTCAGTCCCTACGTGCCTCTCAAACGGCCATTTCGGGCAAGATCTGGAGTATGAAGGATGTTCCTCTTTACAGTTTACACATTTTGGAGCTGCAGAGCAGGACTCACTGTCGTGGTCAGAAGCACCATAGCGAGCACAGGCAGGTGACCCACGACAGGAGGTTTTAGTATGGCCGAACTTTTGACACTGGAAGCAACGGATTGGATTTGGTACATATGGTCTCACGGGGCATAATAAATAGCCGGCTTTAATATGAGATGGAATAGTGGGTGACTGAAAAGTTAAGATGATATGTTTAGTTTTGATTATTTGATTATTGCGTCGAATAGTGATTCAACGAACGGCACTTACTTTGTCATCTGTTAGGTCCTGCAGACAGTCTCTGAAAATTGCGATCTTCCAAACCGGGCTCTCACTTCAGTGGTGTTGGTCTGAACGACCAAAAACAAAGTTTAAGGATCTTAATCCAAAAAAATTCTGCTTATCCTAAATAACTAACTAATCTAAATTTCCAATAGCTGCTGTAGGGGAGAAAATAGATGACTAAGTTTTATGAGATAAAATCCAACTTTATTAACATCCATGCAAAAAAATTTGTTACACATTTATCAAAAAGGTCCCATGCATTAGCAGGGGAAAAAAAAAATCACAAAAGTTTTACCATTAAAATCAAGTCTAGAAGACCTGAAAAATAGTCAAATGTCAATTAATCTGAACTAGTGGTCCCAATAAAAAGGGTGGATGGCTGAGTTCGATTAATTTAGCCCTAACACTCAAATTTATATTTAAGTTTAAAGATTCATATTAATTGTTAGGAAGGCATGGTCAAAAACATTTTAATCTACATTAGAAAGGGTAACTGTACCCAAAGAAACATACCTCAACCGAGGTTTAAAACTAGCTAAATAAAATAAAATGCACCATCTCCTACACTATTCAGCATAGACGAGAAGTGGCCAAGAATTCCTCAGAATTCTAGCTTAAATACGATTCTCAAATGTAATTTGTATCTGTAAGCTTTTAGATATAAAACGTAGATCAATCCGATTGGATCGAGAGCTCGTACAGAAATGACGTCACAAGAAACCACGCCTACTCATTTAAATATTACGATTCAAAGAAAACTTTCTTTAGCACTGAGGCTATACGGCTCTTTACTTGCAAAGCAAGCTAACGCAACTGCGTAGCAGAATTGCATTACTGGCGGATGAACACGCCAAGGAAGCTGTTTACTCAACTCCAGCCCTTAGATTGTTTACATTTTCGTTGAGCAAGCAGCGTTTCAGAAAAACGTTTGTAAGTTGGACTGTGGAGAACAAAAGGGTTTTATTTAAAAGTTATTACGTTTTTAAATATAAGTATTTTCAGTTAAGCTTTTATTTTAAGACTTCTTATTTAATATTTAAGTTACAGGAGAGATTTTTAAAATAAAACAACAAAACCCCCCCTTTCTCCACTATCCAAAGATATGATTACAATACTTCGTTAATTGGTCATGGGTTACAGGTTTAGTTAACAGATCACCTAAGTTCCATTTACCACATACTTTCAACAGTTCAAATTGCTTATTAGCTAAAAGTTCTTTAACAAAACGATATCTAATATCAATATGCTTATTACAAATATTTTCAATTCGGTTGTTGCTATAGTAAATAGCACTTTCTGAATCTGAATAAACCTTAGATATTTCAACATTGAAATTTAAAATATTACAACTTTCTACATAAATAGCCTGTAACCACAAGACTTCTTTTACAGCTTCTGAGATTGAAATGTACTCAGCTTCCATTGTGGACAGAGCGATTCATTTCTGCTTAGTACTGCGCCACGAAATAGGGACATTTTGAAAAAGAATTAAAAAGCCTGAGAATGAAAGTCCAGTATCTCGATTCGATGCCCAAGAGGTGTCAGAAAAAGCAATTAAATGTTTTGAATTATCACTTTGCATAGAGATACTGTAATGACTAGTTGATATAACATAATTAAGGACCTGACATAGTAATTTCCAGTGAGTCATTGTAGAATGAGAATTAAATTGTGCTAGTAAATTAACAGCAAAAAGAATATCTGATCGTGTTCTCTTAGCGAGAAACAAAAGCAAACTAATTAAATTTCTATAAGGAAATTTACCCTCTATTGATTCTTCATTAACTTCACTTTTTACAATATGACCAGGCGATAAAGGTACTTTACAGCGAATAAAAGGAATTTCTTTGAAATTTATTTTAAGTTTTTCAATATAGGACTGTTGATGGTTGGTTGGTTGGTTGGTTGGTGTTTAATGGCACAAGGTCCAGAAAGGACATACTGCGCCAGACTATGTGTATTTAGAATAAAATAACGCTTTCGCGTAAAAGTTGTTGTACAAAACATGTAAAGCTAAAATCCGTAAGGTCTAAAACTGATAAAATCTAATTGTAGAAAGGTAAAAAGTAGATAAAAGTGAGCCAAGGACATCTGGATGGGGGCTCCCATCCAGATACCAGTCAGAGAAAGGTGTATATTTCACACTGAGTAAAACAGATTGATACGTCGAAGAAATGAAAATAAATTACAGGGAGGGGTTTCACCCAATATATCGTCAAGTTTGGGATGAGAACAGTTAAAAAATATTTGGTAAAAATCATTAAAAGCTGTACAAGAAGTTAAAATGTGACGAATGGTAAGGTGAGTATGACAATGTGAACATTCTGGAGCAGGTTCACCCAGGAGTAGGTGTCTGTGGGTGAGTCTCGTGTGACCAATGCGGAGACGAGTTAATATAACATCCTGCTTTCGATATGAAAGGGATGGCCAATGAGTGAGATCAGTTCGGATAGAATGCAGTTTGTTTTCGGTTTCACCTGCCCATTTATTGATCCAACTGCTTTTTATTATGCTAGAAATGCCAGACTTTATATCCTCGTATGCGAGATAGCCAGTATACGGGATTGTAGCATGCCTGGCTAATGTGTCCGCCTTATCATTACCCGGTATCCCAGTATGACTGGGTACCCAGCAGAGGAGAATGTCGTACCCACGATTTGTCAGCTGTTCGTGCATGTGTAGCACTTTGGGAATATAGCTATGAGTAGTGGAGCCTGATTGTAGATTTTCTAGTACACTGAGGGAGTCAGAGTAGATGGTAAATCTGTTGGTCTTCATTCTAGAAATGTATAAAAGGCTTTCATGGATGGCCAGTAATTCAGCTCTAAATATGGAACAGAACGGAGGAAGAGTATAGCTGCAGGTATGGTTATTTTCGACAAAGGCAAAGCCAACATAATTATCAGATTTTGAACCATCAGTGTATATTTCTTTATATTTCTTATATGTGTTTTGGTGATCTTGGAATAACCGTTGATAAATTTTTGGGTCTGTATCCTGTTTTGTGAAGCCATTGAATGGTTGGAGGTACGACGTCTGCAGTGTAGTCCATGGCGGAATTTCATGAAGGGAACAAGGAGAGACTTTGACATTCTCCAGTTGGGTACCAACAAAGCTCCTACGCATTCTTAGTCCAAAGGGAGGAGTACATGAGGGCCGATTTCCGTACAGACGGTCCAGGCGAGTGTCCAAAATAGAGTCCTTCAATGGGTGGGATGGATGAGAAAGGATGCGAAAATAGTTGTTTAATGACAGCTTGTGACGGATGTGGGTGAGAGAAGGCTCATGACAAGTGATAAAAAGACTTTGTAAGGGTGATGTTCTAAAAGCTCCGGAACAAATGCGTAGTGCGGTGTGATGCACTGTGTCAAGTTTTTTTATTGTTGACCTGCTAGCAGCTCCATATATACCACAGGCGTAATCGATTTTGGAACGAATTACTGCACGGTAGATCCGCAACAGGGCGTCACGCTCCGCTCCCCAAGAAGTGTTGGTTAATACCTTTAGGATATTTAGGTCCTTTTCACACTTGTTGCAGATATATGAGATATGATTTGTGAATGTCAGTTTCTTATCGAAGTATATCCCTAAAAATTTTGTGGAGTCACGTATTTCTAGTTTTGAGCTACCCACATAGAGCTCAGGATCGGGATGGATCCCACGTAAACGACAAAAGTGCGTGCTGACAGTCTTTTCTGCTGAAATGTTAAACCCGTTTGTGGTACACCATTTTAGGATGCGATTGATGGTGTTTTGGAGCTGACGCTCAATGTAACGCATGTCCTTTCCTTGACAAGAAATTTGAAGGTCATCGACGTATAGGCTTCCGTGTACAGATGGAGGTAGTTGAGTGAGAATGTTATTGATTTTTATTGAAAAGAGGGTAACACTTAAGACTGAGCCCTGAGGGACGCCCTCTTGGACGAAACTATTAGATTGAATGCCATTTATTTGTACTCTTAAATTTCGAAGTGAAAGGAAGTTCTGGATAAAGATTGGAAGGTTGCCACGGAAGCCTAGATTATAGAGATCCCGGAGGATACCATATCTCCAGGTCTTGTCGTATGCCTTTTCTATGTCAAAGAAAATAGATATTAAGTGGTTCCGTCGTAAGAAAGCGTTACGAATTTGAGTTTCTAGATATAGTATGTTGTCAACAGTTGATCTGCCCCTGCGGAAGCCACTTTGGTAGGGGTGTATATGGCCCTCTGTTTCTAAAACGTAAACTAAGCGTGCATTGATCATTTTCTCCAGCAGTTTGCAAAGGCAACTAGTAAGGGCTATGGGTCTGTAGTTATTAGGATTGGAAGTGTCTTTTCCGGGAGTGCATCCAGAAAAGTTAAATTCTGCCCTGTTTCCTTGGCAGTACATATCAATTATTCAAGGAACAGAAAAGGGGTGAAAAGAAAAAGAAAGTAAAACAAAAGGTGCGTAGTTGGACACCAGATGACAGTCTGCAAAAGGATCCAGTGTTTCTCATGCCTGATTCCTCTATCTATAGAAATAAAACTTAAATTGAATTATTTGAAATGTTTCCTATGGTGATATTATTGATTTTTTAATTGCAGAATTAAATAAATATGCTACCTGGAGAAATTGCTCATGTCCACACATAATAGCAGAAGAAATGAAGTGCTTCTTACGAATACTAATTATTTCTGGTTAATATAGATTGCCAGGAAAAAGTGCTACTGGGATTTGTGCAATGATATGACAAATAGTGGTTTATAATGCAATGAGAAGAGATTGATCTATACATATTGCGTGATTACTGCATTGTGCTGATAATAGCAATCTAAATTAAGCAGACAAAATATGTAAACTTAGGCCTCTCGTGAACATGATAAAAACATGTTCGATGAATAAATTCATACCACAGTGTGAAATTAACTATGATGAAAGCATGAATTACTATCATGGAAGGCATACACTGTAAGAAATACCTGTTAATTTTATGGTAAAAACTACTGTAAAACATGACAGTATTCTACCCTATGCCATTTAACGGTAGGGACAGTAAAATCAAGTAGAAAGCAAGTTACTGCACATGCGCAACCCAATATAACAGTAATAAATAAAGAAAACCGTTATTTTTCACCCATGCCCTTCAAATGAATATTCTAGAAGTACTATTTTGCTGTTCTTGACTAGAGCATGTGTTAATTTCTCAATTTGTTGCAATCTGAGCGTGGCACTCATATTGCTGTTGAAATTACAAAAACTGAATTTTGATAATAGCGTGCTAATTGAAACTATTTAACTATTTTTTTTTTTAATTTGCTGCTTAGAAATCTAGTAAAAGAAATTCGAGAGAGGTGTGTTAAAACCATTAAAAAAAAAAATAGAAGTTTTTAAAAAACAAAATAGAAAGTGACCAAGTTTGAGTCAATCAAAAAAAAGTGAATTTTTTATTTTCCTGTACAGATATTGAAACTTTCCAAAATATTTCATTCCTGTTTGAATTTTCGCAATGAACTTCTGAACAGTTTTTACTATTTATAGAACTCATTTACAGAAAACGCGAGCATAAAAACCAATGAAGGTTTTTTAATTATTTACATAGGAAATTTGTCGTTGGTACCAACATGAGCAAGGCCATACCCAGGGGGGAGGTTCCAGGGGGTCTGGTCCCCACACACACATAAGATGTTACAAGTAACATCTTATGTGTTTTTTTTTCCACAAAGTTTTTTATTTATTTTATCATTTAACACCAGTATTTGGAGTGTTTTTTCCTGCGCTTTCTTGTGTTTCTAGTCTTATTAATAGCGTTCGTACCTGGTAACAAGCACTTCGTAAGTTCGAACCCCGGTATTTTTTTTTTTTTTTTTGGCTTATATTTCTTTGACTTTGATATAAATATGAAAATATATTTGTCTAATGTAATTGAATTATTTAAAAAGCTGTTGTTAGAAAATGTGTTTTCAGAAATTCCTGTATAATTTTAAATTAATTATTTATTTATTTTTACTGATAGAACTTGAAATATTAGCTAAATGATTCCTTTTAAGCAATGTAATTTTTTTAAGTGAACAAAAGGGTTCTCCCAGATATATTTAATCAAGTTTCATTTTCCGCTTTCTTCTTTTTAACTTATGTTTTTGAGCTTAAAAGTATGTTTTGTTTAAATTTAAAATGTTTTGAATTTTCTTTTTTTTTTTTTTTTTAAATGTAAAGTATAAGAAAAAATTAATGCAATAAAATTTACTAGCAGTTAGATAGAATAACTATTGCAAATACCCTACTGTTAAACTATACGGATAAATTATTACTAACACTTTAATGGAAATTAATGTTGTAATTTTGAAGTTTATTATTATTTTATACTTTTTCAATAAATTTAAACTCAAATCTGTCAAACCATTCAGATAAAAGTCATAAAGGGAATCACTATATATTTATGTTCATGCCTTTGAAAGCTTTACTTATTTTTAACTTGAAAAATTTGAATAGATTTTGTGTTTTATATTTATACCTGAACAAATCCCACACAGATTTTATGATTCTCCAAGTAAATACAGAAGTATATAATAATTTCATCACGTAATTACGTAAATAATGAAATACACACATTCCTAAATTATTCAATATTCTGACACTGAATAGGGATCGACAAAAGTTCAAAAATCTTAGGAGCAGCAAACATTTTTAGGAGCCACATATACATTGAATTATAAATAATAAAAAGAAAGCTAGTCACCAAGAGATTTTTTAGGCGACTGAGTGCCTGGGTTTTGTCGGACCCTGGACATGAATATGCACAATTTATATTAACTAATTTTGTCTGTTTTATATGTTAAATGTGCACTTGCAAGGGGTGGAACATCATTTTATATATGAATTTGAAACAGCCTATATAGAATTGCAGTGTTCTTACATTTCTTTTCAGAAAAAATTCTCCCTTCTATCATGTGTTTTATTTTTCTGTAAAACCATTCAAGCCACTTTAAATGTAATTAGTGTATTTATTTAACTGTAGCAAAGTTCTAAATTTAAATTGTATAAATATTTTGAAGCTTTACACCAACATAGAATGGGAATTTCTTTAGTGTTGTTTGGTTTAAATTATTTCCCCCCTCTAACTTGTACTAATTTTTTTATTATTCTTGAATGATATAATTTACTTGAAAATACCTCTTATGCATAATGTTTCATTATGCACATTGACATTTTTTTCCCCCCTCTTCTCTTCTCCAGAATGAATAACGGTTTTGCCTGCCATATTTGTAATGCACCCCATACTTCATCCAATGATTATAAAAACCACTATAGACTGCACACAAATATTCCAAATATTCTTTTTCCATGTTGTTTTCGAACTGTAAAAAAACATGGAACACATACAGAGGACTGTGTACCCATTTTTCTGAGTTTCATAAAGAGAATTTTGAGACTTCTAATACCTCTATTGACACTGAAAATAAAATTCCATGTACTCATTGCAAAATGCATGTTTCCTCAGATAAAACATCTTAAATGCCACATCAGATCTGGAATTACTGTTATTTGTCCTTATGACTCTTGTGAGAAAGTGTTCAATAAAGTAACATCTTTCTCATCACACACTATGAGATATCACAAATTAAAAAGCTTTACAAACACTGAAAGAAGTAATGCAGAAGGAAGCACATCGCTTGTGTTACATTTGCCGACCACTCTTGCCCATGAAATAGCTCTCAATGATTCTTTACCTATGACTGATACTTTGCCTCATAATTTGAATGATAAACAATTGCTATTAAAAGATGTAAGTTTATTTTATGTAAAACTGCTTGTACAACACAATGGTCCATCCCATGTTGTGCAAAATATATTTGAGGAACTTTCAAAATTTTGGGACTTGAATTTAGAGTCAACAATACAATTAATATCTTCAAAGTTAATTAGTAATTTCAATTTATCTGCTGAGTCAGTACAAACCTTAATTGCAGAAGTAAAACAACAAGCTAGCATCTATGAAATTCAAAATATTTTAAAAACAGACTACATAAGGAAGAACTATTTTAAAACTACATTTTGTTACATTGAACCTCTATGTATTAGATTAGGTTATAATCAGTTAAACAAATTAAGTTTTTTTCATTATATACCAATCTTAAAATCTTTGCTTTTTTACAAAACGAATCCGTGTTAAACCAAATAAAGGAAGATTTTCCTACTGCAGAAGGATACTTAATGGATTTTAAAGATGGTTCATGTTTTAAAAATCATACATTTTGGAAATCTCAGAAACTTGCTTTACAGATAATGTTGTACCAGGATTCTTTTGAAGTAGTCAATCCTTTAGGTTCAGCAAAAAATAAGCACAATGTTCTAGCTGTGTATTTTTCTCTTGGAAATCTTCATTTTTATAACAGATCTAAAGTTAATGCAATCCAGTTAGTTTTACTTTGCAAAGAAAATGATTATAAATATTTTGGGCAGCAAGCTGTTTTTGGCCAGTTGATTAAGGATTTGCAGGTTTTAGAAACTTCTGGTTTAGATGTTCCTGGTATTGGTAACATAAAAGGTTCCATTTTGTTTATTATAGGTGATAACGTAGGAAGTCATGGTGTAGCAACGATTTCTTTTTTCTGTTCCTCGGATATAATAAAAATAAAATTAAAACTAAAAACAATAAGTAATTCATGCTGAAGTCAATGACGTATGCAAATGCTTTCCGCAAGCATGTTGTAGGCGTAACATTTCCCCTTTTGCCGTTGGCAACGATGATTCGATTATTCGGCTTTTTTGAAAAATCTTCTCCCATTGTGTTCGTGTCCACCGCTTGGCCAGTTGCATACGTTTTCTGGGAATGTTTTCTCGTGTGCTCAAGGGAACAAAGGGATTTAACACCAAGAGATGAACAATGGATTTGGATTTAATGATTACAGATAAGATATATATATCTTTTTATTTCTTAACGTTATTCCTGTTTTGAAAGCTATTGAATGAAGCATTTAGATTCCTCTCATTTAAATGCAATTTTCGGAACATAAATAACAATTTTTGAATTGTCCAGTATATTTGAGATATCTCAACGTTGTGTATGTAAAGGTGACATATCTAAGATAGTCTGGAATAAATTTGTAAATGGAATTTCACATTGTCTCGTCCGATTGACATTAGTTTGAGCAGTTGATTTTTGAAATATATGGAAAATGGAAAACTGCACTAAGCATTGCCTATTATCAATAGGGGAGGGGAGAGGGGTTGGTTGGTTGATTTTTATTGGCACAAGGTCCAAACAGGACATACTGCGCCAGACTGTGCATAAAAGGTTGGTTGATGTTTAATGGCACAAGGTCCAAAAAGGACATGCTGCGCCAGACAGTGTGTAAAATATTAAATAAAAGGTGTAAAATATTAAAAACAAGGCTTTTACAGGTAAAAGGTGTTGTATAAAACAAGTAGAGCTAAAATGCATAAGAGCTAAAAACGATAAAAGCGAATTGTAGAAAGGTAAAATGTAGATAAAAAGAGTCGTCTGGATGGGGGCTCCCATCCCCCAATATATCGTCAAGACTGGGATGAGTATACTTAAAATAGGCTTGGTAAAATTTAGTAAAAGCTGTACAAGAGGTTAAAATGTGATGAATGGTAAGGTGAGTATGACAATGTGAACAATCTGGAGCAGGTTCACTCAGGAGTAGGTGTCTGTGGGCGAGTCTCGTGTGACCAATGCGAAGACGAGTTAATAAAACATCATGCTTTCGATATGAAAGGGATGGCCAATGAGTGAGATCAGTTTGGATAGAATGCAGTTTGTTTTCGGTTTCACCTGCCCATTTATTGATCCAACTGCTTTTTATTATGCTAGAGATGCCAGACTTTATATCCTTGTATGCGAGATAGCCAGTATACGGTATTGTAGCATGTCTGGCTAATGTGTCCGCCTTATCATTGCCCGGTATCCCAGTATGACTGGGTACCCAGCAGAGGAGAATGTCGTACCCACGATTTGTTAGCTGTTCGTGCATGTGTAGCACTTTGGTAATATAGCTATGAGTAGTGGAGCCCAATTGTAGATTTTCTAGTACACTGAGGGAGTCAGAGTAGATGATGAATCTGTCTTCATTCTAGAGATGTATAAAAGGCTTTCATGGATGGCCAGTAATTCAGCGGTAAATATGGAACAGAACGGAGGAAGAGTACAGCTGCAGGTATGGTTATTTTCGACAAAGGCAAAGCCAACATAATTATCAGATTTCGAGCCATCAGTGTATATTTCTTTATATTTTTTATATGTGTTTTGGTGGTCTTGGAATAGCTGTTGATAAATTTTTGGGTCGGTATCCAGTTTTGTGAAGCCATTAAATGGTTGCAGGTACGAAGTCTGCAGTGTAGTCCATGGCGGAATTTCATGAAGGGAACAAGGAGAGACTTTGACATTCTCCAGTTGGGTACCAACAAGACTCCTACGAATCCTTAGTCCAAAGGGAGGAGTACATGAGGGGCGATTTCCATACAGACGGTCCAGACGAGTGTCCGAAATAGAGTCCTTCAATGGGTGGGATGGATGAGAAAGGATGCGAAAATAGTTGTTTAATGACAGCTTGTGACGGATATGAGTGAGAGAGGGCTCATGACAAGTGATAAAAAGACTTTGTATGGGTGATGTTCTAAAAGCTCCGGAAAAATTGCATAG
Organism: Cheiracanthium punctorium; assembly: GCA_038373885.1. NCBI lineage: Eukaryota > Metazoa > Arthropoda > Arachnida > Araneae > Cheiracanthiidae > Cheiracanthium > Cheiracanthium punctorium. Next base: position 192,041 of record JAWZYV010013845.1, on the reverse strand, counting down.
TGCGGTATGATGCACTGTGTCAAGTTTTTTTATTGTTGACCTGCAAGCAGCTCCATATATACCACAGGCGTAATCGATTTTGGAACGAATTACTGCACGGTAAATCCGTAACAGGGCGTCACGCTCAGCTCCCCAAGACGTGTTTGTTAATACCTTTAAGATATTTAGGCCCTTTTCACACTTGTTGCGGATATATGAGATATGATTTGCGAATGTCAGTTTCTTATCGAAGTATATCCCTAAAAATTTTGTGGAGTTGCGTATTTCTAGTTTTGAACTACCCACATAGAGCTCAGGGTCGGGATGGATCCCATGTAAGTGACAGAAGTGCGTGCTGACAGTCTTTTCTGCTGAAATGTTAAACCCGTTTCTGGTACACCATTTTAGGATGCGATTGATGGTGTTCTGGAGCTGACGCTCAATGTAACACATATCCTTTCCTTGACAAGAAATTTGAAGGTCATCGACGTATAGGCTTCCGTGTCCAGATGGAGGTAGTTGATTGAGAATATTATTGATTTTTATTGAAAAGAGGGTAACACTTAAGATAGAGCCCTGAGGGATGCCCTCTTCTTGAACGAAAGTATTTGATTGAATGCCGTTTATTTGTACTCTGAAATTTCGAAGTGAAAGGAAGTTCTGGATAAAGATTGGAAGGTTGCCACGGAAGCCTAGATTATGGAGGTCCCGGAGGATACCATATCTCCAGGTCTTGTCGTATGCCTTTTCTATGTCAAAAAAAAATAGAAATTAAGTGGATAACGTCGAAACTAAGTGGATAACGGGGAAACGTCGTAGGAAAGCGTTACAAATTTAGGTTTCCAAATATATTATGTTGTCAGATGTTGATCTGCCCCTGTGGAAACCACTTTGGTAGGGGTGTATATGGACCTCTGTTTCTAAAACGTAAACTAAGCGTGCATTGATCATTTTCTCCAACAGTTTGCAAAGGCAACTAGTAAGGGCTATGGGTCTGTAGTTATTAGGATTGAAAGTGTCTTTTCCGGGTTTTGGAAAGGGTATGACTATGGCGTTTCTCCAGGAGGAGGGAGAGGTATGTTCGTTCCAGATTCTATTAAAAAGCTTAAGTATATTTGCAAGGGAATCGTGAGAAAGGTGTTTTAGCATTTCATATGTGATACCATCGGGACCAGGAGAAGTATTCGGTAACTGTCTGAATTGATTGGTGAGTTCATAGATTGTAAAGATACTATTGTAGGAGAGCTGCGAGGAGGTTTTAAAATTTAGTTTTTGCCGTTCAGATTGCAGTTTATGGATATAAAAGGTATTTGAGTAAGAGGTACTGCAAGAGGATAGAGCCAAAGTTTCGCCGATGGTATTTGCAATGTCTGTGGTATCAGAGATGATTTTGTTATTAATGGAAAGGCAGGGTATGGTATGGTTGTTGTATATTCCCATAGCTCTTTCTGTTTTGGTCCATAGCTCCTTACTAGAAATTGATGTAGTAATGCTGGAGACATATTGCATCCATGATTCCTTTTGGGATTGCCGCCTCACCCTGCGGGCGACTGCTTTTGCTTTTTAAAATCAATAAGATTTTCTGTTGTGGGATATCGGCGGAAGGTACCCCAGGCTTTCTGCTGCTGCTTTTTTGATGGGGTGCATGCCTCGTTGCACCATGGTTTTTTATTTCTGCGACAGCTTGCGCCCAATTTCGGAATACTATGGTCTGCTGCCTTAATGATGGTGGTAGTTATTGTTTCAACGACCTCATCAATAGTGCCTTCTATGATATTTGGGGATATTGTTGACAGTGAAGTGAAAGCCTGCCAATCTGCTTTGTCATGAATGTATCTGGGTATTTTTGAAGTTTGGTTTGGATTCTGATACAAAGTTGAGAGAATGATCGGAAAATGGTCACTATTATGTAAATCACCAGATACAGAGAAGTTATATAGCGGGAGGATTGGAGGAGAGCAGATGGCAAGGTCTATTGCATGGAAAGTTTTAGTTGGGTAGTGAAAGTAAGTATTGTCGCCATTATTCATGCAGCAAAGGGAGAAGTCAGTGAGAAGTTGCTCTATTTGAAGGCCTCTTTTGTTGGTGTCCTTGCTTCCCCACAAAGGACTATGAGCGTTCATGTCACCAAGGAGGATGAAAGGAGGAGGAAGTTGCTGGATGAGACTATTGAGGGATGTTTGGCTTATTACTTCACTAGGAGGGAGGTATATACTGCACACTGTTGTGAGTTGTTTTAATTGAATACGAGTGGCGACTGCTTCGAGATTTGTGTTAAGATTGACCATAGTGTGAGGATAACTATTGTTAATTAATAGGGCAACTCCACCTGTGGCCCTATCATTGATTTCATTGTCCTTGCGAAGGATGGTGTAGTTACGGATGTTTGTGTGTCTATTAGTTTTAAGGAAAGTTTCCTGCAGGGCAATACAAGCGGGATTGGGATTGTAAATTAATGTTTTGAGGTCATCGTTTTTATTAAGGAAACCGTGGCAGTTTCAGGATAGCAGCAGAGCCATAATCATGTGTTTGGGATGATGCTCATCTTGCTCTTAATCCCCGTAGGCTTGAGAGGGGTGCTAGGGATGTCGTCATCATCCATGGCAAGATCTGACAGAGTCAGAAGGGTCCAAATGTAAGATAGTGTCATCTATAGGTCGTTGTGGTGGGACATGTTTGATTTTGGGTTTGTTATACTTTGTTCGGTAGACAGAAGACTTTTTTATTTGTGGTCGGGTTGAGTTAACATTTTGAGAGTTTTTCTTCAATATATTTTTTTGTGAAGACGTGGAGGATTTAGTTTGATTGGAAGTCGATTGTTTAGGTGTTTGTGCTGTTGCAGAAGGAAATGAGACAGGTACAGATTTTGGTAATTCAGTTCTTAAACTTCAATTTCGTAATGTAAAAAAAAGTATATTAAAATGTATGAATTACAAATTTTATTTTAAGCAGCAAGTTTTGTAACTAGCTTATTAAAATAAATAACATTCTGTTACAGAAAGTATTTGAACAATTTCATAAGAAAAAAAACTTCCAGAATTATAAAAAAATTGTTTTTTTTTTAGTTTTTTAAAGCAAAATAAGCTTAAATTGATAATAGTTTATTCTAAGAATAACCTAACTGTTAGACTATGACAATTTGTTTTCTGAAGGCTTACTTTCCCAGAATTACTTTACCTTTGCTTTAATTTTTTTTTCTTCATTTAGTAAAATGTTGAAATTTTTCAAAATTTCAGAAGATATATGATTTGTATATTTAGAATACCAAATCTTATCAATTGTCTGAATTACCTAATTCTGAAATTACTCCACTTTTTTTTATAAGCAAAAGAGCGGCGTAATAAGAGGGGGGGGGATTAGCAGTCCACGGGCAGCAAGATAAAAACAAAGATAAGCAACAGGAGAATAGTGACAATTAAGGCCAGCGCAGGCTCGAGTGCGATTGCCGTACGCTGCAGGATATGAGGCATGAGGGGAGTTTTTTAATGGTCAATTTGCACGTGCACGCTTTGTAAAAGTGGGGAGCAGTGCAGGGTCGAAAATTTATAGGCTTTTAATGACCAGTCGAGATTCGCCAACAAAGGATAACCCGTGAAACCAGAAAAGCACGCCAAACATTCAATGGGGACAATTTTCTCAGCAATCCGTCTTGGAGATACGAAAAAATACATTGAGTACCCATTCTAGCATACGGAAACACGCTGAAGTCTGCTCTGGCCTTTAGTAGAATGTGGCAGAAAATGGAAGGACTGCACCGGGCACAAATAACCCCAGCTACACCGATGAAGTAAAATGCCACTAATATGCTTAATTTTGGCAAAATATAATATATTGCAAGTGCTGTATTCGCAAAATGCCTCAAATCGCCCAATTTTCAGATCAATTTCTGGAAGTCCCACTTAATTTCAGAATCGCACAACGTAGTTTTGCTAAGACACTTTTTATATCATTCGTAGTTATTTATGGTTAGTAAATATCTGTAATTATGAATAATGCGTAATAAAGCCGATTAAATAGAGTAAAGCATTCAGAAAAAAAAAAAGAGAAAAAAAACCTGCAAGCGTGCAAAACAATTAAAACAGAGAAGAGGAATAACTATACAGCTGGTGAACTCTAGAATATTGAATTTTTCAACTATATTCTCTTCCCTCATTTCCTAAGCGAAATACGCATGACGCCGATCGAGTTCTCACTTGAGTCAGTAAAAACAAAACATTGCAGAAGGGGCACTTTCAGGTTACTCAGCTCTTCAAAGATAATGAAAAATGCAATATAATAATACCGATCTGAAAAAATAAAACATTTCTAAAAGGCAATATTTGTGAGAAAGGTCCGATTTAGAAGGTAATTTTGTAGAAGGGCCGTTTTCAATCAGTCATTCATATTTTTATGATGAGGTTATTGTATTTAATTGTATTTATCTGAAGGGGGCCGTTTTAATAAATGCATTTTTGTGATAGGGCGCAAAACGAATCCAAAATGGTGCATGGGAAATAAAAAATTATGATCGTTCGCAAATAATAAAAATGTGAAACCAGGAGGGCGCAGAGGTGTGTAAAAGCTAGATTCGGCCGTTCCTTTTTGCGTTAGTGACATCATCGCAGAGCGGAGACAGCGTAATGAGCCGCGGCAAAATGTTCCGGAAAGTTGCAGACAGTTAAAAATAATTTTTTTTTTTTTTTTTTTACAGCAGAAATTAAAAACTTTTTTTAAAATATGCCAACACAAACTGTCCGCAAGCAGATTTTTGTGTCCGCAACATTGTCGCCGTGTCACGGTGTTTCTGCTACGGGGATTATAATCCGTGGGTCTTACCTATTTTGGTTCTTATTTCATTAAGTTGGAAAGTATATCATTATTCATGATTGTGATTAAACAAAATTAAAATGTCTAACATTCTTTTTCTGGATGTATTACATTAAAAATAGATGGAGAAAAGCTGCACAGAAAAATGCACAATTCCAACGGAATGAAAATTTTAAAAACTTATTCTGAGGTGTATTCATAATCCAAGCAGCAAACGATAAATTGCACCAAGCATTAGAATCATCTCTCCAAAATCGCACATCAACCATTTTATATTTTGCCAAATTAAAAAGTTGCACATTTCAGTCTCGTAAAATTTCCAAATCCTATTTTCCTTTTGAGTATAAAACATCTCATTCCTGTTTTGATTTCACATGCACACTATATTTTAATTAAAAAACAACCTTACAAATAATCTAAACAAAAAAAATCGTCATTCTTTTATTTTTACTTCAAGAGTCTGAATCATTTAATAAACATGCCAAATATGGCAACCTAGATATGCTGTATTCTCTCTTTTTCCACTGCGGAGTTACAATTACGAAATGGCAGAGCAAAAATTATCCTTTTGCGACATGTTTTTTATCGATATATCCTAAAATAATTCGAATTTCGAAAAAATCTTTTTGAGGTATGTTGGGACCCGTTCTGGAGAATTTCCATACAAAATTTGGTAGGTTAAAGATCACCCGTTTCGGAGTTACGCAAGACACAGACAAACTAACTAACCAACCAACTAACTGACATTTTACAGTTTGTTTTATTTATATAGATGCTTCTCAGTATGGATGTCTGCCTGGTAGCAGAAACCGTGCAGCATGGCAGCAAGTGCTGCAGATCAATCTAGCAGGTTAAAAAAATGTTTGTGTTTCAGTCAGATGCACTTTTTTTTTTTTCCCAGGCTATCACGTTATGGCATCCTCCCTTGTTCAGACAAAAGCTAACAACCATCAATATCACTGCGAACAGTGCCTCACAGGTGTTTAGTCTCTGGAAAGGGCTGATAGACTGAGGGGAGCTGGAGTTGCCACAAATAGAAAACAGACACATTCCCACAAAGACTCCGCGCCTTGACCATACACGTGAGGTATCCTAGTAGAGAATATCATTCTGTTTTTTGTGTTTCGTTCATGTGTGCACTACTGCCGATGTGTATGCAAGTTGTTTAAAATGGCTGCACAGTACGAAAAGGTTGCATGTTTTTATTGCAATGAGCAAGTTTTGATTGTAGTTTATTCAGGGAACGTTAAGGTCGCAGATAAATTTTGGTTTCTGCTCCTGGTGCTGCAGATTGATATAGAAAATTCTTCTACTGGGGATGTCTGTTGCAATGCACCAATACGTTAAAAGAATTTACATATTAGAACACACTTCACTATAAGTACTGTTGCATTGTTTTTGGGGGATAATGTTTTTACAAATCAACAGTAATTTTTGGTTGGTTGGTTGGTTGGTTGATGTTTAATGGCACAAGGTCCAAATAGGACATACTGCGCCAGACGATGTGCAAAATATAAAATACAAGGTGTAAAATATTAAAACAAGGCTTTTTCAGGTAAAAAGGTAGTGTAAAGTTAAAATCCGTGAAATCTAAAAACAATAAAAGCAAAATGTAGAAAAGTAAAATGTAGATAAAAAGGAGTCGAGGACATCTGGATGGGGGCCCCCATCCAGATGCATGTCAGGAACACACACTTCACAACAAATGAAGAAAGTTAATACGCTGAAGGAAGGTCAACAGTAATTTTTATTTTAATTGTTTTAACCATTAATTATTTATTCTCTAATTCTTGTAATTAACTTGGAAGTTTAATTTAAATACCTTTTGTCAGGAGATATAATGGTCTGGATGACTCATCTTCTATAACTCAATAGCTAGTCTTTTTTTAAATTACTACTAATTACCCTTTTTTTGTTGGGACTTTTTTTAAATAATTACCTTTTCTTTAAATTAATTCTGCCTTTGTTTGCCCTGTCTCCGGAGGTGTAACTTTAATTATCAGGTAAATTCTGTCGATTTTCTGCTAACTATTAAGTTTCCCTCTCTCTTCAATAGCCTAACTCATTTCTTGCAATATCTCTTGTTCATGTCCGGTTTTTAATTAGTTTTACTCTCTTCTAATTTAACTTTTATTCCAAATTTTACCCAGGGTTGTCTCGGACGATTAGCTATCTCCCGCTAAAATTTTAGGAAATTTAATAACGTTTTTAATGTTTTTTTTTTATCAATTAAGCTTTTTTTCCCATTTCAAGATGGCCGTTCTTGTCTTCGTTTCTTCTCGGCCAAGTTCGTTTCTTTCCCGCGTGTAGTAGTCGCTGGCCGCCATTTTCTTCTTTGCTCGCTTCCTTCCCCCGTCAATCGAATGTTCTCGAAGTTTCCCGGCTGAGATGGCACGCTCTGATTGGTCCCCGCGGTCGGCGTCTCTGCGAAGCCCCTCGCGCAAAGGGCGAAAAGTGTCAGTTCGGAGGCCAGCGTGGGTGCTGTGAGGACGTGTAAAGAAAAAAGGAAATCAGCTCCGGCCTCTTGATTTTCTCTGCGGCTGACCAACTGCACGGTTTTGAATTGTTGCAGATGTGAACAGATAGTTTCATGGCCAGAGGGCCAACTTCTTTTTAATTCAATGATCACCGTATAAATTTATTCTTTTTTTTTTGGCCGTCTGCCTCGATTTGGCCACCTTGCCGATGCGTCACCATCACTGCCGCTTTTGATGTGAATTGGGCATAAGGCCCCCACGCCCTGTTTTTTTTTGGTTTTGACGAAGATCTACTACCAGTTTCGACGTCTCGTGCTACGATCTACTATGCTGTGATCATTTTTCCCCAGACCGGGAGCCGCTAGTGCTTCATAATATGTCCCGTGTGGATCGCGAAGTCTCCGACGCCTGATTGTGCCGTCCGTATCCCTTTCAAGGAGAGACCAAGATGCCGGCTCCGGGAGCCAACAGCGACCGACCGTCAGTTCCCTGAAACACCGAGACCAGGCCTGCCATTGGATCCGTGGGTGAGATCGATCCGATTTCCTTTTTCTAACATCCTTATGCTACTTTTTCTCCACCATAAGCTGGATCAGCGTCATCATGCTTCAAGCCGTGCTAGAACTATTCTTTTTTTGGTACTTGTAACGTTTAATGGGGGGGGGGGGGATTTAAAATCAAATGCTAAATTTTCTTTTTAAACTTTGTGTGCTATTCTGATGTATAACTTTCAGTAACAATGTTTAATTTTCTTTTGTTAAAATGATAATAGTGGATGCCATGTTAAATTCTGGTTTGGCCTATGCTAATCTCTGTAATTCTTTGAGTTGTTCTGCACATCAATGTATTTTGCTGCACCCTTTGGTGTAAAAATTGCAAAGTTCCACTTTTTTTTTTTTTTTTGGTAACTATTTAAACTCACCTGTTGGATTGTAAAGGTGGGGTTTCAAGTAACAGTTAGGGATTTAGTGCGGGATTTTCATCAGATGCTTTGTGAGGCTTGGGGAAGGTGGGGACTTGTTTGCCCAATTTTTTCTTTTCTTTTTTTGATCGGATAAATTTTTTTTTTATGCTGCAGCAGAGCCTTTAACTTAAATTTTGGATCCAATCGAGCTACTTTTGTCATGACAATTTTAATTATGCATTTTCTTTTTCTTTTTTTTTTGTTTAATTTACAAGGGCTAATAATGGGAAATTAAAGCACTCTAGAATTTTTGTTTTTTGAGCATTACTACCACGCGCTGTAATACCCCTGCGCTGTGTTTTTCTTACTTAAATTTCTAATTACTTATGTCATGAGCCCACTAGTTGTTACCCCTTGTTATTGTTGAATAAAATTTGTATTTTTGGTGATCTAATGCAATGTCTCTGTGTTTAATTTACCACATTTCTAACACACACTTCAGGCAAGGCTGAGATCATTGGGTTATTTTCTACTCAAACAGTCACAACGCAATGGACAAAATCTTAATTCTGTTTTGGCAACTTGCTTAGTTAGAAAATCTAAATTTTTACCTGGCTAAACTAATTTTCAAGGCAGTAGTAGTAGCATACTACAAATGGTGCCGTGACCTCTCCTTGCCAATCTTGTGTGTGTTGAATAAGGTGAGAAATGGATACAGAAAATTTTCATTTTTTGATGCATTTACATCTCTCTTTGTAACTGGGGACTGTCTTGAGAAGCTTATTGGGTGGTAAACTTTTATTTTGGGAGTTTCAATTTTTTTTTTTTTTCTAAGTCCCAGTATGGCTCTAGAAGGTGCTAGGGCGGCGGCATTGCCAGGTCCGGCTTTTATCGGCATGCTCTCAACACTGTCTGGTAGCAATTGCTCCAAATTTTTTCACTCCCTTTCCCTAATTCAGCCCTTGGCGGCCTGGACGGATGACCAGGCCATGGCAGTAGCTAAATTGAAAATGGAGGGTGCTGCTCTCCAATTTTACACTTCCACCTTAGAGGCAATTGATGGTCTGACCTTGAAGGTGTTCAAGGACTGCCTCATGGCACACTTTGCAGAAGCGGGATCTTGGCTCAGGACATAGAAAAATTAACGTCCTGTAAGCAAAATTTTGGGGAGACAGTGCGTGATTACGCCACTAGGCTGGAAGGAATTGCCCATAAGGCCCTCAAAAATCCCGTAAATTCCTCGGACACTATACCTCAGACTTTTTCTCAGGAGATGCTCCTTTCACAATTCAAAGCGGGTCTTCTCCCAAACATTAAGGCCCAGGTCGTTGTTCTAGACCCTAAGACTTTTGTCGAGGCGGTGCAGGTCGCGAAACGTGCGGAAGTGGCACTCCAATGCCACCTGTCAGACATAAATGCCGTAACGGCACGTTCCCAGATGGTGGAAGGCGACTTTGAGAGGCTCCTTAAGGCCACAACGGACTCATATGCAAAAAGCCTGGAATTGCTCACCAGCCAGATGGCTGCGATGCAGGCTCAGCTATCACAAATGCAGTCGCAGAGTTTTATCCCACAATCTTTTCCTCCGCAGCGACATTCCCAACCTGCCCGCACTCAACGTAACATAACTTGTTTTTATTGTGACCGCCCAGGACATTACGCGAGAGATTGTCGGAAAAAACAACGTGACCAGGCTGCTAGATCCCAACACAGGCCTCGTCAGGAAAATCAGGCTCCTGCCAATGCTTCAGGCTCTGATCAGAGTGGGGTTAATGATGGGAATTTAAACTAAATTTGGGGGGAGGTTGGTCTGGATCACAACACTCCATTAATTCCCCGTTTGATCTCGCTGTGCAACCTGTAGTAAGTGTGTCGAGTTCTTTACCCATAATTTCCGTTAACTTTGGCAATTTTAAGTTTCGTGCACTCATAGATTCTGGTGCCAGTGTTAATTTAATTTCTTCTAATGTTTTTAATATTCTAATTAACTTTAAGGAATTTGATAGTTCTCACCTCTCTTTAAAAGCTCTCACGGGTTTTGACATAGTCACCCCAAAATTAATTCAAACTGAGTTGCACATTTGTAACACCCCATTTTCATGTAATTTTTTGGTTGCTCAGAGTTGTCTTTCTCCTAACTTTGATGTCATTTTGGGACTTGATTTTCTAAAGACTTACAAATTTCATATCGATTGTGACAACTGTATTTTATTTAATGATGATATTAGTGTGGTCTGGACGCATGAACATCCCCTGTTTTCTCTGAATGCTGTCGTGCCAAGTGCACATGATGATGTTGATCCCGATGTTGACTTTTCTCTTTTTGGCAAGTTGCCCGCTAAGATCATTTTGCCCGCTTATTCTCAAAAGAGATTTTTTGTGACTATTCCAAACTGCGATCCCTCTTTCATTAATTCTACTGTAATAATTGAACCTAATCCTGATACAAATTTAACTTCCTTTCTTGTTGCCAATGCTATTTCCACCATCAATGATAATAGTCAGTGTTTAATTCAAGTTATTAATCTTACACATGATTCCATTACCTTAAATAAGAATATGAAAATTGTTAATATTACCCCTTTCCATTTAAATAAAATTTCTGACGAAGTCAACTCAGTAGAACAACAAGCTGGTTCAGATGATTTTAGCCAGTGGGCTAAGGACATAGATTTATCCCATCTTGACGATTCTCAACGTAATGATATGATTGCTCTTTTGGCCAAATATAAGTCTGTTTTTTCATTAAACTCCTCCGACTTGGGCGCCTGCCCCATCATTCAACACCGTATACACCTTACAGATGACATTCCGGTTCGTTCTAAGCCCTATCGTGTCCCTTACCACCTCAAGCCTGAAATGAAGAGGCAGATTCAAACTCTTTTGGAGGCTGGCATTATCGAACCATCGACCAGCAGTTATGCTGCGCCAGTCCTTCTGGTCAAAAAAGCGGATGGATCATTTCGCCTGGTGGCCGATCTCCATAAGCTTAATGCCAAGACCATACCAGATAATTTCCCTCTTCCGAATTTGCAAGAGATGATTGATTTTCTTTCTGGGGCTAAATTTTTCTCTTCCTTGGATTTGACGTCAGGTTTTTATCAAATGTTTATGCATCCAGACGATGCTCATCTCACGGGTATTACTACAGAGGAGGGCCTCTTTCACTTCAAACGGATGCCATTTGGCTTGCGAAACGCGAGTGCTAGTTTCCAGCGGTTAATGGGCGTGGTGTTATCCGGACTATCCAACTTCCAAATCGGTGTTTATATTGATGATGTGGTTGTGGCATCAACTACCTTCGAAGATCATCTATCTAGGCTCGAGCTCGTTTTTCAGCGTCTAACTGATGCAAACCTAAAACTTAAACCCAAAAAGTGTGCTTTGGCAAAAAGTGAAATTACGTATTTAGGACATAGAGTAACGGAGGGTAAGGTTATGCCAGATCCTAATAACATCAAATCTATTCTCAATGCTGCTGTTCCAAAAACCCGAAAACAAGTTTGCTCATTTTTAGGTCTGACTGGATTTTAGAGAAAATTCATACAAAATTATTCCTTAAAAGCTCTCCCTTTAACTAATTTAACTAAAGACTCTGTAAAATTTTCCTGGGGGGATCTCGAACAAGATGCCTTTGACCAACTTAAGTCTGATTTAACGAAAGAGCCCTGCTTAAAATTACCAGATTTCAATAAGCCCTTTTCTATCTGTACTAACGCGAGCAAGTTCGCCATGGGCGCTGTGCTCACACAAGAGGATGAAGCCGGTTTTCCGCACCCAGTCTGTTTTGCTTCCAAAAAATTTTCTGCCGCTGAAATAAATTATTCTGTTATGGAGAAGGAAGCCCTTGCCGTGGTTTTTGGTATTAATCAATTTAAACAGTATATTTATGGCACTCATGTAACTATTTTTTCTGACCAACAGTCACTTTCGCAACTTTTTAAATTGAAGGATCCCACCTCTCGCATAGCTCGTTGGATTATGACGTTACAACAATATGACTATACTATTGTACACAAACCCGGACGGTTAAATTTAATGGCAGACTTTCTTTCTAGAGAAGTTAACGTTGTTGATAATGTTCCATTTAAGTGTGAAATTTTACCTTTGCCTAACCAGGACTTAATTAAATTACAACAGGAAGACTCTTTTTGCCAAAAGATGGCGAGTAATATTTCGCAAGATCCTTTTTTCATTCATAAGTCAAATAAATTTTTTTTTCAACAAAATATTCTTGTTTGCCAACCTACTGATGCAAATTTTTCCAATATTCGACTTGTTGTCCCTCAATCTCTTGTTCAAGAAGTTCTTCAAGCCTGCCATGACAACAAAACTGTTGCGCATCCAGGTCTTTCTCGAACATTGCATCGGGTTAGGTAAAATTTTTTTTGGGTAGGTCTTTACCGTAATGTAAAAAATTATGTGATGTCTTGCCATTCTTGTTTACAAAGACGTGGTTTCAAAAAAGGTCAAAAGGCTCCCATCCAGGAGATCCCCACTGTTGATAGACCTTTCCAGAAGTGTGCGATTGATGCGGTTGGTCCCTTCATTACCTCTAAACATGGGAACAAATTTTTAATTGTAATTACAGATTATTTTACTAGATTTCCGGAAGCTTACCCTGTTAAAGACATACAAAGTGCCACAGTAGCTAGGGTTTTGGTGGACTTTATTTCCAGACATGGCATTATGGAGGTGTTGTACTCAGACAGGGGGTCCAATTTTCTGTCGCAGGCAATGGAGGAAGTCTATAAGGTCTTAGGAATCAAGAAAATGCACACGGTGGCCTATAATCCGCAAGGCAACGGGGTCGTTGAACGGTTGAACAAGGTTTTAGTAGACTCTTTAAGTCATTTGGTTAGTGAAACTCAGGAGGATTGGTGCGAACAGGTTCCTTTTGCTTTGCTGGCCTTTCGCACTGCCTACCACAGAACTATTCAAAACACTCCTGCTTTTCTCACCTATGGTAGAGATCTGGTGTTGCCTTATGACCTGATTTTTTCATCAAAATTCAGGACATATGCCGACACTATATCCTATGCTCAGGAAATTGTCACCAATCTCCAGAACACTTTTCCAATAATTAAAGATCGCCGTAAGTTGCCTCTCATAACCAAGATAACTCTGCTCCTACAAAATTTAACTTAAAAGACATTAAAGTTGGTGACACTGTCTTCTTACACACACCTGCACATAAACCTAATTTGTCAAAAAAGCTTTGTAAATTTAATAAGGGTCCCTATCGCGTTTTAAAGCAATGTTCTCCTGTTTTATTTTTGATTTCTCCTTTAACTTACCCTTCTGATGTGCAAAAGGTACATGTCAATAGGATTTTTAAAGTTGTTGATAGAGATGTTTTTCCTACTAGTAATAACAACTTGCCACACACTCCTGAGTCTGTTTTACCTTAGTCTACCCTTTCGTCTTCAACTGAGGATTGGGAAGCGAAGATGTTGAAAGAGTACCCAAACCCCTTTCTTCCTTATGATCCCTCTTGGGATGACAGTTTTGGTAGTTTTCAAGCTTCTCCTATGCCCCCTGTAGCCCTGTCTGATGCAGAACCTGATACTGATTTTTTTAGAGATACTGTTGTGTCCCCTGTTTCCTTTTTAAGTTTAAATGGTGATGATGTTGATGCCGCAACCCCATCTTCGATTTCTCCAGGCCTGTCTAGCTCCACTAGTAGTCATGGGTATAATCTTAGGCCACGTGATCAATTTGGCTTTGTAATTAAAAAGTAGTGCTGGGTCTTTTATTTGCGAATCATTTTTTCCTTTTTGAATTTGGGTGTCATTTTAGTATTGTATTTTTTTTTTAGTGTTTGCATTTGTGTTTACCTTTTTCGTTTACTTTTAGTTTCTTGTGGGTGGGGTGTTTTGTTTACTTGTTTGTTGGTATCAATCAAATTTTACCTGCACAATCTGTGTTATATGTTGTTACATTCCTCATGCAAGTTTATATTGAAGTAAATATTTTGTTTTGGTGTGATGTTTTTGTGTAAGTGTTATAATCTGATGTAGTACCCTTTTGGTAGTACAAATTGTGTATGGCTAAGGGCCATTGCAATAATTCATGTGATATTTTTTTTTTACCTTTCATTACTGTATAACCACATGAAAGTTTTCTTAAGATACTTTTACCTGATTATGTAAAAAAAAAAAAAAAAAAAAAAAAAAAAAAAAAAAAAAAAAACTTGTACTGGAATTGTCAAATCAGTGCAGAAATTTCTGGGTTCAAACTTTTGTTCTCTCTGTAATGGCTTGAGGAAAATTTTAAAGTTGTTTACTTTGCTGGTGTAGACAATCCCAGGGCCCTTATCTAAGAAACTTAGGGTTCAAATTTTTTTTTTTCTCACTTTGTTTACAATAAGTAATTCTTTTTGTTACTACCAACCTTCTGGTTACCTTTTGTTAAATGGGGGGGGTGTTTGCTTTAAGTTATTCATGCTGGTTTGGGCTGTTTTCTTAAAATTACCTTGTTTTGTTTTGTTTTTCTCCTTGGAGAAAATGATTAGTGTCCAGATGTGTTTCTAGAGCCTTCTTGGTCACTTGAATTAACCTCCATGTTTGGTGGTAATTGATCTTGGGTCACAATTGGGCTGGTGTTTAGCCTACTGTACTCGGACCAATTGCTGCTGGATGTGGGGTTGTTCAGGGATCATTTCTCTCCTGTCTCCTAATGTTTTTACCAACTTAACCTCTAATTTAATGCATTAATTGGGTTTTTTCATTCTCTACAAATTTGGGATTGTCATGCCCCTGTCAAATTTTTTTTTTCTCAGCTTCCTTTGAAAGGGGGGTGGTTCAACATCCTAGGTACTTGTCCGCCCTTGCCTGCTAGTAGTCTTGTATTCAATAATGACACTGACTAGCTTTTTATTTACTTTTGGAAATCTCTGAACTGATTTTTACCCACGCTTGTGACAACAAACTCCACGTAGTGACTACTTATACGAGGACTTTACAAAATTTTGCTACTGACCACTTCCTTGGACTCTAAATCATCATGGTCAGAATTGCGTATTACCCTTTTGTACCAAAGATTTTTACCTTTTTGTCTTCGTTTAATGTTGTTCTGTCATGTTTTATATGTCGTACTACATATATACTGTATGTTTTTGTTGTGAAGAAATGTGCAGGTAAAACTTTGTCTTTTGATTGATTTTTTTTTGTGGAATATGTAGGTATAGGGTTGAAATTTTTTTTATGTGTCCTGACTTGGGACACGGGTTCTTGATGTTTATTTGAGGTATTTTGCATTATGCAAATTTTTTCTTGCTGCCATGGCTGGTCTTCCCCAGGTTTAGTTGTCAAAATGGAGTTATACGCTGCTTCTCAAGACATTTCGCCAGTCTGTTCCTGGCTTTTCCACGAAAAATTTTTTACTTCGTAAAAAATTTTTTGGGGGAGAAGGAAGGATAATATGTTGTATTGTTTTTGGGGGATAATGTTTTTACAAATCAAAAGCAGTAATTTTTATTTTAATTGTTTTAACCATTAATTATTTATTCTCTAATTCTTGTAATTAACTTGGAAGTTTAATTTAAATACCTTTTGTCAGGAGATATAATGGTCTGGATGACTCATCTTCTATAACTCAATAGCTAGTCTTTTTTTAAATTACTACTAATTACCCTTTTTTTGTTGGGACTTTTTTTAAATAATTACCTTTTCTTTAAATTAATTCTGCCTTTGTTTGCCCTGTCTCCGGAGGTGTAATTTTAATTATCAGGTAAATTCTGTCGATTTTCTGCTGACTATTAAGTTTCCCTCTCTCTTCAATAGCCTAACTCATTTCTTGCAATATCTCTTGTTCATGTCCGGTTTTTAATTAGTTTTACGCTCTTCTAATTTAACTTTTATTCCAAATTTTACCCAGGGTTGTCTCGGACGATTAGCTATCTCCCGCTAAAATTTTAGGAAATTTAATAACGTTTTTAATGTTTTTTTTGATCAATTAAGCTTTTTTTCCCATTTCAAGATGGCCGTTCTTGTCTTCGTTTCTTCTCGGCCAAGTTCGTTTCTTTCCCGCGTGTAGTAGTCGCTGGCCGCCATTTTCTTCTTTGCTCGCTTCCTTCCCCCGTCAATCGAATGTTCTCGAAGTTTCCCGGCTGAGATGGCACGCTCTGATTGGTCCCCGCGGTCGGCGTCTCTGCGAAGCCCCTCGTGCAAAGGGCGAAAAGCGCCAGTTCGGAGGCCAGCGTGGGTGCTGTGAGGACGTGTAAAGAAAAAAGGAAATCAGCTCCGGCCTCTTGATTTTCTCTGCGGCTGACCAACATCACGGTTTTGAATTGTTGCAAGATGTGAACAGATAGTTTCACGGCCAGAGGGCCAACTTCTTTTTAATTCAATGATCACCGTATAAATTTATTCTTTTTTTTTTTTGGCCGTCTGCCTCGATTTGGCCACCTTGCCGATGCGTCACCATCACTGCCGCTTTTGATGTGAATTGGGCATAAGGCCCCCACCCCCTGTTTTTTTTTTGTTTCGACGAAGATCTACTACCAGTTTCGACGTCTCGTGCTACGATCTACTATGCTGTGATCATTTTTCCCCAGACCGGGAGCCGCTAGTGCTTCATAATATGTCCCGTGTCGATCGCGAAGTCTCCGACGCCTGATTGTGCCGTCCGTATCCCTTTCAAGGAGAGACCAAGATGCCGGCTCCGGGAGCCAACAGCGACCGACCGTCAGTTCCCTGAAACACCGAGACCAGGCCTGCCATTGGATCCGTGGGTGAGATCGATCCGATTTCCTTTTTCTAACATCCTTATGCTACTTTTTCTCCACCATAAGCTGGATCAGCGTCATCATGCTTCAAGCCGCGCTAGAACTATTCTTTTTTTGGTACTTGTAACGTTTAATGGGGGGGATTTAAAATCAAATGCTAAATTTTCTTTTTCTACTTTGTGTGCTATTCTGATGTATAACTTTCAGTAACAATGTTTAATTTTCTTTTGTTAAAATGATAATAGTGGATGCCATGTTAAATTCTGGTTTGGCCTATGCTAATCTCTGTAATTCTTTGAGTTGTTCTGCACATCAATGTATTTTGCTGCACCCTTTGGTGTAAAAATTGCAAAGTTCCACTTTTTTTTTTTTTTTTGGTAACTATTTAAACTCACCTGTTGGATTGTAAAGGTGGGGTTTCAAGTAACAGTTAGGGATTTAGTGCGGGATTTTCATCAGATGCTTTGTGAGGCTTGGGGAAGGTGGGGACTTGTTTGCCCAATTTTTTCTTTTCTTTTTTTGATCGGATAAATTTTTTTTTTATGCTGCAGCAGAGCCTTTAACTTAAATTTTGGATCCAATCGAGCTACTTTTGTCATGACAATTTTAATTATGCATTTTCTTTTTCTTTTTTTTTTTGTTTAATTTACAAGGGCTAATAATGGGAAATTAAAGCACTCTAGAATTTTTGTTTTTTGAGCATTACTACCACGCGCTGTAATACCCCTGCGCTGTGTTTTTCTTACTTAAATTTCTAATTACTGATGTCGCGAGCCCACTAGTTGTTACCCCCTGTTATTGTTGAATAAAATTTGTATTTTTGGTGATCTAATGCAATGTCTCTGTGTTTAATTTACCACATTTCTAACACACACTTCAGGCAAGGCTGAGATCATTGGGTTATTTTCTACTCAAACAGTCACAACGCAATGGACAAAATCTTAATTCTGTTTTGGCAACTTGCTTAGTTAGAAAATCTAAATTTTTACCTGGCTAAACTAATTTTCACGGCAGTAGTAGTAGCATACTACAGTACAAATTTACTGTCTGTTTTACTATGTAAGTTTCCTTAATACACATTATTGTATTAAAATGGACAATGATAATATTTAATTAAAAGTAAAATTATTACATCTTGTTATGTCTGATTATTGTCACTTGGCAACAACAACAAGAAAAACCTGTGTCCATTGTGATATCAAGTAGAGGTGTGCTGGATCGTTAAATTAGATATGCAGAAATGGATCTGTAAACAGACCATAAAACACCTAGGATGAACAGAACCTGATTACTGAATAGGCCCATAAGACCCGGGCCTATAGTAAAAAAAGTCTAGGGGCCTCAAAACTACAATATTTATTATTTATACTTGTGGAATGGCGGGCCGCAAAATAACAGCAGGCCTATAGTATCAGAAAGTGTTAATCAGGCCCTGAGGATGAACACTTATTATCGACTATACATGTGTGTCATTGCAATTGGACAAGAGTGATCATTGTTTTTAGCATTTCTCTAAGAGACATTTAAGAAATTAAAACTTGTTCGAATGTTTCATTTTTTTAATTACAAATACATAAAATTTACATTAATAAATTTGTTTTAATTAATCATGATACTCACATAAAGAGATCACATTGCCATCTGTCTTCAGCACTGAACTGCAGAGATTTCTTTTACTCTTGCAGCTTGTAAAACTGGACAGATAACTTCATCCTATTTTACAAGCCGAAAAAGTACAAGTGCAATGCTGCTGCTTCAAATGTACAGCAAAATTGTACAAGCACTCATTAGGCATAAAGAATATGAACTGTATCGATCACATTCCTAAAAAAAAAAACAACAAAAAACAGACTATAATATTAAAGGAAACTAAAAATGTAAACAAATTGTCACTTCAAGATGCAACCAGAAAAATTTTTCAAGGGCGGGAGGGATATGAAATAAATAAACCTTGTATCTGCATGACATACAGCTTATGCTAACTAATCTGATAATTTCGGACAAAGAAGGGGATACAATTTATAAATTCACAGTGCAAAATAATAGCAACGCACTGCATGCAGAACTCAAAAAAAGCCACACATTTCATACTATGTCACATATGACCTGTCACCCAAGCAGTGGCGTAACTATGGGGGAGGGGGAGGGAGCCCTGGGACCCAAATCACTATTGTCTGTGGTAGAAATGAATGTGCAGGATATATATGTGAACATATATGATAAAGTCAAATATTGGCACAACATCTGCAGCGACAAGACCTGCGCTGCTCAACTGTGCCTTCGTGACCATGGACTATGGGGTACGGATGCCATATACCTTGGCCAGGTGGTCAGCCTGATGCGAAGCCCACAGTGTTTGACCCCCAAGCAAGCCTAGTCCTCATTTTATCGGCCTACTCAATGGATGAAAGGCTGAGTTGACACCTTGCCCAGCTTGGGATTACATATATGATCAGTATGCATAAAAACTATATACATGTTAATACATATGCTTGTATCAATATGAATCATTAGCGATGTCAACCCCAGGGCCCATACTTAGTCGGGTTATGCATGGAATTTTAAATTTCCGTCAATTAAAAAAATATAATAAAATCTGATTTTATAAGCTGATAATTGAGCATGTAAACAAAACAATTCAAACATTTTTTACAAAAAAGCAATATGTAGATAAATCTAACTAAATAAAAATGGATTGCATTGACTTTACTGATTAATAATGTCAAAGAAACATGCTTAATTTGAAAAGTTATGATTTTATTAATCAGTAAATAATAGTACTACTAATTACTAAAATTGTTTTAATTTTCTTTAAATGTGCGAGAAAATTTCTAACACTGTTGGACTGTTTACAATTTTATTTATGAGGTAGGATGACAGAAAATCACCTTATGATTGGAAGAAATCATAAGATGAAAAAACAATACAAGTTTTTCTAAATAAGCAAAAAATAAACACATTATAGGAAAAATTGCAATTATAATAAGCAATGTATAGTCATATTCAATAAAAATTAAATATTTAAAACTCTCAAATGTGACTGTTCTATGCAAGCGTACATCATGGCACAGAATTTACATTAATTATACATTTAATCTAGCATCGATCAATGGAGGTCGAAGTGAAGCCCTTAAAGTAGAAATATCATTTTCTTTTTATGTAATGTGTACCACAATAGTCTAACCAACACAAATTTGGTAAAATTAGTGGCTGGGATAGGTAAATAAAACATTTAAAAAGATAGAACGTGTTAAATTTAATTTCATTACAATACTATCACTTTCACAAATATCTTAACATTCAAATTTTGTTCACATGTAGTAAAAAAAATGCATACAATTAGCCTTTGCTAAAAATACACCATCATTTACGCACTAAAAATGAAACATAAAATAAAAAGCTGAAACAAACTGTAAATATGCAACATATGAATAAATAAAATTGATAATACTTTACCTTATAAATGTAAAAATGTTTGCAAATGTCCTCGATCTCCAAAGTACACAGCTTCTTCTTCACTGTAAACAATCAAATATTGACGATCACTACGGATAATGAGTGGTCTGAACCCGTCGTTATAAATTCAGCAGTTTTTCAGGGTACGTTAAAGAAAATGATTGCCGTTCTGTGAGCTTGCATACCGTTTAATGATCATGAAGGAATATAATGATAATCATTAGAAATAATGATCATTATAAAGAGCCTGCATATGGGGGTAAAATACCGGATCGCTCTCCCCCCCCCAAATGGAAACTATACATGCTACTGATATGTATAGATGAGGGTGCTTTTGCAGCACTTTTTATAGTTGATATTACTGAGTTTCTATAATCCGGAAATTTCTGTAATCCGGAATCAGTAAAGTCCCAGCGATTCCGGATTTGAGAAGTTCTACTAGAACTGAACTGTATCATTTGAATCATAAGCGGCACCACGTGCAAATTATGATTCAAATGATACAGTTCAGTTCGTAGGCCACAATATAAATTCTTAGTTTGGGTAAATTTCAGATTAGATTAAAGTTTTACAGTCCAATTTATTGTTTTAGTGTAAAGTAATCATGATTTATATTATAAAATAAATTAAATATCGGAACTGCAAGCAGAAAACTAATTTGAAACAGTTAAAAGTATATGAAATGTTTAATAAAAAAATTAGTTCTGCTTAATTCAGTTATTATTTTTTTAAAGTAATCTTTAGATATCTTTTTTCCGGGGGGGGGGGGGGGGGGGGGTGCATGTTGATAGAGAAAAATTTTGTCATTTTTTTATTGCTATATGATTGAAACTACTAAATAATAAACAGGTGTTTTGTTTTGTTTTTAAATTTAAATGTAATTTTAAGATACATTTATCTGCCATGTTATGTTTTTGTTATAGATTGCTCCCGATATAACGTAGGTTGTATAAAAAACTTTTAAATATGAAAACTGCCAATAGATGGTGCTACCGGTCGATTCCAGAAAACCAGAAAATTCAGTTATCCGGAAAGGGTTGGGTAAAACTGATTCCGGATAATTGGTCCTGTACTATCTATATATATATATATACATATATATATACTTTTTACCTTGTTTAAGATTTGCATGTTTTTAGAACAATTATATAAATATTCTTAGTAAATATCTTTGTATCTAAGATGACCGTATGTTTAATTTTTCCACTCACACAGACACATTGCCAAGTCAAATCATAGTCTTAATTTTTTAACTATATTTTTTGTCACAAAATTAAAGCCTAGCCTGAGCCTGTACCCCTATTTATCTCGAAAAGCGGTATAGTATTTTGTAAAAGTGTATTTTATGGTAGGTACTAGAGATGTAACGAATAGTGATTTGGCCGAATACCAAATATTCGGCCAATAGCTCAGGCCGAATACCAAATATTCGGCTCATAGTTTAGGCCGAATACCGAATATTCGGCGGCTGAATATTGCATTTTTAAAAATTTCATTTTAACTGTAAATAAAATATTGCTTTTCAATTTTGTAATTAAATACTAAATAAAGATTAATTAAAATTCATTTTATATTATTTGTAGGTACTTAAAAACAAACAACAGTATTTTATCTGTAAAACTAAAAAAATATTGATCATGATAAAATATCTTTTATAAAGTTAAACACTAATAACAGCATAATTATATTTTGAGATATTCATAATTTAATAAATATGCTATGCTAAATGTCATTAATCTGGTAACTATACATAATCACATCATGTTTTGGGTTTTACAGACTCTGAGCAAAACATATTTAGCAGCTTTTCAAAATTATGCTTATAATTAAGGATCTGAAAAAAATCCTTCTACCCCTACCCAATAAAGAAATTAAAAAATCAAGTCAAGTATTGTCAATAAGTAGAAAAGTCTGCAATTCTGTAATACTATTATTGCATTAGATTATGTTTCATTCAGCGTAAAATTCAATGAATTAGGATATTTTATTATATAAGATTAACTCATTGAAGTATAACTAAGCACTATTATTTGTAAATGCATTTAAAAAAATATTTCTCTCTCTTTTTTTTTCCTAAAATTATTCAGCCGAATATGTAACAATATTCGGCCACAAGTATTCGTCCGAATACCTGTTCAGTATTCGGCCAACTGAATATTCGGCTTACCGAATATTCGGCAAAACAGCCGAATAGGCCGAATACCGAATAGTGGCCGAATATTCGTTACATCACTAGTAGGTACTGCCTTATATTATTTGCATTCTTATTACGAATATATTCTCTAAATTATATTATATATTACCATGTTTTTTCGAGGAGCGGGGGAGCACCAAAAAGTTATTGTGGCCCGGGCACCAGTTAATCTCACTACGACACTGCTTGCACTCACAGATTTGTACTTGCCACAAAGACTTTTCCAGAGGCTTTGCAAGTGCTCAACTCTTTGGTGGCAACTGTCAATTAAATAAAATCCAGCACTCTCAATACTCGCCTATTCAAGGAACTGGCAATTAGCGTAAATACGGGTTAGGACCCCTTAGAAAGACCCCCACGAAGGGCACCCCACCCATCGGCCTAGAGCCCACACATAGCTAATCGGCCGTAATCCCACAAACCAAAATCAAGGAACTGTCTAAAACATGAACTCTGATCACAAAGTTCTTTTCTACACTGCTGTATGGAGTTATCAAAAGGAAATGTGTTTGGCTGAGTATTTGAATTGAAATATGAAATAAAGCAATTCTTAGAAATGAAAGGAAAACATGACTTCATGACATATTTTGATGATGAGACTTGGATCTAAAGAACAGATTACATATCTGACTCTTAGCTAAACAAGCTAAATTTGAAACTGCAGGGCAAGGAAACACACATTATTCACGTTAGAGATAGTATCCAAGCTTTCGTTTCAAAGCTACAAAACTTGCGCTATAAAGTGAATCTTGGAGTATTTACTATGTTTGAAAATCTATGCACTAAAACTGAAGACTCCGAAACAGGAATTGCAATTCATTTAAGAGAGGAAATTTGTAACCACCTTGAAGCCCTTGAATGCGAAATTCAAAGATATTTCCAGGAGCTCACTGAACAAGAAGCTGCATTAGTGCAAAACCCATTTCACATATCTTTGGATGTCGTTGACCTTCCCGATGAAGTGCAAGATGAATTTTTGGAAATTCAAAATGACTCTTCAGCCCGTGATTTATTCCAGAAAAATCATTAACTGAATTTTGGTGTGCAATGCATCATCATATCCATGAGTTTCAAAGATTTCATTTTAAATA
Source organism: Cheiracanthium punctorium (assembly GCA_038373885.1). Taxonomy (NCBI): domain Eukaryota; kingdom Metazoa; phylum Arthropoda; class Arachnida; order Araneae; family Cheiracanthiidae; genus Cheiracanthium; species Cheiracanthium punctorium. The sequence goes on along the minus strand of JAWZYV010013845.1, from coordinate 168,406 downwards.
TTAGTGCCATTTGCAACTAACTTATGTGTGTGAAACTGGATTTTCAACACTATTAAATATTAAGATAAAAGACGGGAATAAACTAGATGTCCAGGATGACATGAGATTGGCTTTGTCAAAAACAGCCAAAAATATCAAAACGTGAATCAGATGCAACCTCAGTCATCACATTAAAAATTAATACTTAACAGTGATGTTTTTATTATTATTATTATCATTATTATTATTAAGTCAAAAAAAATGTTATTCTGTTTATTTTTTATTTAATTGATGTTTGCTGTTGGGAACGGAGGTCACAAGTGTTATTTAAAAATAGAAAAGGGATTGAAATTAAAAAAGGCTGGAAACCACAGGTTTAAAGGCAGAAAAAGGGGGGAGGAAAGAAGAGAGACTCCAGAGAAGTTCAAACTCAACACCTTTTCTCTTCAGCCGGTGCTGATTACAATCGGCGCCAAATGAAACAGACGAGTGCTTGTTTTAGGCTTTTGGTGTTGTGCAATAACTCTTGGTGCTTTTTTTTTCAATCATTAAAAGAATATAGCTTAAAAACGTTATAGAATAAATAAATTTATATTTAAATTTCTGTAAAATATATGCTTTTTTTTTGTTGTTCATAGTAAATCAAATCTTCAAAAATGAAAAAAATTCCACAGAAATTATGGAGAATCCGAAGTAGTTGGCATTTCTGAGTATTTATGCAGCACATAATTAATATATTTATCTGTACTATGAACCAAGTTCTGCAAAAATTCAAATAGTTATGAAAATATTTTATAAAAGCTTGGTATTTTTTTTTTAAACAGTATTTTTAAGACAAATTTGGACACAAAATAAATAGATACAGATTTTTTTTTTATCCTGATTCATAATACAGCTAGTCAACATCCAAGCATGCTGGCAAACTTTTGAAGGGAGAGCGTGCGGCGAGAGCTGGGTTTGAACCCAGGGACTTATGGGTGGTAGAATGAGGCGCAGTCCAGCTCGGCCAAAAGGTACCTATTCGACCGGCCTTCAATTGCCGGGTGTTGTGTGCGCGGAGGTGATCTCGTGCCGCCACACTACTCCCCCCCTAGAGAGTCAGTCGGAGGCTGACGAACGATATTCCAAGCGTTATGGAATGCTGCCACTCGTTGTGGACTTTTTGAGGTTGCTGCCGCTCGTTGCGGACTTTGAAAGAGAGCCGAGCGAGAGATGGAAGAGGTCGGTGCTGGCGCCATCTGTCGCTATTGGCGAGAAGGAGAATGCGTGTTCGTAGTCCGGGTTATCAGTGAAGGGAGAGCGTGCGGCGAGAGCTGGGTTTGAACCCAGGGACTTATGGGTGGTAGAATGAGGCGCAGTCCAGCTCGGCCAAAAGGTACCTATTCGACCGGCCTTCAATTGCCGGGTGTTGTGTGCACGGAGGTGATCTCGTGCCGCCACACTTTCAAGTCAATACTTCATCTCAAGCTTTGAATGAAACAGAATTTCGTAATTACATGACTCAATCAAAATAGGTATCTACCACCAGCACTATTTGTGGAAATACTAGTAATTATGATAAAAATAGTTATTAATTATTATTTCCTACCACTACTGATAATAACAGAGCTTCCACAGAGAACGATTATTCTAATGTGACTGATAACTCTCCTTTACATACGGAAGGCAATCGCTAAGATATACCCACTTCAAACTCACTTCTGTCCCTCTTCGATACTCACACAATGAAGTTTACATAAAATATAATCCCCAAGAAAGAGAGAGTACTGTTCTTTAACTCAAAATTTTTTACTTGTAGTGTTTTTGCACTACAAGAATTATATGTATATTTTACTTGTAGTGAAAAAGATTTAAACAATTGCAAAATAAAATTTCCGAAGTTGAGAATGCTATAATCTTAAAAAATCTTAATAAGAACAAGGTGGATGCAAAGCACTAAAGCAAAAAATAGAAGCAGAAACAATTACTACTATTTGTCAGTAATTCGAACTTATTTTAGATTTATTGGAAGAAATATGATCTCAAATTGGTGTCGATTCTGTTACAAAAACAAAAGCTTATGGTCTTTACAAGAAGATAAAACATAATTTACAAGATAAAAGTATTGTCTGAAATTTTGGAAACATCTGACTTGAATGTTATTGATTGCACTTCAATAATTGAAAGTACAGAAAGAAGACTAGTGGAAATTAATGCAGATAATGATAGAATGGATGATTTTGATCAAAAGTGCTGCAGCATTTAGTGAAAAGTTTAGCATTGATGATTTCCAACTGCTTCACAGAAGAATGCTCCCAAAAAATCTGAATGCTCGAGAAACTGAAGCAAATTTGGAATTTAAAGTTTTTTAGAAAATAAATCAAAGCTGTTTTAGAAACATTATCTAGTGGCCTTCAAGAAAATGTTTCCACTATGAAGATAAAATTTTATCCCTTCATTGTATCTTCCTATTTTCTTTAAATAAAGACGCTTTAACAGATATTGCAATCGGAATCATACTTGATGTATCCTTTGAATTAAAACCCGATATGCATGCACTGAAAAGTGAATTCGATATTTTATTTGATCTTTGCAAAGATAGGAATGTGTCATCAATGGATGCAGTAGTATAAATTGTGGTAACTTTTCAAAACACACTCAAATAAGCATTTAAACCAGGGGTTCTCCACCTTTTTACCCCTTAGACCCCCCCCCCTTGAAAGATTTTTTTTCAATAGACCCCCTAATTTTTTTTAATACCTAAAAAAAAAACCACCATGCATGAAGTTGAAGGACAGTTCAATAATAATTATTAAAAAAATACATTTTATTTCTTTACAGAATTAAACGTAATTGCAACAAGAGAAAATTAGGTCTAAAGCTCCATTAGAGTTGCTGTATGCTGATGTATGGGGTCCTCAGGCCATAAGGGAGCGAATGGAAGAAAGATATTTTTTGACAATCGTTGATGATTTTTGGCGTAAGATTACTTATTCCCCATGACGGAAAAATCTGAGGTATGTGGCACTGTTAAATTTTTTATTACAAAAATCGAAAATTCTTTGGATCGTAGGGTTAGAACATTTCAGACCGATAATGGTGAATGGTGGTCCGAATGGTGAATGACCGATAATAGTGAATGGTGGTCCGAATGGTGAATGACCGATAATAGTGAATGGTGGTCCGAATTGGTGAATAGACAGTTGCAAAAATATTTTTACCAAAAGGGAATCCAGCATGAGCAAACCAATATATTTATGCCAGGGCAAAACGGGGGTTTGCAAAAAGGTATAATCAAACGGTGGCTAGTGTTGTGTTTAAATTTTTGTGAGGGGATTATGTTTTAATAATTCAATGCAGTAACTTTTTATTTTAAGTGTGTCAACTGTCAAATGTTTATGGTCTAATGTTAGTAATTAATATTGTAGTTTAATTTAAGTACCTTTTGTCAGGAGATATAATGGTCTGGGTGACTCTTCTTTTTTATATGTCAATAGCTTTATTCTTTAATTACTACTAATTACCCTTTTTATTTTTGGTTTTCCTAAATAATTACCCTTTACTTTAAATTAATTCTGCCTTGTTTTCCTTATCTACGGAGGTGAATATTTAATTTTTCTGCTAACTATTACGTTAGGCTATTGAGAAAAACTCAATATGCATGCACTGAAAGCACTAACTTCCTTTCTGCAATAATACTTTCCATCTTTTGTTTAAGTCCAATTATTTTTACTCATTTCCGATTTAAATTTCAGCTCCTAATTTTACCCAGGGTTGTCTCGGATGATTAGCTATCTTCCACTAAAAATTTAGGAAAATTCATAATGATTTTAAGGCACTTTGTTGTCGTTAAGTAAATTTTCTCATTCAAAATGGCCTTGCTTTGGTTTTCTCCATTTTTTTTCCCTTCCTTCAGGTAGCTTCTTCCCGACCGCCATTTCTTTTTTATCCCTCCCCCCCCCCTCTATCGGTCGCAGGGTGGAACTTTCACGGATGAGATTGTGCACTCTGATTGGTCCCCCATGTACAGCGGAACGCGCGCGAGGTGGCGGGAATATTCATTCTGAGAGCTGACGCGGCGCTGCTAGGTGGGTGATTCCTGTCTCTCTTCTCGGCTTTTGTGGTCGAAGCTCAACGTTTGTCGGCCCATCGTTTATCCATTAAGATTTAAATCACAGAAATCTTAGGCCAGATGGCCAGCACGTTGACTTGATCACCCTCTTTTTTTTTTTTGTGCGTTATCTTCCGGAAGCCTTACTTCATCTTATAACATGTCTTTTTTTTTTCGTTTACCTTCTGCTTCCTCAAGTTTTGGCCACTTTGCCGATGTATCACCACTGCCGCCATTGAGTTCCCCCTTTTTTTTTGGCGACTTCGGCTTGAGGCCCCCTCCCCCTGCTTGGTGGAGAGCGATTCCAGCATGGACGCCCCGTCTTAATGCTCCTGCACCACCAGCCAGCCGTGTGAGCCCAAATGATTCTGCTCAGAGTCCATTGTTTCCCGGCATGGGAGCCGCTTGTGATAAATAGAATGTTCCTAGTGGACTGCTGATTCATAGATTTCTGTTTGTGCCATCTGCAGACCGTGATCCCTTCCAAGGAGAGACTAGATGCAGGCTCCGGGAGCCTCCAGCGTCCGACCGACTATGCCTTGAGAATTGCCGAGGCCAGGCCTGCCACTGGAACCATGGATGAGATCTTTCTGATTTTCTCCCTCTATCTTCTTTATGCTACAATTCTCCCCGATAAGCTTGATTTCAGTGTCTTCATGCTTCAAACCATACTTGAACTCTCTCTTATTATTGAAGAACTTTATTACATTAAAAGGGGGGAAAATTTAAAACAAATTTGTAAAGCTAAAATTTTTTTTCTTTGAGTAATTTCCTGATGTGTAACTTACCTGTAACGCCATGTTTTAATTTTTGTCAATTGTTGAGTTCTCTTAATTATGTCAAAGCATGTTAATAACCTTCCTATTTTGGGGGTCGTAATTTATGTTTTCTTTACTTGGCTTACTGATCTTGCTCACTGAAATTTCTTGATTGTGTCTGTTTGCATATCGTAATTTTGTTGCAAATGGGGAGGTCATAAGAGTGTAATGTGTTTCTTTGTTTACTAATTAAGCTCTTCTGTTGGGTTGTAATTGTGGGGATTTAAGTATCAGGCGAGGATTTTTGAGAGGGATTTCATTTGATGTCTTGAGTAGGCATGAGGGAAGTGGGGACTTGTTTGCCGAAATTTTTCTTTTTTTTAACTTTTGTTTGGGATCCCAAACGATCTCCTTAGTGTAATAGCAAATTTTAAATGATTTTTTTTTTTTTTCTCTTGCCAAGGGTTAATTAAGGGAAACAATCTCACTCGAAGATTTTTGTGCAATAACTTTGTGCTGTATTACCCCTGCAGAGTAATTTTTTTCTCGTTATTCAAATAATGTGAGGCTGCCAGTTGTTTACCTTTTGTTGTTAAATAAATTCATTATTTGGTGATCAATCTTTATGTCTGTATTTATTTCACTACTCTTCATTCACACATACCCGGCAAGGGAGCCCACTTCGGGTTATCTTCTTTTTAGCAATCACAACACAATGGTTTACTACTTTGAAATTTGTTTTACTTAAATCTTAACTTTCTCACAGCCGTGGTAAATACCACACTAGTGGTGCTAGAACAGTCCTTCAGGAATCTGGTCTACCTGAATATTTTTGGCCCGAGGCCATGTTATATTTTACTTATACGTGGAATCGAGTTTTGCGTAGGAGTACCCAGGCAGAAGAGGAAAAAGCATAGCGCAAGAGCCCAAAAAGGTTTCCTCGTAGGATATGCATTTCACACAAAGGGATACCATATTTGGATGCCAGAGTTCGATAAAATTATAGAAACCATTAATGTTTCTTTCAATGAGGACATGGTGTATAAGGATGCTTTAAGTGGAGCAGTGCTGGGTCCCAAAAATGATGGTGCGTCAACAACTGCTAGTAAGGATAGCACCGATACTAGTCACAATGGTGATGGTGAACCTGGATACCCCAATGTCCCTCGTGAAACGGACAGTGACGAAGGTGATTCTGAAAGTTACTAGAATGAAATTGCTAGTCCTGTTCCAGAACCGCGAGTAGTAAACTGGGAGAGGAAGCAAGTCATGAGAAGTGACAGGTCGCGAGTTGATGTTTACTAGTATGAAGAGGGAAAAAGAGAAAGGTTAAGGTCCCTAAATGATGTGTCAAAATACTTCTCTAAAAATAATCTTGTTTTTAACCCTGACCTTTTTGATTTGAAAGCCACAAACCAGACTGAAGACCTTATTTTAGGCAGTCCAAACATAGTTTCACCCAACAATAGTGACGTTGAAACCACTGGTAATCTTAGTACGTCCAGCTGGCTAGATCGAGTCCGATCCCTAGGACATATAAACAGGCAATCAAACCAGGATATAAGGAGTAGTAGTTAAATGCAATGAAGGAGAATTAGAAATCATGAGAGTCCGGGACGTCTGGCATTTAGAGAAGTTACCAAATGGTGCTACACCTGTTGGCTGTAGGTGGGTTTACACCGTAAAAAGAGATGATGCAGGAAAAATTGTTAGATTCCAAGCGTGCCCAGTTGCCCTGGGCTTTAAACAAGAGAAGGGTGTATCTTACGATGAAACCTTCAGCCTTGAGGTCAACTTTAGCCTAATCATCAGATTTTTCTTTGCTTTCCTCGTATCCTATAAAGGTTGGTACCATTTGCAGTGTGACATGAAAGTGCATATCTTTATGCTCCTCTAGAAGAGAAGATATACATGTCCCAGCCTCCAGGTTTTGAAACTTCTGGGCACAAAGACAAATTTTGTCGTTTAGATCATGCAATATATGGCCTACGGCAGAGTGGCCGTCAGTGGTTTTTTGAAATTCACTGTTTTGTTGGGGATGGGTTTTTGTAAATTTAAATGGGGCAACTGTGCTTAAGTATTAGGAGATTTTTTTTATTTTGATATATATTGGTGATTTTGTAATTTTTGGTCGAGATCAAAAGGTTTTAGATAAAACACTAAATGACTTAAAAGGCATTTTGGCATTAAAGTACTAGGTAGGTCTCTAACTCTTTTGGGTGTGGAGTTCGATGAAGATAAGGGTACAGTCTGGATACATCAACACTCATACATTGAGGAAGTCCATAATCGTTTCAGACATTTTAAAATTCCCATTTCATCACTCCCAATCACTAAAGGTTCAGTTTTTTTTAAATCATCCTGTCCCTCTACAGCAGATGAAGAAAAGGAAATGTCAAAGCTTCCATATAGGAGTGTATTAGGGTGTTTGTCATTTTTAGCTAACAGAACTCACCCAGATATATGGTACGCTGTCAACATATTATGTCAGTTTCAGTCTAATCTAGGAATGTGCCATTGGGATGGATTATTAAGACTTTAGGGATATGTTGTCCATACTGTTGATTTTTGTTTAGAATTATCTTGTAATCAACCACTAATCACAGCCTATTCCGACGCTGATTTTGCTGCCAATAGAGATGACAGAACTTCTCTTGGAGGACAACTTATTTTATTTGGGAACGCCCCCATTGGGTGGCATACTTTTAAGGAGAAATGTGTCAGTTTGTCGACTGTGGGGACAGAGTTTTTTCTACAACACAGGCTGTAAATGAAATTGTATGGTTTACTAGGATATTAAATGAATGTTATGATAGGGGAATTGTGACAGGTGAACACGAAACTCCTATTTTATATGCAGACAATCAAGCTGCCATTGACTTTGTGAAATCATCTATTGAAAATTGATAGAAACATATTGATGCTAAACTGTTTTCCATAAGAGACTTATTTAACATGCAAAAGTTTACTCTTAGATTTGTTTGAAGTAAGTCGAACCTCGCAGGCACTTTCACCAAGCCACTCACCAAGTTTGAGCTGCAGAAGTTCATTGCACAAATTTTTAAAATGTCATGACATGATTTGTTACCTATATCTATGACTACTCTTTTTGTATCACTGGTGTAATGTGGAATTTTGAGAGAATGGAACTGAATTTTTATTACTGAAAGGTTATTTTTAATTTTTGGATGCATCCACATGTTTAAGTGTATGTTTCTTTCATGATATAGTACATATATAATCGAAATAGGTACTTTCTTTTTATAAGTGCATTGAACGTATGTTGCATAAGTCGGGGCCTCGCAAGAGTGTGTGCATATATCTTGTGTGAATGTATGATTTGAAAATTTCTAGTATGTACTTATATGGAAAAGTGTTTCTTCGTTTTTGTTTAAATGAATAATGTTTTTGCATATAACTATGAAGTGTAGTTGCATACAGTGCCTTTACCCAGGATGTTTTTTTTTTTTTTTTTTTTTTTTTTTTTTTTTTAAATGTAGGTTCTTTCCAGATAAAACATTAAATAAATACTAAGTAATCGGAGAAAGCAAAAAAAAAAATGTTTGATGATGAATTATGCATTTCAAATATCCCTCCTGCAAATTATGGACAGAGTTCTTTCAGAGCTTCGAAATCGAATCCAATCGATTGATCTAATTAACCTAAAATTCAGTTCTCTCCATGGAACTAAGTTTCATTCCTTGTCTGTGGATGAACTTAAAATTCAGGGAGTTGAATTATCCAAAGAATATAAAGAAGAAAAAAATGAAAATGAAATTATTCCTGAGTTTGAAAGCTTTAAACATCCTGCTTAGATGAAAAAATTAAAAAATCGTCTCCATTTGAGCTTCTCACTTTTATCTATAAAAATAATCTTCAAGATGCATATCCAAATATAGTGACATCTTTAAGAATTTTTTCCACAATGGCAGTCTCAGTCGCTTCAAATGAAAGGAGCTTCAGTAAACTGAAACTCATCAAAACGTATCTCCGAAACACAATAGATCAGCAACAATTCACTAATTTAAGTATAATCTCAATTGAACATGAGCTGGCTTCAAAACTTTTCTATGATGATATTATATCATTGTTTGCAGCTAAGAAGGCTTGAAAAATAAAATTTTAAATTGAGACATAGCTTCAAATTATAAAAGTAATTAGTATGCATAAATTTCTTTATAATTACGCGAAACTTCATAAATATAATTAAAACTGTAAAAAGTTAAAAACTGTATTTTCCTTTCAAAGAAAAAAAAAATTATATAAGGAGAATGAATAATGACATATATGCACCTAAATGCATGTAAGCAGTATTGAGTATTTTATTGCATTTCAAGGACTTAGAACATAATGAATTATATTGGAAATTTGCTTTGTGATAAGATATTGAACTTCTTTCGTTTCAAGAATAGGGGCAAATGCTACTTAATTTGGTACTTACATACAAAAACGGACACCAGTTTTCATTTTTTTTTAAATTGTGCCAAAAATGTGCCAACGTGCCAAGAGTGAAAAATGTTCCAAGAAGGTACAAACACGTCATTAAACGCAGCCATCTTTGTAAGTACGGACTCTTTTTTTTTTTTTTTTTTTTCTTTTGCTATGTCATTTCCCATGCAAGGAAAATTATAGAGAATATACTAGACAGATTTTGCCAGAACTTTAGAGAAAACTCCCTAAAAAGTATAAATACGCGAGTAGGTCATCCCATTGTTTCAGTCTTTAAGTGGCTTTTCTATCAAACTCTAGCTATTAAGAACATGACGCTTTGCATAATTTTGATGCCAGAGGCACCGTTGTTTTGCCAAGCTGTCTTTAAAAATTATTTTGTGAATTCAGTATTGTTTAATGCTGTGGAGGAGTCAAAAGGTTCATCTCGAGTATTCTGATATTTTAGGAAATGGAACAATTTTATTTACTGTAAAGAAATTGCAGTATTTGAGGAAATTTCTCCGATTGATAACTATTTATCTACAGAATTACTGCTTGTAAATTCCTGTAAATTTTGCTTTGAAGACTGTTTGAGAAGTTGCTAAAAACAGTTAAGTGTTTTGTCTTAACATCTCAACTGGCTACTGAAACTATCTACAAACCCCAGACTTTAAAGCATACAGCAATGTGGATTATATACCACTGTGTCATTCCGATAGTTGGCTGCATTGTTTTGGGAATTTTGAAGTTCTGTCAATTTTTTGATTATGAAAACACATCTTTTACTGTAGTGAACTACAATGGGCTTATCTGTTCTTTAGAGATATTTCTCAAAATCTACGGGTGGACACTGTTGCGCTCCGCTGTGTTTATCATGTTGTTAGTACGGTTACACGCCCTCAACTGAAACGTTCTACGTGAAAAACAGAAATTGCATTGTTACTCCTAGAAAAAATTGCCATTTTTCTCAAAATAGTTGCTTTTTAGCTGTTTTTACATGTAAATAGTCGCCCAGTTGTCTATTCTCGACTATACAAGCAAACAGTCTCATTTTAGTAAGCAGTTGGCACCCTGGAATTAGGAACTAGATTAACAATATACATTAAAATCCGAACCGGTACAAACAAAATACAGTACGTCAATATAAAATTCCAAAGGAAACCAACAAAGCATTTTATTAAAAGAGGCATTATGATAGTAAAAAAAAGAAATTAAAGACATTGTCAGCACAATATCTTAAGTAGTTAAGAAAGTTAAAGAGAATAAATTAAATATTCAGGTTCCTCCCAAAATTTCCTTTTATGACAAGCGTGGCTCACTGAGATAAGTACAGGATAAAGATACTGAACAACTGAACTTCGTAAGAGCAGAGCATGGCTCTGGCTGACTGGGATCTTCCCTTCCCCGGCTATCCAGACACACCGAGAACAATAGGAAACCCCGTATAAGCGGTAGTTCGCATTCCTTCCGCCGTGGCGTAGTTATATGTCCTGAACAGAGCGATTTAAAGGGCCAGTCCATATGATTAAAAGGGCATTAAAACTGTCAAAATTGCTTGATTACATTTTTTTGTTGTTTTGTTTTGTTTAAACAGAATGTATCTTTATCTATAAATATTTTGAAACGTTTCTTCATCCATGTACATATTGAAAAAAAATTTAAGAAATTATTAGTTGGTTAATGCTTTTAGGAGCTTCTTCGTCATGTAATAAATTAATAATAAATAAATATATTAATTTATGTTTTATTTAAATCTTCAGAAGACTGTTATACTTTTTAAAGACTTGTTTTTCGGAACTTCTACATATTTTAATATATTAATACAGCATTCTCCCTATACGTAAAAAACACTCAAAATACTGGGGTTAAACGATAAAATAAATAAAAACTTTGTGAAAAAAACACACATAAAATGTAACTTATAATAGTTACGATCGTTTCGACCAAAAAATTCTTTCGGTCTGCATGAGAAAAAGTCCGAGACGCAGAGGCGTAGCCAGAGGGGGGCTGCTGCCCCCCGCCCCGAAATGGGACAATTTACTTAGCTTACAATTTGATATTTAGCTTACAATGAACTTTAGCTTTTTAGCTTTAAATATAATACCCAGCCCACCCCGAAATAAAATCCTCGCTACGCCACTGCGCGAGACGAACGTCTTTGTCTGATGAAGACCGAAAGAATTTTTTGGTCGAAACGATGGTAACGTATTATAAGTTACATTTTATGTGTGTTTTTTTCACAAAGTTTTTATTTATTTTATTCTGCCTATACTTCCGTGTATACGTATGTTCGTGTCAGTGGCGTAGCCAAGGGGGCATTGGGGGTCACCAACCCCCCTCCGATGAGGAATTTTTTGCCATACAAATGCATATTCTTCGCTCCCTTATCACGTACACTTATACACAAATGTGAGTTGCAGTAGTCGTACCCCCCCCCTCCATGAAAAAATTCTGGCTATGCCACTGGTTCGTATTAATAAGTTTTGGTTTATTTATTGAGGTTGGGACGCCCGACCAGGGTAGAAAATTTCTAGAGGCGGCATAACGCCTATGGTTAACTTATTTTAAAAAGATTAAAATATCATAGAGTTTGGGGCGGTTTTCTCCAGATGAAACATGAATATGCCTTAGAACCCCCTTAAAAAGTCCTCCGACCAAGCCCTCCACCCTTCTGCTTAGGTGTATTATTAAAAAAAAGAGGAAAATTCTCTATGCAAATTATTCAGGAGTTAAGTTAAATTGTTTAAAATTACTCTAACAGATTAAAATAATAATTTAATAAAAATATGAACTTTTTCTGGAGGATGGGTTCAATTATCTAAACAAATTATACTGCAACAAATAAATAATTAAGTAAATAAGACACTGAACATGGTAGATGGTGGAAGCGTTACGGTTCCCCGTTCGGGCCTACCGCGCGGCTGTCGATCTAACGGTCTGTAGTTTTGTTCGGTCTCCTATAGATAGAATTTGAATACTCGTTATTCATAAGGGATGTTCGCAGTGGCGTAGCATAAGTATGGCGCTCGCCCCGTGCAGAAAATTTTTGCGGGCGGTAAACCCCTATCGTTGACTTACTTATTTTAAGAGAATAAAATGACATTTTTTAATCTTTATATAAATAAATAAATAAGCAACTAAATTTCGACACTGAACATGGTAGATGGTGTAAGTGTTTAGGTCCCTCGTTCGGGCCCACCGCACGGGAACCATTTATCCCCGCAAACTTAAATTATCTGTTCTGGGACATGTGCGAATTTGAAGCAGAGTTTTTCATTTGAGTCAGTGGCGCACACCAGGAGGGGGTCCGGACCCCCCCCTCCAAATACCATTTACAAATTGTTATATATAATAAGATTTACCGTAAATCAAACTTTAAAGTAAGAATGCCCCCCCCTTCCCAGTAGCTGAACCCCTACCATTAGAAAGCCATTGCTACATCTGTGGTAATAATGTTAAATGCAAATCATCAAAGAATTGACGAAATAAAAGTGCTGCATTGGAAACATTTATTACGTAATTTCAATAACAAAGAATTATTTAAAAAAAAATTAGAAAGGTTTCATTTAAACTTGAAATGAAAACATGAATTCATTTTGCTTATTGGTAACACTTCCACCATCTACTATGTTCAGTGTCTTGTTTACTTACTTATTTATTTATTTATATACATATATATATATATATATATATATATAGTTACACATTATTTAAAATTACAACAAAATTATAGTTGCCTCACATGCTATCCAGCGCTTAAAAAAGCAGCATAAAAGAAAACATGCGTTTAATAATACATAGAAAATTAAATAGAAAACACCCCCCAAGCCAGTCATTGTTAATACAACAAAAAAATTACAAAAAAATGTAAAATGCATTGTCCTCTTCAGAGGGGGAAATGCACAATAGTACACCATAGGTTTCGAACTCACAGCCTGAGAACCCACAGCCCTTGGCAAAATCTCAGGCTGTGAGTTCGAAACCTATGGTGTACTATTGTGCATTTCCCCCTCTGAAGAGCATTTTACATTTTTTTGTAATTTTTTTGTTGTATTAACAATGACTGGCTTGGGGGGTGTTTTCTATTTAATTTTCTATGTATTATATATATATATATATATATATATATATATATATATATATATATATATATACAGCGCCGGCGGAAGGTTATCCGGCGCCAGCCTGCAAAAAAAGCTAAAATCGCCCCCCCTCTCCAATTTTTTTTTCTTTTCTTTTCTTTTTTTCTTTTTCTTTACAGGAGAAACAAGTTTTGAAGAAAGCATTTGTTGAAAATAATAATAATAATAAATTTATTTATCGGGAAAAATTAATGTTTTAACAGATGTTAACTAGAATGTTAACTAGAAACATAAACAGGGATGCTGAGTAGTATTCTCAATATGATATTCAAGTTTGGGAAGCACAATTTATTTGACATATTCGATATTCTGAACTTAATGAAGTTCAGAATATCGAATATGGGCCATTCATACCGGGTGTAAAAATGTCTTTGGAAGCTACTATTTCGTCAAAAAGTTAATATCTTTACTATCACCATATTGTAACAATTTTTCTAAATTACTGCATTTTATTTTCAAATCTGCATTATCGATTTCCGATAAATTACACAAGAAACTAAAATTATCGCAGTGAGTTTTCATTGCGTCAAATCTTTCATTTACTGATGCCCAGGGTGTATCCAAAATTCTAAAAAAGACATTTGTCCTAAATTTCTCTTCTGGAGGTTGAGGGGATTCGTCAGCATGTTCGTAATCGCAGTGACATTTCTTTTTCCTTCGTCGGATTTCTTCAACAGTTTTAAAATGGGATTCGCCATCCACTTCTTCACTAAGTTCTTTGGCTTTCTCAAGAATATTTTTGAAATTGACGTCACTTCTATGTTCTTGAATGAATAATTTTAAGTTACTTATTGCCTGTAAGGCTAGTGTGAAATTCAAACCCTTTTCTTGCAATTGTTTGCTGATAGGATTAATTCTGTTAAGCCAATCATGCCAAAGTATCAAGGAACAAATAAATTTATAATCCTTGATTTTGGCTCACAGACTTCGTGCTTCGTGTTGCACTTCTTTTGAAAAGCATTCACCTTCGGATATTTCAAAAAGAGCGTCATAGATTTCTCCTAGCTGATATCTTAAAGGTCGAATGGCTTCAATTTTACTTTCCCATCGAGTGTTTGAGAGGGATTTCAATGTTATACAGGAAATGTTTTTCAAAAGAACTGCCCATCGTTTAGGAGAAGAAGCAAATAAATTGTATAATTCTTGAATTGTCGAAAAAAAACTAACAGTACCTGCAAAGTAAATAAAAAACTTTGTAAAAAAACACACATAAGATGTTATAGGTAAGAGGATACGCACGTTTCAACCAAAAATTGTTTTGGCCTTCTTCAGTCCAAGCCCTTCGTTGCAAGCAACACAGGGAAGCAACAGTACCTGCATTCATCTTTGCTGCATCGTTAATCATTAAATTTAACCTATGAGCGGCACAGGGAACATAAAAAGCATGAGGATTTATTTTTAGGATATTATTTTGAAGACCATTTTTCTTTCCTTTCATATTTGCCCAGTTATCATATCCCTGGCCTCTCATATCATCTAGAGGTATGTTCCGCATTTTCAACATTTCCATTACTGTCTCACATAGGCCGCTACCTGTAGAATCATCAACTTTAATAAAGCCTAAAAAATGCTGCTTGATTTCAGCCTCTCCATCACTGCAGACGACAAACGTATGACGACACTCATCTGTTCAGTTTTGCTAACATCAGGTGTACAGTCCAAAATTATAGAATAGTACTTGGCTTTTCGAAGAGATAGTAAGATTTTCTCTCTTATACTACTGCCAATAATTTGCAACATTTCATTTTGACTATCTTTGCTTGGATAATGAACTTTACTGTTGCTGTTTAAAAAAAAAAAAACGGAATTACGTTACAAACTAGTTCAAGCTATTATTCTCCGTGCATGTAATATTTTAACTTCAGAATTTGAATCCGAAGCAACGATATCTGATTTCTTTCTTTATTATTATTATTTATTTTTTGTTCCTAAATGAGCCCTGAAACTGAAACCAAGGTTTAAGATACGGCCGCATTTTTTGCATAATGATAAAAGACTTATCAGAATTCTGAAATGAAATTAATGGGTTTCCCTTTTTTGCTAAAGCATTCAGAGAAAATTTGGAGCTGAAATATTGAAGAGAAACAGGGATAAAAGTAAAAATTTCCTGATATGGAATTCCTATAGAATGGTTGTGTGGATAATCTTTTATTTTCAATATTGATGAATTCAAATATATAACGTGCGTGTATGATTTTCAAGAGCACTTGCAAAAATAACACAGGAAAAAGAGATCGGACAATATCTCTCGGTGAGAAAAATGGAATTATCTTTATAGCAATTTGATAAAGCTTTTCCCCTTATTTTAGCTTTTTTACTAAAGAATTTTTTATCTCAGCTTAAACCCTTCCTGGAACAGATCACAATTTTTAGTTCAGTGGAAATGAAAATTTACGACTAAGTAGTTGACTTCCTTCTTAAATATTTGAGCTATGAAACATAATTTCTGATACATTTTTATTTTTTCGTTTAAAATTGCTCTATTGCGTTTTAATTAGCATATGTTAAATTCGCGAGCACGGCGAATTATTATACAGTTTCTACTAACCCAGATTTCTGATATCCGACTAGCGGCCGTGCTAGCGGCTTTTATGTGCTCGGGTATGTGCTCCAAGCGGTAAAAAGGCAGAAATTTTCAAAGAAAGAGTGTATCATTATCATTTTAGTAACAAAAATCAAAATTAAATTCGTCCTTGATGCTAGAGGGAATTTTCGGGGATGGGGGGGCGTAGCATCGGACGCCATTCTAAACTCAAAAACTGCGAAAAGGTTGATCTTCGTAAAAGGGGGCGCCTTTTTTTACATTTGCAGCGGCGGGTGGGGGGGGGGGAGGAACGTACCCTTGGCCGCCCCTGCTTTTACATATAGTAATATATGTTTCTAAAAGTTTTTACTTCCCTTTTACATATAGTAATATACAAAACCATACACAGGGGGTTGGTTCTATGGAACCGGACCCTGCCCCTAACCGAAATTATCACATTACATATATATATATATATCCTATATCCTATGTGTGTGTGTGGGAGAGAGAGAGTATTCTCTACTTATTATAAAAGAAGGTGTCTGTGTGTCTGTCTGTGTGTGTCTGTCGGCAGCGTTACGGACAAACGGCTACACCGAGAAACACCAAATTTGGTACTCGGGAAGATGTAAATATAAAGTTGTGCACCTCGAAGCGATTTTTTCAAAATTCGACCTAGATTTTTTTTTATTTTATGTTTTATGCGATTTTTGGCATTTTTTCTCACCTAATTCGTAATGACGGCGGAAATTACGCTCGCAGCAAAACGGCATTTGTATCATCGGATAGAGGAGAAAATTTTCTTTTAAAAACTGTTTGTTCTGAATACGTAACATGATTTACCGATTATTAGGAATTTTTTTACTAAACATCTGCTTCGCGATTTTTTTTCGTAAAATAATTTTAAAACTGTCGCATCTTGAATTCTATCCGTCATAACTTTTAGATATTTTGACAAATCGTGAAACATTCTTTTCTCCCTCTTTTAAAATAAAAACGAAAAAATTATGTAAATTAGATGATTTTTTACGAATTTTAATGCAGCCTAATGTTTAGAATTTAATAGCATCAACGCGATCTTACGCCATTCATTACATTGCGATCACGGCACGAGAATTTATGTTCGGTTGTTGCCACAGAAAGGATTAGAAAAAAGGATTTTTTCAACCAATCGAGTTTTTAAATGGGATATCAGAATTTCAATTCGCAAGTGAGGATCTATGACGTCAAATGCTTTAAGATACGTAAAATTTACGCCATAATTTTAACTCATTTATTTCAGCTCTATTTTCAACACAGGGAGACGATATTTTGATTAAAATTTACTGTAGAAATAAACTAAGAAATTCACGATTATTATTATTAGAAGTGGTATTTTAATCCGGTGCTTATTTAAAAATTGAAATGTTTTCACGGCGCGAAAATGTTCATTTTAAAAGTTACAAAGTTCGTTTCAAAGCGCGATCTATTAAAATTTTTCTATTTACTATTTTTATTTTTGGCATTTAATTTAGCGCAGGCGTTGTCTAACATACGCATGCAGGTTGCGAGTATAGTTTCATTTTAACGTTGAATTACGTTCCTCCATAAAGGTCAACGCAAAGTTTTAATGATACCGTTTGAAAACAATTATGCGAAATATCGAAATTAACTCCCAGGAGACAGGTCTATGGAGGATATAAAAGATATCGCTACATTAGATACATGGATATTTAAAATGGCACCCCTTGGATATTTTCTCCCCACAGTAAGATGAAATGGTTTGCGGCGCTAAATACGCCAATCTTATAAAACTATGTATAAATTAAATATATATGGAGAGTTTCCTTAATGGCAACCATTATGTGAAATGATTATTATTTATGCTAATGCGTAAATTGCAAAGAATCGCCACAGAATCAAAAGATCCCATTGAGGCCAAATAATCTAAGCTAAGGGAGCCTTGAAGAGGGAGAAGCGAATATAGATAGTATTAATGCACGTAATAGGTAGTATTATTAGATTTGTAAAGATAATATGAATAAATCGCAATGTACCACGTTAATAAATATTTCATGAAATTAAAAGTGTTTATCCTTTTTCAACGGTTGTCTTGCAACCAACTAAACGAAAAGTAATTCTAATTAGCGTTAATATATCCCGCAGTAATTTCAACAGTAGAGATTACTTGAACTTTTTAAAAAATGAAATTCTGTTTTGTCACATGCAGATATGATTTTAGTAGTAAAATAGTCCCTTCTTCCCGTATGAAGAGCGGGTGCGCAGCTATTTTAAAAACATCTCTTGAAAATAGCATAAATGAATTCAGAAGACCTCAAAACGTGTCAATACACCAAAACCTCGAAGTCGAATTTTTTCATGATTGCAATACTTTCCTTATATGGTACATGTTCGGAAAGAAATAAATGGTGCTCCATTTCATGTAGTGTCTTAGGTATTTAATGCTACAACTTGAGCCTAAAAAACAGTATGATGTAGAAATAAGACATTTTGAAAGCCAGGAGTTCTCTGCAAACCATTAAGCTTTCCACTTTTTTGATAGTGAATGACACTGACGTAGTTTTTTGAGTCATTATACTGCAATGATCAGGTTAGTACTCATGACACAAACTTTACATTAAGAGTCAAATAAGTTTGCTCTTTTTTTTTTTTCTTTTCTTTCTTTTTTTTTTTTAATTCCACATCACGAATAATTTCGAATTACACATGTAAGGAAAATTTTCGTTTCCTACCCTGCGAAGAACGGGCACGCAGCTAGTTATATATAAAATGATAAAATGATGATATTCAATCAAACAGACCTCCCCCTTCTCCCCACCCCACCCCCTAAAAAATGTCGGACCCCCTCCAAAATTATTTTCTAGGTACGGCACTGGTAATATATGTTCCTGACCCCCCTCCCCTTTTCGCTACGGCCTTTCAACACATTTTGTCAGACATATAAACAAATTATATATACAATGCAATCATTATTAATATAAAACATATCTTCCTAAAATCTGTCCATTTTTTTATTTTTATTTTTTATTTATTTATTTATTTTTTTTTTTGAAAATTTTTGCTTTCGGGACAATTTGGCGCCCCTCTGTGTTTGGCACCCGCCTGCAAAAAAGGCCTTGCAGGCCCGCTTCCGCCGGCCCTGTATATATATATATATATATATATATATATATATATAAAGATTAAAAAATGTCATTTTAATCTCTTTAAGATAAATAAGTCAACGATAGGGGTTTTGCCGCCCGCAAAAATTTTCTGCACGGGGCGAGCGCCCCATCCGCCCCACCTACGCTACGCCACTGCGAACATCCCGTAGGAATAACGTGTATTCAAATTCTATCTGGGACCGTAACGCTTCCACCATCTACCATGTTCAGTGTCTTATTTACTTACTTATTAATTATTTATTTATTGCAGTATAATTTGTTTAGATAACTGAGCCCATCCTCCAGAAAAATTTCATATTTTTATTTATTATTTTTGTTAATCTGTTTAAAGTAATTTTAAACAATTTAACTTAGCTCCTGAATAATTTGCACAGAGAATTTTCCTCTTTTCTTTTTAATAATAAGCCTAAGCAGAAGGGTGGAGGGCTTGGACGGAGGACATTTTATGGGGTTGTAAGGCATATGCATGTTTCATCTGGAGAAAACCACCCAAAACTCCATGACATTTTAATCTTCTTAAAATAATTTAACCATAGGCGTTATACCGCCTCTAGAAATTTTCTGCCTGGGTCGTGCGCCCCCCCCTTACGCCACGCCACTGCGAACATCCCCCACTAATCTGAAATTTTGTTTCTGATTGAAATGTAAACGCATCCTTTCACAAATCTTTGAAAAGCGAAAGTACTACAAAATTAGTTTTTCTTTCAAATATTTCAAAATGAAAATTGGCCTAAAAATTGGATTACTTCTTATCTTAAAAATTCTCCGACGAATGAATAAGGAGTCCCCGAAAGGGGAGGGCTCTCTGACAGGGGGCACGTGCACCCCCCCCCTGGATCCCCTGCTGGCGCTTATTTTGATTATTAGAATAATTCGTTAAAGCACAAAAAGATTAAAATTTATCCCTGCCATGGGTATACTAATCCAAAACCTAATAATACGAACCAGTGGCGTAGAGAGAATTTTTCCTTGGGGGGGGGGGGTTACGACTACTGCAACTCACATTTGTGTATAAGTGTGTGTGATAAGGGAGCGAAGCATATGCATTTTGTATGGCAAAAAAATTCTCATCGGAGGGGGGCTGACCCCCTATGCCAACCTTGGCTACGCCACTGACACGAACATACGTATACGTATTGCAAAATAAAAACTTTGTGAAAAAAACACACATAAAATGTAACTTCGTTACAACTGTTTCGACCAAAAATTCTTTCAGTCTTCATCAGAGAAAGACCTTCGTCTCACGCAGTGGCGTAGCCAGGATTTCATTTCGGGGTGGGCTGGGTATCAAATTTAAAGCTAAAGTTCAATTGTAAGCTAAGTAAATTGTCCCATTTCGGGGCGGGGGGCAGCAGCCCCCCTCCGGCTACGCCCCTGCGTCTCGGACTTTTTCTGATGCAGACCGAAAGAATTTTTTGGTCGAAACGATCGTAACTATTATAAGTTACATTTTATGTGTGTTTTTTTCACAAAATTTTTATTTATTTTATCGTTTAACCCCAGTATTTTGAGTGTTTTTTACGTATAGGGAGAATGCTGTATTAATATATTAAAATATGTAGGAATTCCGAAAAACAAGTCTTTAAAAAGTATTACAGTCTTCTGAAGATTTAAATAAAACATAAATTAATATATTTATTTATTATTAATTTATTACATGTCGAAGAAGCTCCTAAAAGCATTAACCAACTAACAATTTCTTAAGTTTTTTTTCAATATGTACATGGATGAAGAAACGTTTCAAAATATTTATAGATAAAGGTACATTCTGTTTAAACAAAACAAACAAACAAAAAAAAATAATCGAGCATTTTTGACAGTTTTAATGCCCTTTTAATCATATGGACTGGCCCTTTAAATCGCTCTGTTCAGGACATATAACTACGCCTCGGCGGAAGGAATGCGAACTACCGCTTATACGGGCTTTTAGACCCGTTTGGAAAGCCGGGGAAGGGAAGATCCCAATCAGCCATGGATAAATACAGGCTGTCCGAAAACCAGTTTCTCCTATGGGATTTTGCGTTTTCGCTTCTTCCCCGATTTGTCGCTTTTACATAACGAATCACTGTTGCCATCTCTGCCGGAGAAAATATGCCTAAAATCAAAGCTAAAAGTATCCAGGAATGGATAACAATCTTAGATATAGGACTATTAACTAATTAACTATCATATCATCATTATATCATGTTAACTATTCCTATATCTATGATAACAATGGCCGCATTCGTAAACGATAAACTCGATGCACGAGTGCGACTCGTTTGGCGTTTACGAATGCGGCCATTGTTATCCATTCCTGGATACTTTTAGCTTTGATTTTAGGCATATTTTCTCCGGCAGAGATGGCAACAGTGATTCGTTGGGTAAAAGCGACAAATCGGCGAAGAAGCGAAAATTTACTCGTATGGAAAAACGGAGCTTTTTGGACAGCCTGTATATATCCCAGTGAGCCATGGGGCCCGTTCGAGAATTCACCGGTTGGTTATGCACCGGTGGTACCGGTTGCGGTCATTCCTCGGTTAAGTGACGTCACGGTTGTCAACCGGTTTCGGTCATCCTCACCACATCCTATTCCCGATCTCAACGACCTAAAGGGGGCGCTGTAGGATATAAACAAATGTGCTCGGTGACGGGTAGCTTGTTCCGACAATAGTTGTGCCTGCATTAGCAACGCGGTTTTTATGCCTATTTTCTCTTTTTAGAGGTGGAAAAAAGTTTTTTATGGAAAGAATGTCGCATGATTTATTTCTTTTAGTTTTATATCAAGCAATCTTTTAATTTAAAGGTAACATTTGCTAATTTTTGGTGTTGTGCTCATGTGTTCTGGGTGTTTATCCACATACAGATGAAATTAAAGTAAACTTTCTCCATCCACATAATCTATCGCCATCATTTTATTACCCATAAATTATATGATAAAAAAAATGCTATTTGCATCCAATAAATTTGAGAAAAAATCACACAATGGTTTACTTGTGTGATTTTTCTTTTTTATTTTACTTTCTGCATAATCTGCAAGTTGTAAGTTTTCCTTACTACATTGAAATTTAAAAGTCAATTTTTAAAAAAATACACATTAATTAAAGGTAACACTTGAAATATTTACTTAATAGTTCAGAATATGCATGCAACATAAAAATAACATCTTACTGTAATTATTATTTTTATTTTTTTTTAACCTGAAAATGTTATTATTTAAAAATTGACAATTAAAGGAATAGTTGTAACTCATTGGAATAGTGGAAGCATTTTATGAAACATAATGATTTTTTAAAATTATTAATGAAAAAGAAAAATGGAATTTTGATAGACTAACTCTGAAAATTCCTATTAAAAGGGGGGAGGCACAACCCCTTTCCTACTTTGAAAGCACCCTCATTAAAACCCCCAGCAAAAACAAATTTGGACTCAACTTTTCTTAAAATTTTAAAAACAAATAATTGTTTTAGTAAAATTCTATTTTCTAAAATTCTATTTTTTTTATTGAGGGGGGGGAGAGACATTGCCTACCCCCAATGAAAGTGTTGAAAAACATTATCAACATTATTTGTTCTTTCTCAAAATTCTTATATTAAGTTAAAAACGTAATTTTATTTTAAAATACAAAAATTTTCTTTTGTAGTTATTAAATCGAGATGGTAGCAATTTTCTTAAATTTATTACTGGAAAACCCATGGTAATCCCAGAATGAAACTTTCAGATATTGTTAACAATAAATAGAAGAATAACATATAATTTTTTTAAAAAAATTAAAAATATACTTTTTGAAATTTTAAAATGATGAACTTTAAATTAAAAATTTAAAAAATTTAATCATGTTACATATGATATGAAAGGGCAACCTGTTTACTTTCTATAGACACTTTAATGGAGTTTCTATGATAATTAGGAGAGAAATTGGAGCCAATTGTATAGTGTAAGAATTTCTAAAATTGCATTAATTTCACAAAATTTAAAATTAAATATTTCGAAAACTAAAAGTGATATGGACTAGAAATTTCACATTAATTTTTTTCTCTATAGATACAACTATCATACCAAATTTCATTGAATTCTGTGGGGGTCAGGTTGTGAGCCTCGTTGATTTGACATGGAATGACCCATATGGCAATTTTGTCAGTACAGAATTTTCAGAGAAAAAAGTGATTTCCTCTTTATTCACAAAAAGCTGAAGAATCTCATCTTTGAGCTATATCATGAAAAATTAGAAAGATGTTGGAGACTTACAGCCAGAATTTTGTCAATCTTTTAAAAATGCAGAATGATAGATATTTTTCACATTACAACATTTTTCATCCAAAATCATAAACAGCTAAAATTTAAACCAAAATAATGATGGTTATTTAGACATTTCTGAGTTTTTGTTTTTCTGTGATGCTAAATTTTTTACTGAGATTAGTTCAGACAATTTGAAAGAGAACAACACTAACACACAATTACTTTCTGATTTTAACAGAAAGGGGGCTCTCAATAATTTTAAGGGGAGAAGAGACAAACAATTATATGCATCCAAGATAAAAAAATATCTTAGTACTTTTATCACATATTATATAGTAACTATATCAATGTTAACACATTCAACAAAGAGTACTACCCCTATATCTATACATTTTAAAACAGCACTGGGTAGAATCTTAACACAACACTAAAGATATCAATGCAAAGCCTCAATTCTCAATTGGGGGTGACATTTAGGTATAAGAGGGGCTCACAACAGTGCGATAAAATTATCTTTCAATCAGGTTATTTCTGAGTAAATATTGTGAAGCTGTGAACGTGGTTAATTCCAGAGCTCCGCCTTTTCGAACGCTCTGGTCGTGCACCGGTGTTACCGGTGCACAACCGATGAATTCTCGAACGCGCCCTGGGGCTGTCCCTGGACGAAAACCAGTTTCTCCTAAGGAATTTTGCGTAGGACCAAAGTTTTGCTTCTTCGCCGATTTGTCACTGTTACCCGACTGTTTCACTGGTGCCAACTCTACTGCAGAAAAAAATCTTGTCAAACTGGCAATACCGAAGTATTTTGTGAGGATATGAATGTCCGAATGTCTCAAAGAGCATTAGCAGGTAAGCATATTTCAACAGCACTATCCCGTAAACAAAAAAAAAAATTTATTTTTTTTCTCAGCTTGAAAATATTGTTAGCCATTTGTGGATACATTTAACTTTGATTTTAGGCCCATTTTCTCCGGCAGAGTTGGCAGCAGTGATACAGTTGGTTCACAGCGACAAATCGGCGAAGAAGCGAAAATTTACTCGTATGCAAAATCGGAGCTTTTCAGACAGCCTGTACTTATCCATGGCTGACTGGGATCTTCCCTTCCCCGGCTATCCAGACGAAACCAATAACAATAGGAAACCCACCACCCACGGGAGATGTATAACAAAGCCTACGCGCAGGTTTGTGACGTCACAAGTACTAGGCCTTCACCGAATAGTAGAATAAACGCTTGTACTTTTTTCGCTTGCTGTTTAAACTGTTTCAGTTCCTGTAAAGCCTCATTTGAGAGATAGTTTTAGATTTAAAGTTAAAAATAGTGCTATAGAGAAGTATTTATTTTAATAAGTATTTTTCTTATACTTATTTTGTTCAAAATAATCTTTCATCTGTATTCTAACTCCAAGTAAATTAAATACAGGATTTAAAGCAAAATTCACAGTACTATGTGTAATTAATTGTTATTAATATTAAATGATCTTTCCAAATGTGACATATAAATTCATTTTAATATTTAAATGTCTTCTTTTTAATCCCCCCCCTTAAAACGTAAATATGAATTTTTAACCCATTCGTGCCTGGATATTTTTGCGACTTTCTTCGATTTTTGCTAACACCAGAAGTAATTGATAAATTTCTGATGTCAACTTTTTGAACAAGGAATGATTTCATTTAAAATCGTTATGTATAAAAATTGAAATGTCAACATCCTACTTGCCATATTAAAATATTTTGTGGAATTGAGGTTCAGTACTCGCGAATAAAGGCTAGGAAAAATAAATAACGTTTTCGAATGATAGCGATAATGCCGTCCCAAAAAAGGGACGCTAGGCATAAATGGGTTAAATTGAGACATTTTCAAAGAAACTAGAAACAACATAAATGGTATTTGTTATTTATGAAGCCATAATTAGTACATCCAGAACGTCAGTTAAAAAAACGCACTTAATGATCATTACTTTTAGAATACATTTCTTATTATGCACTTGCTTTAAAGGCTTACAAAAAAAAAGTGGAGCATATAATTTTAAGAGCTTAAATAATTCATATTATTTACTAGTACAACATAAATACAACATTTTTGAACCAAGATCATAAATAGTTATCAAAGCTTTTACATAGGCAATTTTTTCCCAAGAATATTGTATTGGAAGATTTTATTTTACAGTAGAACCGAGGAAAATTTTTAAAAAGAGAAGTATATAAATTGTAATCAATCACAAATGTAATTAATAAAAGTATTATTAGATTTCAAAAGCATATTCATGCAAGAGTTCACATAATAAGAGAAAAGCATTTATAAATTCAGTTATAATACGCCCTTTTATCAGAAGTCCGCCAATGAATAAGTTTTAGAATTTCACGTAAAACTAATACTGAATTCTTTTAAAGTTTTTCGGTTTATCACCATAAACATTACCAATTTTTTCCTGATTTCTAAAATTCAGGGACTAAACAAGCAGTTCATATTATTTTATAATTAAAGTTTTAGTTGATTTTTAACTAAAATTTGTCTCTTTTTGACATTTAATATGGATTATATATATATTTTCAATTTTCTGTCACCAAAAAAGTTTCCAACTAATAACAAGTATAGAAATTATAATTATGAAATTTCAATCGGAATTAAAGTGAAACAAAATGAAATTTAAGTAAAGGTAATTGATTCGATGATACAAATTAAATATTTGTACTAGATTTAAAAAGCACAATCAAGCTGAGCAAGCATAACTGCATTTCACAAGATTATATAAGAGTATTTTAATACTTTTCTATACAAGATTATTTTTAATAAACATGTCAAATTAATTGAATTTCCTAATCAATATTTGGTAATTAATTAATAAAAGGAATATATGAATTTTAAGACAACTTTAATCTTTTGATTTAAAATTCTATCCAAGAAATGAAGCACACTTTGATTTTAGGCCCATTTTCTCCGGTAGAGTTGGCAGCAGTGATACAGTTGGGTCACAACGATAAATCGGCGAAGAAGCGAAAATTTACTCGTACGCAAAATCGGAGCTTTTCAGACATCATCATCATCATCATCGAATTGTTCTTGAAAGGAGTGCCTGTTCCAAGACGGTTTAACTCCAGTTGTTTGATGAGTAGTTATACATCGATGGGACATGTAAGAGAAAATGCAGTATCAGAACATACATAATAGAAAAGGTAAATAGTAATATATATTAGAGCAAAACAGTATGAGAATAATGCAAAATGAAAATAAATTATATACATCATAGTAAACTTCCGTCGACATTATCAACGTATTATGTGATGATGAATTAACGAACGCACCAAACTCCATGGTAATAAAACTGGGAAATTTGACTCGAGCTGAAGTATAAAATATGTACTCGAGAATGAGGGCACGTTACAATAATGAGAGCTGCGAGGATTCTAAAGATTTAATTTAGTTTTATAAAAATTTTTGCTGGGACTGTTTTTGTTTTGGACGCCTGATAAAACTGGCGTTGGAATTGTATGATTGATGTTAGAGTAATAAAGGTTTTTATGTAAGTCCCATAAATTGCTTTGCCTTTTGTTGAAAGGAAGTTTAAAAAAACCCGTACTGGCGCAGCCGGTAGGATCAAAACCTAGGAAGTGGAGAAGTTATTTAGTTGTGAGAAGCCATGTCGTTTTTAAATAAGAGAAAGAAGGAAGATTTATTTAAGTTAGCGGAAGAGATCGGTGAAAATCCTTCACCTGGTTTGTTAATACCGGATCTAAAGAAAATGATTACCAGTAGTAATATTTATGAAGAAGATTTAGAATTGGTAAAGGAAATGCTTAGTTCATTTATTGAAGAAAGAAAATAACGGGAACAAAGAGAGATGGAAGAAAGAAAGCAACGGGAGCAAAGAGAATTTGAAGAAAGAAGAGAAAGAGAGCAGAGAGAATTTGAGGTAAGAAAATTGGAAATCGAGGTAAATAGTAGAATAGACTTGTCAACAAATGTTAGAGACGAAAATTTTAGAGACGCTGGGAAAGCTAGGTTAGAATTATTCAAGTACACACCTAAGTTTGACCCGCGCGAATCTGATATTACATGCTATTTAACGATGTTTGAAAATCATGCTAATAGATTGAAAGTAGATAACAAGGAATGGGTCTTGTGTTTATTAAATTTATTACCAACGGGAATTGTTCAGTTGATTAATAGAGAACCGATAGAGAATGCAGAAAACTATGAGTATATAAAATCGATTAAGACGATTTAAATTAAGCCCTGAAAGTTTTAGGAGGAAATTTATGACCCATCAAAAAGTGCCAGAGAAAACGTGGAGAGATTTCTGTTTTGAAATAACTAACTATTTTGAAGAATGGGTAAAAGGATTAGAAATCGAGGATTATGACGGGTTGAAGAAATTGATTATCGCTGACCAAATAAAGAAGAGAGTTCCACATGAAATACGTTAGCATTTTTTGGACCAGTGGTCTAAGTTGATAATCCCGTCTGAGTTGGCAGATAAACTAGACGAATATGTTAACGTCCATGATTCAACGAAGAGGTCGTGGGGAGGTGATTCGAAAAATAAAGGTAATGAGAGAACTTATGAGCGTCCAATGGAACAAGGAGCTAGGATGACGTCGAAGTCTCCGTCTCAAACCATTCCTAAGTGGGTTCAGAAACGTCAAGATGAAACGTTGGCTAAACGCAGATTTAACCCCACATGCTTTAGTTGCGGTAAAGAGGGGCATATTTCTAAGTTCTGTGGGCAAGGACGACAATTTAAAAGTAATATGGCGAATACTCAAAACAATACTTTTACTCGACAAATTTCACAACCGAAAGTAAATACTATAAGCGCTGAAACAGCCGAGAAAACAGATGTGTTGACAGCAAAGATCTCCGTTCCATTATCTGAATCAAGTAATCACAAAAAATTGGATGACCTAATTGAGATTAAAATCATATGTGGAAAATCAATTTTTAATGGTATAGTGGATTCTGGTGCACAGATATCTGTAATTCGCGAGGAATTAGTACATGATACGCCTTTTGAAGGAGAAGGACAAATAGAGTTATCGTCCGCTTTTGGCGATAATGAAACAGCTCCACTTCGGACATATGAGATGAAAATCCACGATGGTAAACATGGCGATACAGCAATTATGTGTGCCGTTTCAAAGAAACTTACCAATGATATGTTAATAAGTCGTTCAGCTTTTGAGATGCTAAATGAGAACATTGAACTTTATCATAATAAACAATTATGGCAAGAAACAGTTTCAAATGTGGAAACAGAAGCTGTAGGGAAAGCAGAGGAGGACGTAAATGTACAAATATCTTCGGATTTGAATTCCACTACGCCGAATGTGAATGTCTTGACAGCAAGTGAGTCTGCGAGTAGAAAGCTAGATGCCATTTCAGAGTTGGCGAAACTTCAAGGCGATGACGAGACACTCAAGAGATGCTTTGATTGGGCGGAAAGGCAAGAAAATTCGTATCTCATTGATCAGGGAATACTACAGCATAAGGATTATGTCTGTGGAGAAGAAATTCAGCAAGTAGTAATTCCAAAAGAAAGAAGGAATTTTATTTTAAGAATGGCACATGAGATTCCGTTGACAGGACATCTAGGGGAAAATAAGACTCTACAAAGAATCAGATATTCATTTTACTGGCCTAATATCAGGCAAGATGTAAATTTATACTGTCAAAGTTGCAAAGAATGCCAATTGAGGATAACTAGCACCTATCGGGATCATATTCCCATACAGCCTATCGTTAGGCCTGAAAATCCTTTTGAAGTCTGGAGCGTAGACTGTATAGGACCACTAGAGCCTGCATCAAGGAGAGGACATCGCTATATTATTTGTGCCGTGGATTTATGTACTAAGTGGGCCGAGGCAATTCCAGTGAAAGAGATTAGTGCCAAGACAACGTGTGACGTTTTAATGAAGATTTTCACCCACACCGGTTTTCCAAAAGTGATATTCACCGACCAGGGTACAAATTTCCCTTCCAAGCTGACTCAATCATTTGAGAATCTATTAGGGGTAGCGCCACGTTTTTCGACACCCGGACATCCGGAAAGTATGGGGGCAGTAGAACGATGGAATAAAACTCTTAAGGAGATGATGAATAAAAACATACAAGAGTATGGGAGAGACTGGGATATACATATACCATATCTCATGTTCGCGTATCGTGAAGTGCCACACAGCACCACGGGGCTATCACCATTTCAAATGGTTTATGGGCGGTTACCAGAAAGACCATTATCTTTATTGAAAAGTATTTGGACGGGAGAACGAACTATCCCAACGACCGCGTCCAGACCAATCACTAAATATCTTGAAGATTTAGTTGAAAATATGCGTAAAGCTAATGAGATCGCTTCCAAAAACACCGAGAAAGCTCAAGGAGAATACGTTTCCAGGTATAATCTCCGTGCGAGAGAAAAACAGTTTGCCATTGGCGACAAAGTGTTGATATTACTCCCATCATCAACTCACAAACTTTTAAGCACTTGGATTGGACTGGCAACGGTAATTCAAATCACCAGACCGCATTCGGTAAGAGTTGAATTAGAGGATGGTAGTACTAGAGAGCTACACGTGAATAAAGTACGACCGTATGTGCAGAGGTTAAATCACATTGGTGTTGTTTACGAAATGGATGAAGAATTTGGCGTAATCCATTACGCGCCTACTGATAAAACAAAGAAAGAGGTAGAGGACATCCGAAAACATTTGGAGAAAACTAGAAATCATAGTTTAACTGAAGAGCAAACCCAAGAGTTATTTGATGTACTGAAGATATATATGGACATTTTTAGTTCAAAGCCAGGACATGCCAAAGTCGACGGGCATTATGTTAAAGTTACGGAGAACTGCACGCCAAGGAGACTCAAACCGTATCGAGTACTCATCAGTTTACAAAAAGAAGTGGATCGCCAAATCGAAGAGCTAATTGAAATGGACCTCATTGAACCAAGCGATAGCGAATGGGCACATCCTGTTGTTTGTGTTGCCAAAAAGGATGGAAGCGTTAGGTTATGTATTGATTTTAGACTATTGAATAGTTCACGGTGCCTGATTCATATCCCATGAAAATCGCCAGGGATTTAATATTCAGAGTAGGACAAGCTGCACTTATAACCGTCATAGACTTAACGAAGGGATACTGGCAGATTCCCATGCATGAAGAATCCAAGCATTTCACCGCCTTCGTAACACAGTCGGGGCATTATCAATGGAAAGTCTTACCTTTTGGGATGAAGAACGCCGGAGGGACATTCCAGAAATCAATGGATAAAGCATTATTCGTACATCGTGACTATTGCTGTGCATACATTGACGACGTAGCCATTTTCTCTAACAGTTGGGAAGAACATTTAAAGCATATAAGCCAAGTCTTTAAAACATTGAGGGAAGTAGGACTTACTGTGAATCTTGGAAAATGCGAGTTCGGGAGAACCCAGATAAAATTTTTGGGCCATATTGTAGGTTCCGGTCGGCATACACCAGATCCAGAGAAGATTGAACCTTTAAAGAGGATATCAAGACCTACTACCAAGAAAGAGCTAAGAAGCTTAATCGGGCTAGCAAGTTATTATAGGAGTTACATACCACAATTCGCGCAAATAATTTTGCCACTAACAGATCTAACCAAGAAGAAAGTACCGATTACTATACCGTGCGGCTCCGCTGAGGACCAAGCGTTTACTCGATTGAAAGAGGAATTGATGAAGATACCTATCTTACACACCCCAGATCTTGACAAGCCGTTTCAGTTGTACAGTGACGCATCGGCTACAGCTATTGGCGCATGTCTCGCACAAAAGGACGCCAAGGGAGAGGAAGTCCCTATTGCTTTTTTCAGCAAGAAACTAAACCCCAGCCAAACGAAATGGTCTACGATTGAGAGAGAAGCATATTTCACAAAGCAAGCGTATTCACTCTCTCAAAGCGTTGATCAACAATGAATCGTCGGGGCGACACACGCTTCTATAAATAGCCGACGCAGGAGGTACAAGAGGTTTCCAGAAAAGTCAATTTCTCGAGGGTTCTACATAACGCGTGAATATTGATTACGTCATAGAAGAGAAATGTTAGGTTATTATGCGTTTTTAATGCAGGAAAACAACTTCCAGGCCCCATTGGGAAAATCGCGCCAAATGACCAAAAAGTCGCCAAGCTTGGCGACTTTTGGCGAAATATCGCCAAATTTGGCGCCAAAAATAAGTCCTCAAAAGTGGAGAGATCTAAGCTCTAGGACTAATATTTCTCGAGATTTCTAGAAGCCCATAGAAAAACATATGGGAAAGCGAAACCTCCGTATCTCCGGTTCTAATTGGCCGATTTTGATGCAACAAAAAGCAAAATTTATCTATTTGAAGCGTAGAATACGAATTTCAAACCATTTTAAGCCCCAGAGCAGCGGGTTGCCCCGAAAATTCGTAACATTGCCCCCTTCCCAAGGACTGCACGTCCCGGGCAGTACAATCCCCGGTTAGGAGGTCTCACAAATATCTGCAGTATATAACCATTATCAGGATCTTAACAACATAATTCAAGCAAATAATCAATAAACACAGTAAGCAAATGCACTCTAATAAATAAATAAAATACATAATAAACAATTACACTGATAAGTAATCAATGTAATAAACAAATACACATTAGTAAAAACCAATATATTACAAATATGTACACTAATTATGGCGTAAGTAGTGAGAGAAAGAGAGTTGAAGAAAGAGGAAGAGAATAGAAAGACAGGAAAGGAATGAGAGATGAAAGAAAAGAGGAATTACGCCATAGTGACCATGGTCTGAACTAATTACAACCGCGGTAGATGGCTAGCCGATCGTAATGTACAACTCTTGGCTTCGAGTTTGGTGACTTACGAATCCGTACGATGACGTCATTCAGCCGGTTTAGGACTGTGTAAGGACCGTCCCACGGCGATTGCAGCTTGGGAGACAGGCCTTTCCGTCGAGTAGGATTCCATAGCCAAACTTTGTCACCTGCGTTGAACTCGTGTCCCGTAGCCTTCGTGTCGTAGCGAGTCTTCATCTTTTCCGTGTTCAGGTTGATCCGCTCCCGAGCAAAATGATGCACATCTTCAAACCGTGCCCGAAGGTTTTCCACGTACGCCTCTGGCGATGAAGGCGCATCTGGAGGGCGGCCGAACACTAGATCGGCGGGAAGACGAAGATCTCTGCCGAACAGCATCTGGGAAGGTGTGAAGCCGGTAGTCTCATGGACGGCACTCCTATAGGCCAGCAGGAACAGGGGGAGTTTCTTGTCCCAGTCCTCTTGATTCCTAGATACCAGGAGCGAGAGGTTGTTCAAAATTGTACGATTGAACCTCTCCACCATGCCGTCGGATTGTGGGTGTAAAGGCGTAGTCTGGGTTTTGTCCATTCCGAGAAGTTGGCATAGTCCTTTAAAGACTGCAGAGGTAAAGTTCGTTCCTTGGTCGGAATGAAGTTGCAGAGGGGTTCCATATCTGGAAATCCATTCTTGCACCAGTACCTCTGCTACGGTCGTTGCTTCTTGATCGGGAATAGGAAACGCTTCGGGCCATTTAGAGAAGTAGTCAATGACAACTAGGATGTATTTGTTGCCATCCGAAGTTCGCGGAAGAGGTCCCAGGATGTCGAGGGCAATCCTCTCAAAAGGCGCTCCTACATTATAACGGTGTAGTCTTCCACGGCTTCGTTTCTTCGGGCCTTTGCGGGCGGCACAGGCGTCACAAGCTTGAAACCACTTTTCGACGTCGCCTCGAGCCCTAACCCAGTAGAAGCGCTCGCGAACTTTCTGCAGGGTCTTCATTACGCCAAAATGGCCCCCAGTTAAGCCATTATGAAGTTCTTCTAGAACCTTCGGAATCCTCGAGCGAGGGAGTACCAACTGCCATCGGAGCATCTTGCCGTCGTCCGACTCCCATTTACGATACAGGACTCCATTTCCCAGGCGAAGCGAATCCCATAAAGCCCAGTACTGTTTTGTTGCCGGACTGTAAGATGATATTTCTTGCCAACTGGGCTTAGCGCTGGATTTTTCCATAAATTCCACAATAGGTTTGATGTCGCTGTCTGTTAATTGGTCCGCCCGAACATTTTCGTCACTCCAGGGATCTTGAGATGATGCCGATGATGTAACTTGGCGGACAGCGGGATGTTTTAGATGGTAATTTTTCTCTGCCCTGGAGCAATAGCGACAACTGTCTATGCAGGGCCTTCTCGACAAAGCATCTGCATTTCCATGAGATGACCCTTTCCGATGACGTATCTCGATGTCATATTCTTGTAGTCGCTGTATCCACCTGGCTATTTGGCCCTCCGGATTCTTGAAATTTAGAAGCCAGGTTAAAGAGGCATGGTCCGTTCGGAGCAGGAACTTTCGGCCGTACAGGTAATGATGGAAGTGCTCCACGGCCTTAATGATAGCAAGGAGTTCCTTTCTCGTAACACAATAGTTACGTTCTGCCTTTGAAAGGCATTTGCTCCAGTAAGCAATGACGTGTTCTTGGCCATCTATCTCCTGGGACAAAACTGCTCCGACACTCTCCTTACTTGCGTCTGTGTCCAGGATAAATGGCTTGTCAGGGTGAGGATACGACAAGATCGGCGAAGATGCTAAAGCCGTCTTCAGTTCGTTGAATGCGTCCTCACATTCCTCAGTCCATAGAAATTTCTGTCCAGTCTCGGTCAATTTGTGAAGAGGTCTTGCAATTTGAGAAAAGCCCTTCACGAATTTTCGATAGTAAGTACACAGACCGAGAAAACTTCTTAAGTCGTGGATATTCTCGGGACGACTCCAGTTCTGGACTGCGGACGTCTTTTCGGGATCGGTTCGGACTCCGTGGGCGGATATTATGTGCCCGAGGTAACGTACTTCCCGACGAAACAAATTGCACTTCGATGGACTCAGTTTCAAGTTCGCCTCCTTTAATTTCTGCAGCACCTTTCGGATGTTCTCTAGATGCTCTTCGAAAGTCCTTCCGACGATGATGATATCGTCCAAATAAACGAGACATGCTTCGTAGGAAAGTCCTCTCAACACTGTCTCCATTAGTCGCTCGAATGTAGCAGGTGCGTTGCAGAGTCCAAAAGGCATAACTTTGAACTGCCATAATCCTTGTCCCGTGGTGAACGCAGTCTTTTCACGGTCGTCGGGATGAATTTCCACTTGCCAGTAACCACTTTTCAGATCCAGAGTGGAAAACCATTCGTTTCCCGATAAAGTGTCCAAAGTGTCGTCTATCCTGGGAAGAGGGTAGCTGTCTTTCTTGGTAATGTCATTCAGACGTCTGTAGTCAACACAGAACCGGGTGGAACCATCCTTCTTTCGGACCAAAACAATTGGCGAGGCCCAGGGACTAGTCGACGGCTCGATGACGTCATCACGCTGCATCTCCTCTAAAAGTCTGCTCACCTCTTCTTGCTTAGCAAACGGCAGCCGCCTAGGATGTTGCTTGATGGGAGAATGGCTGCCTGTGTCTATTCTATGTTGAGTTAACCTCGTACGGCCAAAGTCACCGGAAGTACGAGAGAAGAGGTCTTCAAATTCAGCTATTACTCTCTCTGCAGCGCTTCTCTGTTCTGCCGTTAACTCCACGTCTTGTAATAATTCCTTCGTCAGGCACTCGGAAGATTTAGCTGTCGTTTGGTTGATGTTCTTATTAATGCAGGTAACAGGAGTGCATGTCGCCAACACTTCATTTTTCTTTATCACCTTCGACTTGTCCGTCACATTTACTACTCTAACTGGAATTTCTGTTCTCGACAAGTCCACAAGTGTTGCTCCCACAAGTACTCCTCTGATGGAATCACTATTGCTTGGGTGTTCGATTAATCCAAAACGGAATTTATTGCTTTCTTTTACTGTTCCAGAAATTATTGAATCAGTTCTGGGAGGTAGAGTGATATCAGTCTGGGCTATTATTTGCTGAACAGGCAAAACAGTTTCATTTCTAATATCGAACGCAGCTATTTCTTCTGAGTCTGAACGAAGCTCATTATTCTTAAAGTCCAAGTTAAATTTGTGCGATTTTAAAAAGTCGAGTCCGAGAATAAAAGAGTCTGTAATATTGGCGACATATACCACATGGTCGTATCTGGCATTTCCAAACGTGATTTCTACTTGCGCTTTTCCGCCCACTTCGATCTTGTCACCTGTCACAGTCTGGAGGGTCAGCGAGGGCGGAGTCCAGATAATCTTCAAATTTAATTTCTTGGCCAGATCCGTCCTTATGATGGTTACGTTCGCTCCAGTATCAATCACCATGTGGCATGGGGAACCATTAACATATCCCAGTACGAAGAGTCCATTACTGCCGCCATTCACTGATGAAATCTGCAAGACTTTCAAACGGGGCTTTTGAATATCCCTCAGCATCTGTTCCTGAAAGTCGTCTCTTTCCTGTCTTCCTTCATGGGCTTCTCTGGTGCATTGATAACTGCGATCTTTACGACGAGAGTTCTTTTGTGCGTCACAGTATTTTCGTAAATGCCCCTCGCTGTTGCACTTCCAACATTTTACTTTCTTTGGGCCATCTCTCGTTCTATCGGATCTTGATTTTCGCTCTATGAGATCTTCAATTCTCTTCAATCTGTTCTCGACGCTCTCTGTGTCTTTGTTAGCTTCCTCTTGGACCGTTACCGCTCTAACAGCATGCCGATCTTTTCTCACGGCCCGCTGGGCTGCCTCTAGCTTCATTGCGAACACCAGAGCAGACTTCAAATCCTGATAATCCTCCAACATGAGTGCCTTTTGGGTTTCTGGATCACGGATGGCTTCAATAAAATGACGCACCGCCATTTCTTCTCGGACATTATCAAGGTGGTCCATGTAGGCTAGATGACACAGCCTATCTATGTCCGAAGCCAGCTCTTGAAGGGTCTCGCCAGATCTCTGCATCCTTGACTTAAGTTGGATTCTACTATATTCTTTCTGGCACTTCTCTCCGAATTTCATCTCCAAGGCACTGGCAAGGGCGTCAAAATCTCCTATCTTCGTCGCTCCGATAGTTTGCAATACATTAATTGCATCTCCGCTAAGGGAAGCGGCCAGTTGATTAGCTTTCTCGGACTCGCTCCAACCATTGGCTCTGGCGACGATTGAAAATTGGGTCTTGTAAGCCTCCCAGGGAGTCTTTCCGTCATAAGGCGTTAGTTTCACTGCTGGGTGGCGTGACGACAACCTGATGTTTTCTGGTACCTTTCCCAGCTTTACCAGACTGTCCAGTTTTTCTTCTAACTTGTGATCGATCTTTTCCTCAATTCTTTCTTCGTATTTCGCTTGACTTTCTTCGAGGAGCGACATTCTCTTCTCCATATTTTCTTGATTTGTCTCTACTCTCTCCAGTCCGGATTTCATTTCTTCTAGCCCGGTTTCTATTTTCCGCTCCAGTCCTGATTTCATCTCGTCGTGTGCGGCTCTTAACTCCTCCAATCCGGTTTTCATTTCATTGTGTGCAGCCTTTAATTCGTCCAATCCGGTTTTCGTCTCGACTTGTCCGGCTACAATTTTCTTTTCTAAATCGGTCTGGCCGGCTTCAATTTTCTTTTCTAAATCGGTCTGTCCTGCTTCAATTTTCTTCTCTAAATCCGCCTTCATCTGTTCTTGTCCAGCTTTCATCTCGTCTTGTCCGGCTTTCATTTCTTGCATCATATTCATGAGCTTTTGAAGTTGTTCTTCCATTTTTTTGTCTAGTCAAAACCATAAACTGGAAAATTAAAGTCTTTATTTAGAATCCCGATTCTGACACCAAATGGAGTTTTAGAAGCACTAAAAAAATTTGATACTTGGATATTTGGCGCGGAAATCCAGATCGTATCAGATCATAACCCTTTAACATATTTGACAGATGGCCTTCCACACAGCGCCAAATTAACAAGGTGGGCTTTAGCGTTGCAGCGATACAATTTCAAAATTACTTATCGAAGGGGCGTTCAACATGGAAATGCTGATGCATTATCCAGGCTCAAGTTAGATCCTTCTTAATAAAGTAGGATCAGGTTTATGAGTTTTTATATTGAATTGTTATTGTAAATTGAATTATTACTGTGTATTATGAGGATATAATTATTTATTTTTCGAACCTGTTTAAAAGAAAAAAAGAAATTATTAATAATACAGTGATCCGGATAATCTGGTACGTGTCCATAAAAGATCGTAAACAAAGATTTTCTTTCAGCAGCATCGTCACTCCTGTGACGGATGTGCTTTCCCCCCATGAGAGTAGTAAACTTCCGTCGACATTATCAACGTATTATGTGATGATGAATTAACGAACGCACCAAACTCCATGGTAATAAAACTGGGAAATTTGACTCGAGCTGAAGTATAAAATATGTACTCGAGAATGAGGGCACGTTACAATAATGAGAGGTGCGAGGATTTTAAAGATTTAATTTAGTTTTATAAAAATTTTTGTTCGGACTGTTTTTGTTTTGGACGCCTGATAAAACTGGCGTTGGAATTGTATGATTGATGTTAGAGTAATAAAGGTTTTTATGTAAGTCCCATAAATTGCTTTGCCCTTTGTTGAAAGGAAGTTTTAAAAAAACCCGTACTATCATATACAAGGGACTCTAGAAGACAATGTCAAGGGGGGACAAGATCAGGACTCACAAATAGGGAAGTCGTAATTTGGAAGAAAAGGTACTGAGAATTTGTGCTATAATCCTACTCATTAAGCAGGAGGACAGCTTTAGGCCGTGTCCGGTTGTCTGAATCGCGGGAGTCATAATCAGGGATTTCTGCAATTAGTTCATTTTGTAAGTTATAGACTTTGTCATAAAAGTGTTGGGCTTGTTTTTTAATAATTTCGTACATGGAGGGAATCATGAGGTCTCTGCGTATAACTGTGTTTCTCATGTATCTATGAGCATGTCTAATTTTTCGCAGTATTTTGTTGTGTTGAGTTGTGATTAAGTTTAGATTTGTTTTCGCAGCATAACCCCAAATGGGGCTAGCGTATGTACCTGCAGGGAGGACAATCATGTTGTACAGTTTTCGTTTGTTGGGAATGCTAAGTTTGCTTTGGTATAGTAACTTTGAGATAGATTTTTCGGCCGCAATCATTTTGTTACGGGGGTAGGTGGCCTGTGCCTTCCAAGTCAATCTGGAATCCAGCATGACTCCTAAATACTTACAGGTCCTGCCCCATTCAACTCTTTGGTCATTAATATATATTGGTTTCGCAATCTTGCGGGATCTAGTGAAGTGAATGGCCTGACACTTAGAGGGATTTACTTTTAATTTCCAAGTGGCAAACCAATCTTCAGTGTGTCAATGTGGTGCTGAATTTTGTTGACCATAGTGTCAGGGTGCGTGGATCTGGACATTATAGCCGTATCGTCTGCATATACTGCTAAAGATGTGTGAGAATCTCTTGGAATATCATTTATGTAGATGTTGAACAGTGTAGGACCAAGGAGTGATCCTTGTTGTACACCAGCCTCAATAGGAGTGTGATTGGAGTAAGTGTTGTTGATGCGGACGGAGAACTTTCGATTTCTCAGATAAGAGTTAATCAAATGAATCAACGCGTCCGGCGTGTTTATAGTGATTAGTTTGTAAATAAGTGAGTTATGGCAGACGCGGTCAAAAGCTTTGCTAATGTCCAGCATTACTGCTCCGGTGGATTCCTTGAGGTTAAAGCCCTCAGAAAGAAATTCCACTACTCTGAGGAGCTGGTGAGTGGTAGCATGTTTGGGCCTAAAGCCAAATTGCTCAGGGATGATGATGTTGTTATCCCGCAAATGAGAGCTAAGTCTCCTCAGGATAATTTTTTCAGCTACTTTACTGAGACTGCTCAGAAGGCTAATGGGTCTGTAATTTTCTGGGATAGCCAGGTTACCAGACTTAGGAATGGCACAAACAATAGCCGTTTTCCAAACATCAGGAAAAACTTTGAGATCGAGAATTGTGTTTATGATTTGAGTTATAAGATCAAGAATGTTATGTGGGATATTTTTAAGCATAAGATTAGTTATGTTGTCTATGCCGGGGGCTTTTTTATTATTAAGTTTGCTAATTATTTCGCTTACTTCTAAGTTAGTAGTAAGGGGTAAGGACTGAGTCGGGGGACGACTTAGAAAGTCCTCAATCTGAGCCTTGATATCTCTATCAAAATCAGGGTTAACGAGATCAGAGTGTACAGTGAATTGTTGCTTGTAAGCTTGCGCTAGAGTGTTGGCTTTGTCCTCATCCGTGTAAGCAATACCTGAAGGGCTCTGGAAAGGGGGGAAATCGTATTTTTTCCTCCGAAATCTTTTAATTATTTTCCAAACATCGGACTCGTCTTGATTTAGTTCTTCTAGAAAAGACTCCCAGCGCTCTTGACGATGTATGCAGAGAGCCTCTCTAGCTAGGAATTTTTGTCGATAATAATCTTGTTTATGTAAGGGGGACTTAGTGCGTTGGTAAAGACGCCTCGCTCTGTTCCTATCCCTAATCTTTTGTTTGATATCAGCAGGGAGGAGATTGAAGTTGTTATAAGGGCACTCGTAAGAGGCAAGATTTTTGGCAGTGGTTAAGGTATCATTTAAATCTTTAATTGCAGAGTTAAGTGAGGTGGGAAGATGCAAGTTTTCAAACTGAGCATCCAACAAAGACTCGGTGTAAATTCTCCAATTAGTACGAGTGTATGTTTTCTTAATTGGAGGAGAGTGGAAGAGCAAGTCAACATTAATATGAGTGGGAAGGTGGTCAGAGTCAAACATGTCTATTGTACGAGCTGCAGTGTTATAATGAAAGTCTTTGGTGAGACAGAAATCAATAAACGAGGGATTACCTTGGGAGTAGTGAGTGGGGGTGGTTGTTTTAATTAGCGCGATGTTGTTATCAGTGATAAACTTCAGGAGCTGACGGCCCCTACTACAGGTGCGAACGCAGTTCCAAGCACTGCTGTGAGCATTAAAATCCCCAGCCATAATGACGTGGCGGTGGGAGTTAATTAGTGTTAATAAGTCTTGAGCGGGTAGTGTTCGTTAGATCGGATGTAAATGGAGCTAAAGAGGAAGTTATTTTGGTTTTTATTAATAATGACATTTGTGCACTCAAGCCGAGTGAAATTTATGTCCAATTGTCTACTAATGAGGCTCTTTTTTACATAAATAGCTGTGCCGCCACGGCGTCTCTGAGAAGTTTGGGTAGGAGTGTTTTGGTAAAGATTGTAGTTAGCGATGTTGTAATTTTTGTTTGGTCGGAACATTGTCTCTTGTAAGAGGACTATATCGAATGCATTTAGAGCTAGGTAGTCCCTAAGTTCCATTATGCGAGGATCCATGCTGTTCGCATTCCAGCAGAAAATATTGAGATTATTTAGATTTTGACCCATGATTTTCGTTGAAGTTACAATGAATTGTGATTATCTCAAATATTTTTAATGCTTTTTCCATATTGTCATCTTCATCATTATTTAAAACTTGTCGAAGTTCTCTAAAGAAGTTTAGTATGTTTCTGAGGCCTATTGCTTCATTTAGCTCTCGCAGAGTTTGTATAATTTCGAAAAAACTAAGCGTATTAGTTTCATTGTTTTGTTTCTTATATTTTGTGTTTCTCTTTATTTTTCTAGTTTTGTTTACAGGTCGCCGTTTGGTTTTAGTGGTGGCACCACTAGTCCTGTTTTTATTCGTTTGTTTACTAGTTTGGGTTTGGATTTTAGTCGTTTGCTTGGAATTGTTTGTATTATCAGGTTGAATGTTTACAGCCTTGCTAGCAGTATTTGTGTCTGGTGTTGTTTTGGTGACCGTTTGAGCCTGGGGGACTTCAGCCGGAGCTTCAGTTTCCTGAAAGGGTTCTGGGTCACTGAAAACAGAACAGTCAGTGTCAGACTCATCGTCCAAAAGTTTGAATCTGTTGCGATGTGCAAAATTTGACTGTTTAGGAAGAGTTTTGGGAGTATGTTTGTTTTGGGTTAGAGTATTTGTTTTCAAAACTGAAGCGTAAGAAACATTGCTATTTACTTTCTTGCTGTTGAAGCTAGGTCGAGAATTTTTGTTATTTTTCGAGTTAGTCAAGTTTTGAGTTCCCCTAGCAAGAGCGGGGGCAATTGAGTTTTCCCCTCTATTATAGGGATTTTTAGGGCAGCCAGCGTAATTAGCGGGGTGGGGGCCACTGCAGTTAGCACAAGTGGCATCTCTAGAATCCTTAGGCAGAGTGCAGTTTTTGGCTAAATGAGGGCCGGCACATCTGAGACAGTTTGGGCTTAATTTGCAGGTAAGCGAGCTGTGCCCGAAGGCTTGACAATTATAACATTGTTTAAATGGTTTGGATTTTTGAGTCTCAACTTTGACATCAATACCATTAAAATCAGTTATTTTGTATATATCCTCAAAGTGCGGAGAGTTTCTCACAGTCACAACAAAGAGGGGGAGTGGCAGATTAGTTGTTTTGTTTCGCATATATGCTACTTTGAGGGGATGAAAATTCTTTTCCTTTAAAAAGTTTTCAATTTCCTCAATGGGAGTGGAAGTGGGGATACCCTTTAAAACAACCTTTTTCGGTCGCTCGATCCTGGAATCAATTGTGCTGAATTTGATGTTTTTTGTTTCAAGATACTCCTGCACCTTACGGTAGTGTGCAATGTTTTTTGTTCTGATCCTAAGTAGTTCTCCCGATAAATCGGTTTTCGGGGCTTCGCCCAAGATATCCTTGAGTTCGCGAAGCATATCCATCCAGTTGCCGACAATTTCAGCATAAAATGCGGAGCCTCTAGTATTTTCTTCGTTTTGGTTCCCTTGTGTACCAGATATGGAAGTGTCCATATTGGCTGAGTTTAAATCTGGGGTTTGGGCGTGCGTGTGAGTGCTGGGCAGCTCAGCCGAAGTGGCAATGTCCGCAGCATGTTCAGTGATCATAGCATTTTCAGGAGTTTCAATGTTTGCTACAGAACTGGTATCATTAGCTAAGTTTTGGTCTTTGTTTACATTAAGATGTACTATTGTTACTTTGTTAGATGTAGTAGAAGCTGGTGACTCTTCGTCACTAGAAATGCTGCGTTTCCTACCACTAGATTTAATTTTCGTAAATTTATAAGTGCTGTTTTTAAGTTGTTTAA
Organism: Cheiracanthium punctorium; assembly: GCA_038373885.1. Lineage (NCBI taxonomy): Eukaryota > Metazoa > Arthropoda > Arachnida > Araneae > Cheiracanthiidae > Cheiracanthium > Cheiracanthium punctorium. Next base: position 126,063 of record JAWZYV010013845.1, on the reverse strand, counting down.
ATCTAATACTGCACTGATTGGCAATACATGCAAGTTTCTGTGGAAAATGTTGCATCATGTAATTAAACAGATTAGACTTACAGAGAATCTCTATGTTAGGTGTCAAGCAAAGAAAATTAATTGTGTGGAAAAATGTACTCACCAGGCACTGCTGTTGTTCACCCTCGGTGCGTCGGATGAGATCGTCATATACCTGAGTAGCACATAGAAAAAGGTCAATGAATTCAACAGTATCTTGAAAGAATTTTTGTTTGAAGTGGTCCGTCGAGCTAAGGCGCTCGAGAGTAGGAGTGAGCACAGTAGTTTCCATTGTGAATCACAGGAAGCACTTAAGTCACAAATAACAGATGAGGCAATGAAGCGCTATACAGCAGTCCTCGTAGAAACACACACAGGTGTAGATGAGGCTATGAAACTAATCAGAAGTTCTTAAGGCTGACGATGGGCAGTCCTGTTATGTCGTAGGGAATAAATAACATTTGGACTAAGTGGAAAATTAACGGGTTTTTATTGTATTTAAAAGTTCTTTTTTTTTGAAAAATGAAAATAATTAAAGAAAGTTTTATTTAGGATAATTTTGCCCAGAGAAATTAAGTTTTTGGGTATGTGAGGACATTATGGGGGTTTTGTGTCAGTTGGATTTATAATTTAGAGATCCATGTGCTTGTCATTAATTCCGCGCTAAATGACAGATACATATTTTTCTAAGTGAAATACCTGATATAGTTTCTTTCATAATGGGTTGCACATATGTTGAAAACTACCTTAATGATTTTGATAATGAATTTTACATTTATTAATTTTTTGTGTTTTTTGGTGGCTGACAAAAAATTTTTTTTATATAACGATCTTCTAGTTCCCTTAATTAATATATTAACATTAATAAATTTTAACATTTTTAGTTTTTTACTAATTTTCTTTTGATTTACAACAATCGCTACTGGGTAGCCATTTTCTTTTGGAGTCAGTACGATCCCGGCAGATACATGCGTTCCCGCGTCTTTGACGTTGCCAGATTCAAGGAACAAGAATTTTTACGGCCGTTCACGATGTGTTTTACATCTTGCAAATAATTAATAAGGAGTTATTAAATTCAAGTGGAAGTGCAAAGAATATTCGTTTACTAAAATATACACTTCGTTATTTACAAAGTAATTTTGGAGACCGTAACTACGAAGTCAATAAAGGGTGCTGACTTAAACATCAACTCAATGGCCAACATTTCGCTGCAGCAATCGAAGGCTGAGTACGAGAGTATGGTGATGGCTATAAATATCTGCACGAGAAGCGGCGTCTCTCTCCTCCTGTTCCTGCTGTTGTCTAGACTACCCTTGCTGCAGCCTTTTCCCTGATAGACGACTGGAGCGATGGCACCAATGGACGGCGTCTTTGGAAGGATTTTGGACAATGAGACTGGAGTGAAAAAATTCCTAGGAGGGCCCTCCAATCATTAACCCATGGATAAGTCTTTTTTTTATGCATGCTTCCTTTAACTAATATATTTTTGTCAGCCACCTTAATTTTTTTTTTTGTGTGACATGTGGGGTTAAGCCGGAAATGTAAGCTAATTTTTAAAGGCTAATAAGAGGCATTAATATATGATATTTTCGGGTAATATTGTTTAATTTGATTAATATGGGGGTTCGTAAGATTAATTAAAATAAATTTTTGTAGTCTTTGGACTAAATGAAGTAGATGTTTAAAGATTAGAATTTAGGTTCTAGAGTGCCTCATGTGAATTGTTTTAGTATGTTCAGCAATAAGTTTTATGTTGGAAGATAATTGTAATTTGATAAAATTTGTTAAGCTAAATGTTATGTTAGAGCATTATAATCGAGAATTATCAAAAATGTGAAAAAGTTGGGCAGATGTAAAAAGATTATAATACTTTAAGATCGCTTGTAAATACATTGTTAAGTGATAGCTGATGCTTCAGGTAGTTAAATCTATTATAGTTGTTTAATGTTAATAAATGAACTGTTCATCTTATCTAGAGTTTTATTTCTTTTGTTTGTGTGCATTTTCTTTTTCACTCGAACTTCATAGGGTTTTTTGCAGAAATTTAGATATAACATCAACGGTTTTGTACAGCTTTTTAAATTTATACGATCACTAAGCCATATTAAGTTTATTTTTGTTGCTTTATTGAATCTATTTGTATTTTGCAAATTTAAGGAAATGGTTTATTTTACGGCACCTCTTTTTGAAACGGTCAAAGAATTTTAAAAGTTAATTTACTTAAAATGAAGTCAAATATTAAGATACTAACTAAATATGTCAACAGAATAATCCAAAATGTCTAGCGGGTAATCACGCTATAAAACTTGCACGTGCACTCAGGAAAATAAACCAAGTCGCACAGTCCTAACGGCGGCCACATGGCAGTCCGGTCATAAAACAAGTTCTTCCGCCAGTCCACGGACGGGCAGAAAAATTCCCCCACAACCTGAGCGGACGGGAGAAAAACCCTCGCGGTGAACCAGACGGCAGGCCACGGGGAGAAAATCTGGGACGCTGAACCGGGGCCGTCGTTATTAGCAACCGGGCCTGCTTCTTCGTTGCCACCGGAAGAAATGAGTGAAACATTGAGGCCTAATATTTACATTTGCGCTGTTCGATTGTATGCGATTTGGGATTATAAACGTTAATTTATTTTATAATTAAAAAACAATTTTATTATAGTTTTGTCATAATGATTTAATGACAAGGTGTTTTAGATGTAGGTAATAATTTTTTGAAGATTGCGCTTTTTTTTATGGAAATAAATCAACGAATTCAATCATAGAATTCGAACTTTAAGTTCTGAATGTAAAGGTAAGTGTACACTTGTATTTAGAAATTCTACAAATTTATAGGATATAAAGCATGTTTTGTGAATTTATATTCATGTGTTATTTATAAATCATTTTAATCTGAAATCGTTTAACTTGGGTAGTTTATTATTCTAGTAAATAAGCGTGCGTTGTAATACTAGTTAGACATTCTTATCTGTTTAAATCTTTCAGTTGAAAATGTCATTTATCATTTATTATAAATGCAACTAAATGTGTGATATTGGTTTCAGTGCAGAAGTACTGTAAAATATGTTATTAATTTTTGCACATGTTTATGTAGAAACTTAAATTGAAGTTAATATTTTGCATAAGCGTTCATCATACTCAAATTCAAAGTTCCATTTAGATAATGGCTATAATAAAAAGTAATTAATTCAGAGATCGTTTGTTTTTAGTTTACTACAGTGTTTAGCGCAACATGTGAAAAGGGATCTTGAAATTTTTCAAGTCCTAGAGCTGTTAGTTTATCTTAATTTGTATTCAAAGTCCGTGGAGCAGGTTTTTTTTTTTTTTTTTTTTTTTTTTTTTTTAAAGCTATAACCCTAATATACAACAATGCAGGGACGTAAACATTTGTTTTCAATCGCCAGTTAATAACTTAAAAAAAAGTGTTGGAATATTAGTGGTATTTCCTAGTATGGTTTTCTAAAATTTATATTTTTTCTTTGGAGAAGAAAAAGTATATGGAACTAACACTGAAAATTATAAATCATTTTCATTTCGAATGGTAAAATTTTCGATAAATAAACTCATTTGAACTAACCAAAATAAAAACAGCTAACAAACGTGTTTAATCATACACTGTTACGTTATTCTTAATCCTTTTTATATATTATCTCCCCTTTAAGTTCGTACTACTATTTATGGAACACCCTTTATTTTGTAATTCATTCTAAATGTTTCTCGTTAAATTAATTTACATTATTTTTCATGTAAATACCAACCCTACTAGCAATTTTGCTCGGGCTACCACCGGCCACGCAGCCAGCCGATGACGGCCCGAGCAAAATTGCTAGTAGGGAAGGACTTGCAGTGCACAGGTTGTACTTATAATTATAGCACAAATTCTTCTGATACCTACGCCTTACTAAAGATTAAAAATTAAATAGTATATCAGTACTTAAATTTTGTATACGTGAATTGTAAATATCAAATATTTTAAATTCTATTTCAGCTCCTCGTCATATATTTTGTTAATATATTAACCGAACAATATTTAATAAATGAAAATTTAATAAGTACTAGCTAAATTTATTTTAAAAGTAATAATGGTTGTAACTGCTTTGAAAATGTGAAACTTAAACATTCAGTATAAAGAAATGCATAAAAATGTCTGTATCATTTGTGTATTCTTTTACTTTAATGTATACTAAAAGTCAGCTTAATTTTTTCATGTATATTAAAATTCAAGCTAAAATAATGAATCATGTGAGTGAGCACTACTTTGTTTTTCCTTCAAATTACATGCATCTATTTACTTTAATGTCCGCGTGTATCGGACCGCGTAATAAAGAAACTGTTAATGAGTTCGTACTTGAATTAGTAACACAATCACTACTTAAAACTACATTAAATAACGTTTCAAAGCATCGGAAAGCTTAAAAATTGCTTGATGTATACGGGAAGACGCGAGCATCCGTAGGCCTTTTTGGATGACTCATCGAAATACACGCGCAGGCCCGTTACTAATAGCGAAGGCCCCGGCTGAACAGTCTTTATATGCTGCGAGTTACAGCAAAATGGATAACACGAAAATATTCTCCATGTTCAAGTATCTACATATCAATTTTAATAGAGATCAATTGTGTGGTCAAGAAGTTTGTGCGCCGCTTTTCAGACAGCCTGTACTTATCCATGGCTGACTGGGATCTTGCCTTCCCCGGCTATCCAGACGACCCCGTATAAGCGGTAGTTCGCATTCCTTCCGCCGTGGCGTAGTTATATGTCCTGAACAGAGCGATTTAAAGGGCCAGTCCATATGATTAAAAGGGCATTAAAACTGTCAAAATTGCTTGATTAAATTTTTTTTGTTGTTTTGTTTAAACAGAATGTATCTTTATCTATAAATATTTTGAAGCGTTTCTTCATCCATGCACATATTGAAAAAAAATTTAAGAAATTATTAGTTGGTTAATGCTTTTAGGAGTTTCTTCGACATGTAATAAATTAATAATAAATAAATATATTAATTTATGTTTTATTTAAATCTTCAGAAGACTGTAATACTTTTTAAAGACTTGTTTTTCGGAACTCCTACATATTTTAATATATTAATACAGCATTCTCCCTATACGTAAAAAACACTCAAAATACTGGGGTTAAACGATAAAATAAATAAAAACTTTGTGAAAAAAACACACATAAAATGTAACTTATAATAGTTACGATCGTTTCGACCAAAAAATTCTTTCGGTCTGCATCAGAAAAAGTTCGAGACGCAGGGGCGTAGCCAGAGGGGGGCTGCTGCCCCCCGCCCCGAAATGGGACAATTTACTTAGCTTACAATTTGATATTTAGCTTACAATGAACTTTAGCTTTTTGGCTTTAAATTTAATACCCAGCCCACCCCGAAATAAAATCCTCGCTACGCCACTGCGCGAGACGAACGTCTTTGTCTGATGAAGACCGAAAGAATTTTTTGTACGAAACGATGGTAACGTATTATAAGTTACATTTTATGTGTGTTTTTTTTCACAAAGTTTTTATTTATTTTATTCTGCCTATACTTCCGTGTATACGTATGTTCGTGTCAGTGGCGTAGCCAAGGGGGCATAGGGGGTCACCAACCCCCCCTCCGATGAGGAATTTTTTGCCATACAAATGCATATTCTTCGCTCCCTTATCACGTACACTTATACACAAATGTGAGTTGCAGTAGAGACAACCCGACCAAGGTAGAAAATTTTTAGAGGCGGTATAACGCCTATGGTTAACTTATTTTTAAAAGATTAAAATATCATGGAGTTTTGGGCGGTTTTCTCCAGATGAAACATGAATATGCCTTAGAACCCCATTAAAAAGTCCTCCGACCAAGCCCTCCACCCTTCTGCTTAGGTGTATTATTAAAAAAAGAGGAAAATTCTCTATGCAAATTATTCAGGAGTTAAGTTAAATAGTTTAAAATTACTCTAACATATTAAAATAATAATAAATAAAAATATGAAATTTTTCTCGAGGATGGGTTCAGTTATCTAAACAAATTATACTGCAACAAATAAATAAATAAGTAAGTAAATAAGACACTGAACATGGTAGATGGTGGAAGCGTTACAGTCCCCCGTTCGGGCCTACCGCGCGGCTGTCGATCTAACGGTCTGTAGTTTTGTTCGGTTTCCTATAGATAGAATTTGAATACTTGTTATTCATAAGGGATGTTCGCACTGGCGTAGCGTAGGTGGGGCGGTTGGGGCGCTAGTCCCGAGCAGAAACTTTTTGCGGGCGGCAAAACACCTATCGTTGACTTATTTATTTTAAAAAGCTTAAAATGACATTTTTAAATATTTATATATATATATAAAGTAAGTAAATAAGACACTAAACATGGTAGATGGTGGAAGCGTTACGGTCCCAAGTTCGCCCCACCTACGCTATGCCACTGCGAACATCACGTAGGAATAACGTGTATTCAAATTCTATCTGTAGGAAACCGAACAAAACTGCAGACCGTTAGATCGACAGCCGCGCGGTAGGCCCGAACGTGGGACCGTAACGCTTCCACCATCTACCATGTTCAGTGTCTTATTTACTTACGTATTTAATTATTTCTTTATTGCAGTATAATTTGTTTAGATAACTGAGCCCATCCTCCAGAAAATTTTCATATTTTTATTTATTACTAGCTGAAGTACCCGTTCTTCGCACGGGAATGAATGGACTTTTTGATATTACGATTTGTGGGGATTACTATTTATTGTAATAAAGAGATATAGCAAAATGGATATCGCTTTATATTGTGTTCAATAACCTTGCATACCGAATTTCAAGGCAATCGTTTGTACGGTGCAGAAGGCCATGCGGCGTAGCGCAATCTAGTGGAGAGTTTTAGCAAAACGGATACGGCGGAAATATTCTTCGCATTCAGATATCGATGAATACGAAATTTCAGGACGATCGGCTGGACAGCCCTGACGACGCGACATCTAGTGGCAAATTATATAGGAAAATGGATAGCGCCAAACTCTTCCCCGTGTTCAAATATCTATGTATACCTATTTTCATAGCTATCAGTTGCACAGTCAAGAAGTGATACACTGCAGCGCGATCTAGTGGTTAATTAAAGTAATGATTTGCTACAGTGCCGTCAAGTGGCGAGTTATAGCAAAATGGATAACGCCAAAATATTCTCATTGTTCAAATAGCTATGTATACTGATTTTCATAGCGACCGTTTGAATGGTCAAGAATTTGGCCTGCTGCAGCGGCTCTGCTGTGCGTGCCATCTAGTGGTGAGTAACATCAAAAGGAACACAGTTAGAATATATTCTTCGTGCTGAAATGTGTAAGTATAAGAAATTTTATGCCGATCGGTCGAACGGTATAGAAGTTGATGTGTTGCAGCTCCATTTAGCGGCAAGTTACAGCAAAATGGATACTGAAAAATATTCTCCGTGTTCTAATATCCGCGTGTACCAAATTTCATCGAAATCGGTTGGACGATATTCGCATAGTAAACGGCTAAACGGAATAGAATTCGACGTTCTGCTGCGCCACCTAGTGGCAAGTTAGAGGAAAACGGATAGCATAAAAAGCTTCTCAATGATAAAAGACTTAGGTGAACCAAATTTCATGGTGCAACGGTGCTGGAGTTTTTCAACCTCATACACACATACCAACATTCATTTTTATCTATAACCAGTATCATTATATATCCCAGTCTCAAATAAAATCCAGTTTCAAATCTAAGCCTCGCCAAAGTGCCAATATACGCCATTTTGCAAGAGTTTTTTCAGGAAATAATTCGAAGCATTGACTTAGCAGCAATCAATATGGGAAATGGTTCGGCCGCCAAAAAGTAAAACACACATTTATTTGAAAAGGGGAATACCTTAATACAACCGAATTTTTTTAAATTATCAACTATAACGTTTTTATTCATCGTTACTCCGATATACTAAATGAGAAGATTTCAATTTTCTGAAATTTGGCGGAATTCTCCCAACTTAAATCAATGTACTCAATTGGCGAGAATTCTGAAGATAGATCGCTTGAAATCCCTTAATAACTGCATTATTTCTTCACGGATCATTAAAATTTAACGCTGTATTCTAATAAAATGTTTGCACTTGCTTTCAAACATCTATTTCCTTAAGCTCTCAATAAATTGCGCCAAGCCGAAAACTGTGCAAACCGCTAGAACTCACTTTCTCAAAATCGGAGCCATTTGAGCCATTTTATTTTTTCGCCAAACTAAAAAAAAATTACATATTAGCCTCGGAAATCTTCAATTCTTATTGTTTTGCGTATAAAACATTTCATTCCTGCTCTGTTTTCCCATGCACACGATATTATAATTTTAAAAAAATAACCTTACGAATATAAACTAACAAAAAAAATCATTATTATTCTTTTATTTTTACTTTGAGAATTTAAAACATCTTATTCGGCAAAATCGCCACACATGGCAACCATGATCCTTATTTCACACTTTTTTCACTACAGGGGTTACAATTACGGAAAGGTTTTTGCATGGAGAACATAAAAAATCTCTTAAATTCCGGGAACGCGTGGACTTTCAAAGTTTTAAAGTGGACTATGATTTATTCTATATTATTTTACATATCTGTGCAAAATTTCAGGCTGATAGGTCCATTTTTGTGGATTTGTATACAACTCAAATCCACAAACAAACAGAATTTCATTTTTATTTATAAGATTTTTGTTAATCTGTTAACCCATTCGTGCCTGGATATTTTTGCGACTTTCTTCGATTTTTGCTAACACCAGAAGTAATTGATAAATGTCTGATGTCAACTTTTTGAACAAGGGATGATTTCATTTAAAATCGTTATGTATAAAAATTGAAATGTCAACATCCTACTTGCCATATTAAAATATTTTGTGGAATTGAGGTTCAATACTCGCGAATAAAGGCTAGGAAAAATAAATAACGTTTTCGAATGATAGCGATATTGCCGTCCCAAAAAAGGGACGCTAGGCATAAATGGGTTAAAGTAATTTTAAACAATTTAACTTAGCTCCTGAATAATTTGCACAGAGAATTTTTCTCTTTTCTTTTTAATAATACACCTAAGCAGAAGGGTGGAGGGCTTGGTCGGAGGACATTTTATGGGGTTCTAAGGCATATTCATGTTTCACCTGGAGAAAACCGCCCAAAACTCAATGACATTTTAATCTTCTTAAAATAATTTAACCATAGGCGTTATACCGACTCTAGAAATTTTCTGCCTGGGTCGAGCGCCCCCCCCCCTTACGCCACGCCACTGCGAACATCCCCCACTAATCTGAAATTTTGTTTCTGATTGAAATGTAAACGCATCCTTTCACAAATCTTTGAAAAGCGAAAGTACTTCAAAATAAGTTTTTCTTTTAAATATTTCAAAATGAAAATTGGCCTAAAAATTGGATTATTTCTTATCTTAAAAATTCTCCGACGAATGAATAAGGAGTCCCCGAAAGGGGAGGGTCACTGGCTCCCTGACAGGGGGCACGTGCACCCCCCTGAATCCCCTGCTGGCGCCTATTTTGATTATTAGAATAATTCGTTAAAGCACAAAAAGATTAAAATTTATCCTTGCCATGGGTATACTAATCCAAAACCTAATAATACGTACTATTGGCGTAGCGAGAATTTTTTCTTGGGGGGGGGGGTTACGACTACTGCAACTCACATTTGTGTATAAGTGTGTGTGATAAGGGAGCGAAGCATATGCATTTTGTATGGCAAAAAATTTCTCATCGCAGGGGGGGTGACCCCCTATGCCCCCCTTGGGTACGCCACGGACACGAACATACGTATACCTATTGCAAAATAAAAACTTTGTGAAAAAAACACACATAAAATGTAACTTCGTTACGATTGTTTCCACCAAAAATTCTGTCAGTCTTCATCAGAGAAAGACCTTCGTCTCGCGCAGTGGCGTAGCTAGGATTTCATTTCGGGGTGGGCTGGGTATCAAATTTAAAGCTAAAGTTCAATTTTAAGTTAAATATCAAATTGTAAGCTAAGTAAATTGTCCCATTTCGGGGCGGGGGGCAGCAGCCCCCCTCTGGCTACCCCCCTGCGTCTCGGACTTTTTCTGATGCAGACCGAAAGAATTTTTTGTTCGAAACGATCGTAACTATTATAAGTTACATTTTATGTGTGTTTTTTTCACAAAGTTTTTATTTATTTTATCGTTTAACCCCAGTATTTTGAGTGTTTTTTACGTATAGGGAGAATGCTGTATTAATATATTAAAATATGTAGGAGTTCCGAAAAACAAGTCTTTAAAAAGTATTACAGTCTTCTGATTTAAATAAAACATAAATTAATATATTTATTTATTATTAATTTATTACATGTCGAAGAAGCTCCTAAAAGCATTAACCAACTAACAATTTCTTAAATTTTTTTTCAATATGTGCGTGGATGAAGAAACGTTTCAAAATATTTATAGATAAAGATACATTCTGTTTAAACAAAACAACAAAAAAAATTTAATCAAGCAATTTTGACAGTTTTAATGCCCTTTTAATCATATGGACTGGCCCTTTAAATCGCTCTGTTCAGGACATATAACTACGCCACGGCGGAAGGAATGCGAACTACCGCTTATACGGGCTTTTAGACCCGTTTGGAAAGCCGGGGAAGGGAGGATCCCAGTCAGCCATGACTTATCTCTGTGAGCCATGGACATAGAGTTTTTCATGAAAAGTGATGATTATGGTCATGTGTAATGATTATGGTTCTTCATGAAAAGTGATTAATCATTAACAAAACTGAAATGGGAAATTGGGATATCATAGTCTGATACTTTATTGGATGTCTGTACACGCTACACACACAATGACAACAAACCTTTTTCCGAGATCGAATTTCATTGTTTCTCTGAGTAAATGGCGCTTTTAGTTTGTTTATTTTCCTTATTTCTTCAGTTTTTTCTGAAAGAAATAAACTAAATGGAAACTTTCAGGAAAAAAAAAGTACAAATCTTTAAATTTGGGGGCATTTGGGGACAAAATGAAAAAAAGATCTACATTTGGGGACTGCCCTCGAATTTCGAGAATGTATGGTCACCTTAGTATGGCTGCAATATAAATACAAAAAATCGTAATGGCAACTGTATATCAATATTTATCGTCGCGTTGGCGAGAGTGGGGGGATCCTAAAGTAGGAATCAACCCATTACTGAGTTCTTTATGTAACATGAATATTTTAATATGATGTTTTAGCGGCAATTTAAAGCGGATTTAATAGCGCATTTACTGTTTTCTTATTAGCTATGAGCTAATTATTAACTATACATATACGCAAGTCGCCAAATTATGAAAATTCTCCATAATTGGCTAATACGCAAGGCGTATTATGGGTTTCACATAAATACAAATAGTGCGAGTTTAAATTTTTATGTGCCAAGCAACATGCAAGAACGAAGGAATGTGTAGCTCGGTAACATTCTTTCTTATCCAACGTTTGGGTTTTGTTTGTTGAAATTGTGTCTTTTTTGCGAATAAGTCTTTTTAGGGGCCAAATGCCTCATACGAAATGCGAGCGTAGCGAGTCTAGGAGCCTTGGCCCTAGTATGCTCAAATTTTCAAAGCTCTGCTTTTTGTAGATTTGTCTGGAGAACTTTCATTTTTATTATTATAGATAGATAGATTTGGCATAAAACTGGCATAATTTCCGTGATCTTTAATGTTCTTCAGATGCACGCGCTTCCTTATTGAAGTAATAGCATTCTTGTAAGCTCAAAACATGAATCATTTGATACGGGCGAAACTCGCCAAGCATGGCTACGTGAAAACGGTTTTTAATTAATAATTAAAAACGTAATTAAAAATCTAAAATTCTAAGTAGCCTATAACCTTCTCCAGAGTAACGAATCCCCAAAACACTTATTGATATATAAATAAAGATTGATGTCTCTAAGATACGGCTCTTGACTTGACTGTTTTCTCTAAATGGTACCGCGTATTTTTACACGATGAATTCGGGGAACGGGGAATGCAGGTCGAAAAGGTAAGTTTTTAACGGTTCTTCTTTTTCGGAGCGCGCACGTCACTTCCTTTACTGAGCGTTACTTCCGTCAGAAAAATTATTTGAGTTACTCCCTAATCGCCACTAAAGAAGTTTTACTTCAAAAAGCACTCAAAAAACTTGGCATATGGGTTCTTGCTGCATCGGCTAAAGTGTAATGGCAGTGTTCATCTCCCTCAAAAAAACCGAGATGTTTGCATGCCATTTGGAAAGTTTCGCACGCTATTCCTCGAACCGTTTTTAAGTCATCGAAGCTCATAGCACCAGGTTTATGCAATAACAACATTCGTAGATAATATCGCTCAGTATCTTGTATACTAACAACTGGCATTCTTCCAATTATTTTGTGTCCCATTCTTTGCCTTTTTTTCTTCTTGTTTCGTTACTGTCAAAGACATAGTAAATTGGAATGTCAGGGTAAGTATAGCTTCGAGATCCTTCATCTGTGCAGTTCAGCTTAAACCATGCAGTTAAAGTTGTTTCTTTGACTGAGGCTCGTAAAGTAGCCTCCTCTTCCCGGCCTTCTTCATAAAATATGGGCTGTTGTTCTGACAAATGGACTGCTAATCTCTGCACAACATGGGATTTGTGAGACATGGGGAACTCGTTCAAACGCCACATTTCCTCGGGAGCACTTACATACCTACCATCAAGAAAGGTTAAAATTTCATCATGATGGACAATATTATCATTTTGCAGCCTAACAGAAGCAGCATCATGCCCTTTATATACATATTTGTACAAATATTTTACACTCCTTATTGAAGCACATACTTCGACATTAATATGGGCATTGAATTTCTTCAATAGCCAAGGATTGTATGGTACAACCCATCGATTATCGATATCATACTGACCAACTTTCACTGGTTCTATGACCCTTCTTCTATAAACAGGATACCCATTAACATTTTCTTTAGTTCTGTAAATATTTTCTTTAGGATACTGTTTGCAGCAAGCATTTGAATCCCTCATGTATGGAGAGTTTGGATTCAATGTACCACATGGTCCATGTATAATACATTTTGTGACAATATCGAATAATCGGGGATTACTATGAATATCAGCTAACTCTGCACTCACATACTTGTCAATATCATCATTTGTTCGTATTTTTGAAGCTGAGTCTAACGTTAATAAAATGTGTGTATGAGGTAACCCCCTTTTCTGAAATTCAATTACGTATATATAAGCAGTAACAACACCAAAAATGTTGCGTTTCAAAATATCATTTAATAATTCAGAGAGTTTTATTTTGAAAACACGAACAACGATATCTGGTCTGTTTTCAGGTCGCTGAGGATATTCAATTGAATTTGAGATTTCAGGCCAAGTAGGGTTGCAAGTGAAAGGGATAAATAAATCTGGTCGTCCAAATTTACGTACCATAGCCATTGCATCTTGGTAGTTTTGCTGCATATATCTTGCACTACCTGGAAATGTGGATGGCAGTATCATTAATTTACCTGCTCGTAAATTTGCATTTCGAGCACGGGTCTCTAGAGCATCTAAAAGACCACTGTACAGCTCTACTCTCAAATTTTTTTGGTTCATTCGGATATAATTTAACCGCGAACCTTCTGTTTTAACATATGCATCAACAATATACTGTTGAAACAGTTTCCCACTACTGTGCAATATGCTAAAACCACTACGAATTGAAAGTCGGTATGCATAGTATTGTAATTGAGTTACCCGTATTCTTTTAGCCGAACGTCTATCTTCAACATGTTTCATTCCATCATACCATCCACTTTCACCTCTAGGGAACAGCAAAGGATAAACCATAGGGTCGCAACAGTGGTTCATAGGAGATATATTCCTACAGTTATCAGCCTTAGGATATATGCAAATGTCTCTATTTGCAGGAGGCTCACCGTCATCTCCAACAAATATGGCAGCAACTTCAGTTGTAGATGTTGGTGCGTTATACCTTCGCATATCTAAGTCTGGTTGTTCCATAAAAACCATTTTAACATTTACAATTGGGTTGATTTGTATTAGTTCGTGCATTTGTAAGAATGATTCAGCAAAGGGATTAATACTTCGCAATAAATCATCCAATTTTTCCATAACAGTTCGAAAGCAGTCTTTATTATTTTGCATGCGATAATCATTTGCCTCTCTTGAATCAAAAATATAAAGTTGTCCATATCCAGGCTTGTTGCGTTCGTTTGAATATAGTGATGAAACCAAGTGATAAATTTGACCATGAATTCGGAAACAATATGGTCCATTTCCAGGAGGCGATTTTATTTCAGCTCCCATTGATGCAAAGGCTAAAGCAGCATTGTATGACCTAATATGCTGTCTAAAGTTCTTCGCTTCGGCAGAATCACTACACAGTAAATCTTTTAAAACATCAGGTGTCTCATAAAGCGATGGCAGTGACACTTTGCCATCATGGCAGCATCGCGTAAATTTTTTGCTGCTGTTTTCTTCATCTTTCCAATAGACCGCTTGGCCAAAACTGCAGCAATCTGTCAGGTTTCCGCAATGATGTTCTGCAACATCAACATGATCAAGTTCTTGGATGTCGACAACCATTGCTTGGCTTGGCGTTCGCTTTGATGGCTAGAGAATTAGGCACTGGACTAGCGAATCTGAAAGTGGAAAAAAGTATAATTTTAAAAATAAGCCTACCAGCCTGGGATTCTTATGCACTCTGGATCACTCGCCAATAGGGTTATCAGGCGCAATACAGGAACCCTACTCGCCTAAAGCTCTCTCAACAATATCAAATAACGAAAAGCAAAATTTTTGGTATGTTAACCCATTTGTGCCTGGATACTTTTGCGACTTTCTTCGATTTTTACTGATAATAGAAATAATAGATAAATTTCTGATGTCAACTTCTTGAACAAGGAATGATTTATTTTAAAATCATTTTGCATAAAAATCGAAATATCAACATCTTACTTGGTCATGTTAAAATATTGTGCGGAGTTGAGGCTCAATACTCATGAATAAAGGCTAGGAAAAATAAATAACGTTTTCGACTAATAGCGAAAATGCCGTCCCAAAAAAGGGACGCTAGGCATAAATGGGTTAAGATAGATACTAAAAATTATATAAGTTACTTCAGTTATCATACCCTATACCCACGTTTGCAATTGCAAGGAAAGATCAGGAAACCCCCCTCCTTCAAGTCGATGAGATAAATGTAAAGGAAGAATGAAAGAAAATGGGTGGGCGATAAAATGACATAGTCCATTAATATCGTTTTAATATGGCAATAATGAAACTAAAAAAAAAAAGTGTGTGCGTGTAATCTTTACGCGCGATTGAAGTAAAACTTCTTTGACGTTTACGATAAATATCACTGAAATTATTAAACTTAAAATAAATATCATATTATATTTTAATTATATTTATTATTCAAGTACTTTACAAAGATTATATAAATGTTATATTCATATTATTCATTGGAAATAGGAACTTGAATGTCATCATAATATTTTATGTATGAAATTATAGGTGTGTGTTATCTATACTGTGAAACATAAATTTTACTCTCTAAATTTGCTAACTTTCTTGAAAATACAGCATCTATCGTTGTACCGAAATGCGTTGTTGATTGAAGTCGAGAAGTATTCATAGTTAGATCCAATTTTTCTTTTTAAAAATCAACTGACGGCTGAGATTCTTGGTAGCGAAAATTAACATTAAAATCTCCAGTAAGAGTCACCGGTCATTCATGATAATTATTTATAATCCAGGAAGTGTCTATGTTGTAGTATTATTCTTTAACTGTTTTCTTATACCATTGTTCCGTCGGGAGTTTGGGTTTGAATGGGAGGAATGTCCATAGTCTAGTATTATACTTTAACTGTGTTCGTTAACTGATGTTTTCCTCTGTTTGTTGGGTTCGAATGCAGGTACCGTAATTTTTTTTTGTGTTTTTCTATCACAGTATTCTTAAGCGTTGATTTCGTCTGCTGGTAGGTTTCGAATTATTTATCTGTATCCGTGTTTTTAAACTGCAGGTTCTATCTATTGTTGGGGATTGATTGCAGCCAGGGTCCGTTTCTTTGTGGTGTTCCATCCCCGTGTTAAACCGTTGCTCTGTCTTGAGGTTGGGTTAGAATCCACGGAGTGTCCATTTGTTATTCCTTTATTTTGATCTTAAACCCTTTGCAGCCAGTGTTTGTTTCTTTGTGGTGTTACATACCCGTGTTCTTAAATCGTTGTTCCGTCAGGATATCGGGTTAACATCCGGGAAGTGTCCGTGTTGAACTATTATTCTTTCACTGTTTTCTTAAAATGTTTTCCCGTAGGGTTTGAATCGGGAGAATGTCTTTGTTGTGGTATTTTTCTTTAACTGTGTTCCTAAACTGGAGTTTTCTTCTGTCGGTTGGTATCGAATGCACGTAGGGTCTATTATTGCATTTTTCTATGGTAGTGTTCTTAAACCTTTGTTTTCCTCTGCTGTTTTTGCTCGAAGTATTATTCTGTTTAAAAATTTACATTTGGCTCCTTATTATAAATAACTCAAATACACATGAGCAATATTAAAAGATTACATATTATTTAAGTACAGACAAACAATATTTATGTATCATAGCAACCAATCATGTCAAGTTTTTACTCATAACTCCATTAAATATTGTATTAATGCCATTGAAAACATGTGAGTAAAGCAACGGAATGCACCATAGTGCCACTTTCTGTATTCGGTGCGTAGGCCTTGTTTATCGGTGGTGACGGGTTGGGTCGCCGCCTGTAACAACAGTGAGAGACAGTCAGCAGGATCGCCGCCTGTTCAGCGAAACACTTCACATAGTGTCTCTGACAAGAGCCGGTCCACTTATCCAATGAACAGGGTCATCAGACAAGATCTTGCTTCAAAACAGGTAGGGAGTAATGTCGACGCGCAGGGAGCACAGTCGACGTTCTCAGGAACGAACGCCCGAGAGCTGTTCCGCAAATAATTAAACTTATAAATCTGGAAAAGGCTTGTTAAGTGTGACGTCAATATGAAGTAAAAATCACTTGCAATAACTAATTTTATCACGCAAATGATTAACTTTTTTGACTCTCGGATCTGAAATGCTGCTGAAAATAGCGAAAAATCGCTTAAAAATGAGGGAACGGGTGGATTTTCAGATTTTTAAAGTAGCGCAGATTCTTTTCTATATTTTTATACATGATTATGGAAATTTTCAAGGGGATCGTACAAACGGTGTAGAAATTATCAGGCTTTTTGTCCTTGACATTGCAATGTTTTTGCAGTCATGGCGGAATGAAGAAGCAAGGGGGGAAAAGATACGTCATTTCCTTTACTGAGCGTTACTTCCGTCAGAAAAAAAATCTGAGTTACTCTCTAGTTGCGCCTAAAGAAGTTTTACTTCAAAAATTAGAGGGGTTCAGCGGGTCTCCCTCTGACGAGGCTCGAACAGCAGAGTTATTTTTTTTTTAAGCTTTAACCCTAATATACAGCAATGCAGGAACGAAAATATTTTTGTTTTCAAGTACTAGTTAATAATCACTTAAAAAAAGAGGTGTTGGAATATTAGTGGTATTTCCTAGTATGGTTTTGGAAAAAGAAACATATGGAACTAAAACTGAAAATTATAAATAATTTTCATTTCGAATGGTAAAATTTTCGATAAATAAATTCATTTGAACTAACCAAAATAAAAAAAGTTAACAAACGTGTTTGATCATACACCCTCCAAAAAAAGTATTCGAGCAAGAGAGAAATTTCCTATTTTAGATTCGCGAATAATAATTGAGTTTTTGAAAAGCGCGCATCCTGACAGAAATATGGAAATTCATATTTATACACAGCCTAATTCATATTCTATGATAAATAACTTTTAATATATGAAACAAACGTAGGGACTTTCTCTCTTGCTCGAATACTTTTTTTGGAGGTGTACACTGTTACATGATTCTTAATCCTTTTGATATCTTTTTATTTCCTTTTTAAGTTCGTACTACTATTTATGGACACCCTTTATTGTGTAATTTATTCTAAATGTTTCTCATTAAATTAAATTACATTATTTTTCATTTAAATGCAAAGGAAGTGCAGTGTACCAGGTTTTATTTATAACTATAGCAAACATTCTTCTGATACACATGCCTTACAAAAGATTAAAAATTAAATATTGTCGCAGTACTTAAATTTTTTATACGTGAATTGTAAATATTAAATATTTCTATTTCAGCTGCTCGTCATATTCTGTTAATATATTAACTGAACAATATTAAATAAATGACAATTTAATAACTATTAGTTAAATTTATTTAAAAAATAATAATGGTTGTAACTGCTTTGAAAATGTGAAACTAAAACATTCAGTATAAAGAAATGCATAAAAATGTCTGTATTATTTATGTATTCGCGTACCTCAATGTATACAAAAAATCAGCTTAATTTGTTTGTAAATAAAAAATCAAGCTAAAATAATGAATCATGAGAGGAAGCATTACTTTGTTTTTCCTTCAAATTACATGCATCTATTTACTTTAGTCCACATGTATCATAGTAAAGAAACTGTAAATGAGTTCGTACTTGAATTAGTAACGCAATCATGACTTAAACCTACATTAAATAACGTTTCAAAGCATTGGAAAGCTTAAAAATTGCTTCTTGTATACGTAAGGCGACCATATTGCTAAACAACCGTCTGGGGATAAATCAAGCATATTGTCCTCGAATCCAAGGAAAACTTCGGGACACTAGAAAATATTTTTGGGGAATTATTCGAGGACACAACATATTACCATTTATACCAATATACCCATACTTTAAATATTGACTGACTTTGATACTTAAAAATAAAAATGAACTCTAATTGCTTTTTATATCAATTGTGTATTCTTATTTCTAATAAATTAATGGAAGTATTTCATTCATTTATAAATATTTATGTAGGATGGAGCTAGCGCTCCAAATTAAATAGACGTTAATCCTTTTAAACATTTAATGAGACGAAACTTTAATACAACGACGACACTAACATTTAAAAACATTGAGAGGTAGAAATAAAAATAAAAATAACATCAAGAGAGCTATTCTGCTCTTTTAACATCGAACGTCTGCCCAGTCTCGTTTTCCGTCTAGAGTGTTCTTTGGCGGGGGAACAACTGGCGGGAGTTGAAGTTATAGTTCGTTCAGTGGTGTTGCCACAGCAGAACTAATTATTATCCACGCGGCCGTCTTGAGGTTACAGACGTCCGCGGCTGGGTTGAAAAAGCAAAAAATCTGAAAAGAAAAACAAGCAGAAAAAGGGAGAAAAAAAAAAGTTGAAAAACAAAGCATAATAAGATTGGGTGTTCAGTTGTTACACCACTGTTTCATTTTATCTGCCGCAGTTGACGTTATGGTGGGACCTTCATGATGTCCTAACTTCCGAACTTCGTAACGATCGTTGGGGTTGATTTTTGTGATCTCATAGGGTCCGAAGAACTTGGGTCGCAGCTTTAGTCCAGTTCCAAACTGAGTTCGTTGTATTGCCACTTTGTCACCGATCTTGTATTTACAGGCTGGTTTACGTCGTTTGTTATACTGTCGTATATTTTCTTCCTGTAAACGGAGGATATTTCGTTTAGCTTCGATACGTAACGCTTCTTTGTCATCAATAATTCTTTGCTGGTGTTCCTCGTCAAGAAGTTGTTTAATCTGTAGGTCCTCCTGTTGTTTCATTTGAACACCAATTAAAAGTTCGAAAGGTGTGAATTTGGTACTGCGTGTGGTGGTACTATTTAAGATACGTTGCAATCGCGGGACGTATTTAACCATTTGTCAGGTTCATCTATAGCTAAGTTAAAACGGGGATAATTGTGCCATGAATGCGTTCAACCTGGCCGTTTCCACGTGGTACACCTGTCGTAATTGAAATGTGTTCAATATACTGTTCCTGGCAGTAGCTTTGAAATTCTGAAGATGTGAATGCGCTACATTTGTCTGTGATGATTTTTGAAGGGTTGCCAAATGTAGTTTGTTGCAAGGATAGTTTGTCCAAGGCATCTTTCGTAGAGGTTGACTTCACGGGATAGATCCATATAAATTTCGAAAAGGCATCAATTACTGTAAAAATATATTTATAACATTTTTTTGTCGATGGTAAAGGTCCTAAAAAGTCACAATGGTAACATTCAAGAGGTGCATCACCTTTTGGAATAGGGTGAAGCAATCCTTCTTGTTTTCCAGATTTTCGCGAGGAGAGAATGCAAGGAATACAATTTGAAATAATTTCTTGAACCAATTTCTTAAGTTGAGGGATGTAAAATTCACGAGAAACAATTGATTCGGTTTTTTGTGAGGCAAAATGACCTTGTGAATGGGCGTTTAGCACGATTTCTTTCTGCATCATTTGTGGAACTACTAAAAGTTCGGTATCCTTATGAAGTTTATAAAGAATGCCGTTTTTAACCAAATATTCATCGGAAGGTGTAGATTCGAGCATAGATTTAATTTGAGTTATAAATTCATCTTGATCTTGGGCATTTTTCACCTTTTGAGTGATATCATTTGTGGTAATAACAAGAATGGGGTTACGACTTAAAGCGTCAACATGTTTCATCTGTCCACCGGATCGATGACAAACTTCATAATCAAAGTCCTCTAACATCAATGCCCATCGAGCAATATTAGCTGGTAGATCTTTTTTGTGCATCGTTTTTTGGAAAGCATCGCAATCTGTGATAATTTTAAATTTTGTACCTAGCAAGTAGGTGCGAAATTTCTTTAGCGCCTCAACGACGGCGAGAACTTCCAGTTCGTAACTGTGATATTTTTCTTGTTGAACTGTAGTTTTACGGCTAAAATAATGAATAGGATGAAACTGTCCATCATCTGATTTTTGTAAGAGCACAGCGCCAAAACCTAAGGAGCTTGCATCAGTGTGGAGTTCTAATGGGTATCCTTGTTGATAAACATGAAGAACTGGGTTTTGTGAAAGAATGTTTTTCAGGTGTTGAAAAGCTGCTATTTGTTCAGGGCCAAAATTAAATTCTACATTATCCCGAAGGAGGTCACTTAATGGTCTAGCAATCAGCGCATAATTTGGAATAAACTTTCTGAAGTAACTTGTTAGTCCAAGAAAACTTTGAACTTGTTTAGGGTTTTGAGGTTGTGGGAATTTTTGAACTGCCTGTGTCTTGGTAAGTGACGGTTTAACTACTCCGTTTTCGATAATATAACCAAGGAATTCTATCTTTCGTTGTAAAAATTGGCACTTTTTTAAGTTCAATTCGAGGCCATAATCTGCAGCTGTTTGGAGAACTAGGCGCAATTTTTGTAGGCCTTCGACCTCGTCATTAGATGGTATGAGAAGATCGTCCATGTAAACAATAAGAATGTTATCGCGAATGAGATCTCTAAAAACTGTATAAACATATCGTTGAAAAACACTAGGGCTGTTGGATAATCCAAATGGAACTCGTAAAAATTCGTACTGGCCTTCATGAGTTACGAAAGAAGTATATTTAGTGCTGTTAGGGTCCATAGGTACATGAAAGAAACCATTTTTAAGGTCAAGTGTAGTGAAAACCCGAGATGTTCCAAGTTTATCTAAGGCTTCTTCTATGAGTGGTAAGGGAAATTTATCTTTTATCATTTTTCTATTAAGCCTGCGGTAATCAACACAAAGTCTGTAATCTCCAGTTTTTTTCTTACATAGAACAATCGGGGCGGCATAATCAGAGCAACTTCGTTTAATAATTCCATCATTTAACCAATCTTGAATTTGTTTTTCCACAATTTTCTGTTCAGCAAAAGGGAGTCTTCGAGAGCGTTGTGCTACGGGTATTTCATCTTGTAATAAAATAGTCATCTGAATTTCAGTGTCTTTAACTTTATGGGGTTTGTAGGAAGTAACGATATTTTGAACTTCCTCACGAATTTCAGAATTCAAAATGTGTGAAAGATCAAATGGAAAAGTTTGGTCATTAGAAATATTAGCAATATTAACGAAAATATTATCATCAAGGGTACCGCATAAATGAATACCGTCTTTATCAAATGTAAATTGGGTTTGCTGCAAAAAGTTGCTTCCGATAATCACATCAAAAGGAATCAAGTCATCTTTTAGAACATGTATTTTAGCAGGTAAAGTGGGAATTCTGGGATAGATTTACAACCGTAAAGGAAAATTTTATTCTGTGATGAATCTGGAATTCCATTTATAACATATTCAATCAGGGAGGGATCATCAAGAGATCCTTTGTGTGCCAAATCTCTCATAGCTAAGAAATATTCTTGTAGGGTTTCAAACGGTTTCATACGTCGAGATTCCATTAATTGATGTAACTGAATTCTGTTAATTTTGTCAGAAAATTCCTCTAGCAAATGGTGCTTCAATTGTTCCCAATTTGTGATTCCACGAATAGACCTAATTAAAGTTTGAGCGGGACCAGTCAAACATTTTCTAACAAAAGTAATTTGGTGAATTGGATTGTTTATTTGGTACAAATAAAAAATTTCTTCAACGTCGGATATGAAATTCTCAATGCTATAATTATCGCGAGACGAAAAAGGTTTTATTAAATCAACAACGTCTTTGAGACTAAATAATTGGAAAGAGGAACACGTAGTTTCGACTGAAGGCAATAAATTCTGAGCTGATTCACTAAAAGGAATCTGTGTCTGTTGCTTATCCGAAAATTCTTTGGCGTCAGGGGTGGGTGGGGAGGGAGTACTATTTTCACCCACGACGTTATTTGTTTGAGATGAACTGTCAACCGGATGTGAATCATTGACTTCGCTTTCCGAAAGATCGGAAGAATCTGCTTTTAATAACGATAAATCCTTAAGACTCGTAAGAATGGTGTTAGCACACTTATCTGGGTCAGTTGAGAATTCTAAATGAAGTAAATTGCAAATAGAAATTAGGTCTTTAAGTGAAAACTCTTTAAGTACTTTTTGTTTCGTTTCTTCTAACTCGAATGGCTGTTGAAAACCTGTAAATTTGCGTAATCTCGCGCGATTTTGTCTATCGCCGTCTGTACCAAAAATTAAGCGATGTAAAACCTTTATTTGACTCGTACTACCAATTTTTAACGATTTTGCGATATTGGGGTAATCGCTAAGAGTAGACATGATTATATATATTCAAATAGTTACTGTACACAGATATGCAAAACCAAGATCAAAACTCAAACACTTCGGAATTTAAAATAGAATTTCAGTATCAAACATTTTCTTCACATTAAGGCATTTAAATGTCATTAAAAGAATATAGAGACTGTTATCAAAAATATGCATCAGAATAACAATATAATATGTTTCAAAACTGTATTCAATTCACAACAAATCAAAATATATACGAAATACGTGTTCTTCAAATGTTGCTGTTCAAGAAAACGAAGGTATATAATTCAACCAAACTTCTAATTACCAATCTTTCAAATTACGCATCAAAATATTCATCAAATCATTAAATTATTCCTCGAAATCATCAAATAAATTCATCAAAGTAGAAAGCCAAGAAAACAGAAGTAATAAAGTCAACGCAAAGTCGCATCAAAAAAAAGAATTTCGCATCAATTAAAAAATTCTTGCATCAAAATAACGTTGAAATATTTCCTCAGTTTTCTTATATCTTGAATGAGATGAGTATTTCATTAATCATCGACATTTTCTAGAACAAGCATCAACGTATGCATCAAATAATTGGAATATGATTAGAATTTACTTACAGTTTGTGTTTCTGTTCTTGTTTCGGCATTCCATGAAAATATTATCCTCTGTAGCACATCACTTTTAATTTCGCTGGCATATAAATCACAAGAACAATAAATATTACAAGAAAAGTATTAACTTTTTTAGTTCCGGTACTGTATCTAGGGGATGTGCGGATTCGAACGGCGAGCCCCCATGTAGGATGGAGCTAGCGCTCCAAATTAAATAGACGTTAATCCTTTTAAACATTTAATGAGACGAAACTTTAATACAACGACGACACTAACATTTAAAAACATTGAGAGGTAGAAATAAAAATCAAAATAAAAATAACATCAAGAGAGCTATTCTGCTCTTTTAACATCGAACGTCTGCCCAGTCTCGTTCTCCGTCTAGAGTGTTCTTTGGCGGGGGAACAACTGGCGGGAGTTGAAGTTATAGTTCGTTCAGTGGTGTTGCCACAGCAGAACTAATTATTATCCCCATTTATTTAAACCAGAAATATGAAAGGAACATCATGCTGAAATATTGCAATTTATTCAAGATTTTATTCTTGGCATAGTATTTGCATTTTTCAGAAGACATTGCTTTTTACATTGGCTCATTTTGTGATAATTTTTCATGAAACTTAGTACAACGTCTAAAAAAAGTATTCGATTGCAAGAAAAAATTCGTACGTCAATTTCATATTTAAAGCACGATTCTTCATGAAATGTGATTACACCATTAACAAAACTGAAATGGGAAATTTGGCTCATACTCGAATACTTTATTGAACTGTACCCGCTACACACACAATAACAAGAAACGTTTTCAGGGATCGAATTTCATCCCTGAAAACCCATTGTTTCTCTGAGTAGAAGTCGCTTTTAGTTGTTTTGTTTAATTTTTTTTCAGTTTTTTTTCTGAAAGAAATAAACTAAATGGAAACTTTCTGGGAAAAAATACAAATCTTTACATTTGGGGTCAAAGTATTTGAAGTCAAAGTATTTTTGGGGACAAAATGACCATTACAAATAGAGCATTTCGACGGACCCGTACTCTCTGCGATCGGTCGCCGTCTTGCGTGACAGCTTGGGGTTCTCGTAATGTATTTCAATGGGAAAAATCCGATTTTCAACATCCAAAAAAAGTATTAAATTTAATTTTTTGGATGATTGTAATGGATGGAATTTGTTAATCAGACCTTCGACATTTGTGTCCCAGGTGGCGTTTAATATTTTAAAAAGCTTAACATATAATATTTTAATGATATTTCAAGGGACTTTTTCCGCTGGTACTGCGTTCGTAAAGACAACATTATGTACCGGAATAAACACAACGCTTGTTTTAAGATTCGGTAGGTCATTCGGATTACTGTTTGTTTACAGATATCATTGTTGTGCATGCGAAATTTTCTTACGTTGCAAGATTTATACAAGTAAGATTTAGCAAGTTTTGTTTTTGAATTATAATTCATCGGATATTCTGTATGCCCTAGAAAACATCAAATTCCATTAATATTTATATTAAAGAAGTGTTTATTTAAATTCCTATTACGATATATTCAGATTGTTTTTTTTTCTTTTATAAAAAATAATTGTACTGCTTGTTATTATTTATCATAGTGTTCTTTTAAATATGTAAATGCCTGTAAAATAAGACCAGTTATCCCATTAATAAAAAATTGTAACATATGCATCGCATAACATATTTGTACATGTAATTAATCTAATACGTATGAATATGAATTAAAAAAATAATCCAATAAATCAACTAAATTAGAGACGTAGACCAATTAATGTAATCTTTACTTAGTTGCATAATTATTTAAATTGACAGTAAACATGAGTGCAAAATGTAAATTTATAATTCCATAAAGCTTCTGCCTTTTTATTATAAGATGAAAAACATGTTTCGCAATGTTAGCTCATAAAACTGTACTAAACAATTCTACAATTACATTTTTGAATTTTGTTTCAAGTTAGAATCAGAACAGAAATCAAAAGCTGGAACTCTGACCCTGTATTTCTTTTTTCTGGGTGAATTTTTACATATTAGGCAAAACCCAGCAAAGCTCATGAATACTTTGCTCCGAAGCCCAACACTAGTACATTAATTCATAAATTTTCGCCTTTTCAAGCACAAACTGATTTTAGCAGACAAGACAAATCATATTCGCTTCACCTCGACCAGATTTGAGAGTCCTAAGACCATCAGATTTTGGGTGTTTTCTGTATGATGTTTATATTTCTTCCTGCTAATTTCCGACTATTTAATTTTATATCACTGTTCTGTGAAATAATTATTATATGGGAAAATCTTTAAATTATCGTTATTTTAGTTGAATGTGCTACCAACCCCATACTGCAGGGGTTTGCAGTTCGCTACTGAGTATTAACATAAGAATAGTAAGGCTCTGGCACCTTTTTTTTTGCTAGAAATTGCCGCTAGCCCTGGAGCAATTAAATGTTTTCTTATTGAAAAATTTCTTTCATGAATTTCCAAAAAGTTACACTTTTTGTATATAACCCGCATACAAAAATATCCCCAATCAGTAAAATGTGCTCCATATTCTGATGAGGTGATTTACAAAATTTGAGAATTATATCCTGAAAAGTGTCAAAGGTATGAAGATAATGAGTACTGACTTAAACTAATTTTCAGTAGCTCTTGAAAGGAAAAAATCACAATCACATTTTAAGGGTCATACAGATATTATGAAAGAATATTTTACATTCAAATATAGACCCCAGTCACCTTTGTTTATAGATGTCCTTTAAGATGTTATATGATGAAAGGCTGAAATTTTTTACATCACCTCATTTGTGCATGGGGTACATTTTATTTTCTAGGAATTTTTTTGTAAGGTAGTTCTAAGAAATTTTAAAAAGTGTAACTCTGTGAAAATTAACAAGAGGAATTTTCTCTTAAAATAGTCTTTATTTTAAACCTTATTTTAAACATTTATTCAATTCACACTGCCTAATTATCTTTAATAGATAAAGAATTAAAGCATGTTATCACTTTCTAGGCGCACTGTACGTGTGTGTGTCTATACGATTTATAAACACTAATAACACTAATATTTTTACTTCCTTGTATGACGTACAAAGAAATAATGTGATCGCAAAAAGAATTCGGTATCCAGATTTTGACTACCTCTAAATTTACTGAGTTTTTGCTTGACATCTCATTGTACACATGCATGTATGTTCATATAAATTCATGTACAAGCATTCTGACTGACAGCTAGACCATTTTGAACAGTGTTTCCTGGAGCCTGTACGTATGTGTGTATGTAGGTAACTCACATATCTTAAAAAGTATGAGTCATACAATGTTGAAATTTTATATTTAGGATTGTTGTAACATCTACATCCATACATTATGCTTTATGGGCAGAAATTCATTAAAGTGTAATTTAGAGATATTAAGTTATTTCAAATGAATCAAAAGTGATATATGTTGTTAAAGATTCCAAAATGAATCTTTCCATCAAAAATGGTATCTTTATCATTTACAGTTCTACAGGAGCACTCAGAAAAATTCCAACAAATTACAGCCAATGGCAGTTTTAGAAACATTCATTCATTTCAAGCAGAATAACATCTTACCATATGGTTGGATAATGGTCCAGTGACGATCAGACACCTCCCTCAAAAACTGCGTCAAAAGTCTCCAAACTTGGCAACTTTTGGTGTATATATTTCATTCGCATATCTCAAAAACTATTAGTCGTAGATTGCTGAGAATTTATATATAAGATTGTTGTAACATCTAGTTGTACACCTAGATTTTTTATTCCAATCTACTGGAGAGTTTATTTACAGGACCACCCAAAAGAATTTCGGTACGTGCATGTATCCTTGCAGTCTGCCAAGACGAGCGATTTTTCGCTTTGATAAATCCAGGTTGCATGAAATCGTGATGGTTCTGAATGCAATTGGCTACAGTTTGCCCGCACATTTTCCGAAATAATAATATGGCACGAATGTCTATCAGGATAATATGCAACTACCAGAATTCCAATACATTAATGTCTATAGACATCTTCAAATAGTGACGTAGCCAGAAATTTTTCATGGGAGGGTATACATGTATACATATATGTGAGTTACTATTGTAACTCACATATATGTATACATGTGTGTGGTGAGAGAGTGAAGAATATACATTTTGTATTGCAAAAATTTCAGGGTGTGTGTGTGTGTTGTGATCCCTTATTCCCCCCCCCCCCCACCTACTACGCCACTGTCTTCAATATATTATGTCTGTAGTCGTTCATTGTTTGGTCCATGCACAGAATCTCGCTATTTGTCATCCACCGTGTTGAGTTTTGCCAAAATATTGCTAATTTAACACCAAAAATAATTATGCATTTTGCATGACTCTAAAACTTTTAACCGTAGAATGTTGAAATTTTGTATTTAGAACTATTGTAACATCTAACTGTGCTTTTGATTGCTGTGGACTGAGTAATTTATTTACAGGGTCACCCAAAAGACTTAAAATATATTAAGGGTCTATAGATACCTTCATTTCATTAAAAATCTGTGATGAATAACTGTTTCAGCTGTGACTGAAATCTCGCTATCGCAAGCTTATTGGCTTTTGTCAAAATATTGCCCAATTAAGTGAAAAAAATCTTTAAAATTGAACTCAGCTTGGCGGTAAACTTTAGAATTGCAGTATTTTGTCTCTTTCAAATGAAATAAGTTTAGATAAAGTGCCCCGAAAATATTTCTGGTTTAATAGAGGTACAAGGAAGTCATGTGGTGTCCATATCAGATTTATTAGTTCAATGATTTGATAAAAAAAAAATCATAATAAAAGGAGTAGTATATAGATTTTTACAGTTATATTCTTCCGTGATGATTGTATGTAAGAGAATTTTTTTTCAACATCGTAAATTACAGTGTTACTTGAAAATATGTTTTCACATAATTTACACAGGAACCAGACTACATGCAAGCAATAGATATTAAAAAATCAGATGTCAGTCAGCCAATTTAAATTACTTTAGAAGTTATTTACAAAAAAATTGAAAGAAAAAAAAAGCATCATATTTGACTGCATAAAATGATTTAGGTTCTTGAATCTAAACAGCAGGTAAGAACAGTATTCATAGAAAAATTGCTACTGGCGCATTATCCCGGCACTCAAACAAGACAAGCGATTTCTCGCCAAGATAAATGCCGATCACATGAAATTATTAATGGTTTCGAATACGATTGGCAACAGTTTCCAGCACATTTGATGAAAAAATACTTTGTAGGAAATGACCACCGGGATAATACGTAAGTATCTAAAAATCTTCAGAATAATTTATAATCCTAATATCAGTTACACGCAGAACAGAGTGGAAATAGTTTTAGGTAAAAGAATAAGGATTTATTTTAACGAAGTACAGTTTAACCATTTAATCATCTGTCCATGGACACGAGAACAACAACAGTATAACCTTGATTTCACGAAGTCAAAGAAACAACAGAAAGAATTGAGATAAGAAGGTGAAATAAAAGAGAGTGTCAGTTTAATAGAAAAAACACATTTATTCAAGATATTTAAGTTCCACTCCATACCTAATTCAGAATACTGCAAAAGAATAAAAAGGCTGGTAGCCAAGTTTAGTGATTTTGAAAAAGTAGATTCTACAGTGGTTTATTTTTTATTTTTTTTAGCATAAGCAACAATAAGTAATCATACATTAACACATCACATGCCAGTTTCAACATAAGAAACTTCCTGTTTTATTTATTTATTACTATTTTTTTAATAAACCAACCACTGGTACAAAACTAGTTCTGTAAACAATGTATAAATTGACTTTTTAATCAAAATATATTTAAAAAAAATAATTAACAAACGAATTCTTTCATGTTTTTTATTGATTTATTCTAATGCACATTTAATAACAGAAACCACACCAGAAAGTGTTATCCACAGAAAGCGTGACATTCATGTCAATCTAAGGATAAACCTATCTAGTCATAGTCATAGCTTCAAAATACATTGGAGACATATTATCCATATATTTAAAAATCATGAAAAAATATCTAATTT
The DNA here is from genome assembly GCA_038373885.1 of Cheiracanthium punctorium. Lineage (NCBI taxonomy): Eukaryota > Metazoa > Arthropoda > Arachnida > Araneae > Cheiracanthiidae > Cheiracanthium > Cheiracanthium punctorium. The sequence continues at coordinate 96,357 of JAWZYV010013845.1, read as the reverse complement.
TGCAATTAGAATTTAATTAGTTGCTGACAGCTTTAAAATTTCTTCCATATTTCTAAATAAATAATGTACATTCTTTCGTGCACAGTCGTGGATCGCTGTCTAAACTGAAAAGCCTGTTGCTTGCTATTCTGCAGTTTGTTTACATTCTTCACAGTGGGGCTGCGTTCGTAATCCGAAAACCCAATGAACCTCCTCAGATTACACGTAGTTTATACCAGTTTATACGGATTACTGAGATTGCTAAATAATACATTTAGGTAAAGAAATGACATGCGCAGAACGATGCGCGAAGCTGTCACTCAGCTGACGTCAGAGACACGTCACGTCGAAATGCTCTATAAGTGTCCGTCCATGCAAGGAGGTTTAACATATGGAGGCGCACACGCCCATGCTGGGCTACGCAATGATAGGAAAGTGAAGCCTGCCACGCCCCCTCACTATCCCAGTTGATTGAAGAACGCATAGAGATGCATTGGAAAACGAGTTCTGGAAAGTGTTACTAAAAATAATTTAAAAATTACTAACCAATATTTTTATCCATTTTACGTTTATGGAAGATTGTTTATCGTATTAACTTGTAATTATTGCATAATTTCAAATTTATTTTCGTGCATTGCGCGTTAAACATCAAGTGAAACAAAAAACAATTATTATTATGATTATCCCATTTATGCCTAGCGTCCCTTTTGTGGGACGGCATTTTCGCTATCAGTTGAAACTGATTTTTATTTTTAATAGTCTTTATTCACGAGTATTGAGCCTCAACTCCACAAAATATTTTAACATGACCCAGTAGGATGTTGTCGTTTCAATTTTTATGCATAAAGATTTTAAAAGAAAGTATCCCTTGTTCAAGAAGTTGACATCAGAAATTTATCTAGCATTGCTAGTATTAGTAAAAATCGAAGAAAGTCGCAAAAATCTATGGGCACAAATGGGTTAAACTATACTTTATAAAACTGGTTTTATTTTTTATGATAATTGTTTTATTATAATAAAAAATTGCTTTTTATATTTCTAGGAAGACATTTTTGTTGTTACATGGGTAAAAATAAGTTTTATTTTTATTTCACCTCAGCCTAAATTATTCAATTGCTCACATTATATTAACAATAGTTTAAGTCATATTACATGTATTAGAAGTAAGAATGCAATTTCAAATATGTTAAATAAGATATATGAGGTATTTACAGACAGTGAGAGAACATTATCTTCCTTAGACATGAGGAAACAATTATACACTTCATCCTTCTTTAGATCGAGACGAGAAATAGGGATGTCTCGTCTCGTCTCGCAGGGGCAAAGTTCGTCCACGTCTCGGAGCCCCTTTGTCTCGTCTCGCGTCTTGCAGAGAATTGTTCTGTCTCGTCTCGCGTCTTGCAGAGAATTGTTCTGTCTCGTCTCGCGTCGACGCGAGACGTCTCGCGAGTCTCACAAAATTATGAGCTGAGATTTTGCTACCATATTTTTAGTAACTTATTACTATTTTATGGGAAAATAATATTAATAATAACAATTAGTTAGATATTAGAATATTAGTACATATACTAATTACCACATTAACTGATATGTGCATTTGAAGTGAGAAAAATTCAGATTTAAACCGTTTATATAATGTGACAAGACACCGAAAAAGCATTTATTTTTATTTATTTATTTCCGAAATTGCGTAAATGTAATACGCATGGTTAATAGAAGTTTTATTTGCTTTTGAAATTATATAAACCTTTGAATTTTGTTAGAAATGATGCAGAACTCAGGACATGGTGCGCAAATTAAAATTTAAACTAAGTAAGCGGCCCCAATGTACAGAATAGTAAATTCATAAAAAGTTTCAATGGGGACAGGATAATTATAATAAAACCTACTTACCCCTCCCCCACACACCTTTCGTTTTAGTGTGCAAGGTATGGGTTTCACATTTAATTGGGAACCCGGGTTTAACCTGCTCATTCACACCATCAAAAAGAAGGGACAACAGAGAAGCCTTGTGACCAGGCTTGCTTCTCAACATGGATATTTGGATGCTCCGCTGATACCCAGCGTTGTATTTGCGTAATCGCTCTAGTAGATCATTCATTTGCGTTCGCATAGCTCGGCTTATGGTGAAAGAGGCATTTTTTTAATAACAGATGAAACATTTTCTCTCTATTCTAAAAAAAAGTAAAGACCGCTGTCAAAAGCTTGTCAGCGTATCTCCTCCTAAACCGTGGGGATTTGAGTTTCGACTAAGGTGCCCACAGATTCGAAAAATTCCGAGGAACCTGCTAAGCTGATTTAAATATCGGAAATCGAATTATTTTAGAAGATACTAATAAAAAACTGAAAAAATAAACCGAATGGTTGCCAGATTTGGCATAAAATCATTCATTCCTTTGCAACAAAGCGTTTCCAAGTATCTAGAATCGCGTGAAATTTACAAACATGAGTTAGAATTACGCCCATTTTACGCCAAAATAAAAACTATATGAAATAAGTAACTCAAAATGTGTTACACAAAGTTGACAATTTTCAAATAGTAAGTTCGCTTAGACAACAGGAGTTTAGAATTAGCGATTATTCATTTTTCCAAAACAGAATAACTAATATCTTGAAAATGAAAAATAATTAAAATGCAGATTATTTTAAAGCCGGTTCTCGTCCAGCTGGATTATTTGCTACCAGTAGAAATATTTGGCGGCGTTAACTATGCCATTATAGCAGTTACAGTATACTTTGGATATTTGCTAGCGCGACGAGATGGTATAATTCGTGGTGCTAAGTACGCCAATCTGCAAACGATTATGTAAATGAAAATATGGATAACGGTTTTCCGGTAACCTTACATGAACAGTAATTATAGGTTGTGAGCATGTGTAAATCGCCAAATAATGAAAAGTCGCCATTGTTGGCAAGCTATCCTATCTGTTCCGTAGCTTTTATTAACTTTACAAGTACGCAAGTCGTCAAATAATGAAAAATCGCAATGGGTGGCAAATTCGAAGGGCGTCCAATAGGTTTTACATTATTAAAAATACAGCTGAAACAGATGTTCTGATTTTATTATGCTTTAGCTCCTGATTAATAGACTTTTGAATGGCAACATTGAAAATCATTGTGTTTCTGAAGAGTGCAAATAATTTTTCCAGCGATTATAAGCGGAGTCCGCACTCCAGGTGTAGTATAGCTCAGGACCCGTACAACACGGATTCCCATAACAAAATATCTTCCGTGTTATGAGGGGGAGGGGGTCTACTGTAGTGTGAAGTTTAAATTTTTATGTACCAATGAACATGCAAGAACCAAGCAATGCGTAGCTCAGTAACATTCTATCTGATCCAATCTTCGGGTTTTGTCTGTTGAAATTATGTCTTTTTTACGAATAAGCCTGATTAGGGGCCGAATGCCGCATACGAAAAGCGAGCGTAGCGAGTCTGGGGGCCTTGGCCCCTAGTATTAAATTATAATACTTTTAAATTAACAATTTTAGTTCTATTAATTATTTTCCAATTACTATTAAAGTTTCTTTAATTGATTAATAATTTTAATAAGGAATAAAAGACTGATGTAATACGACACCAATAGAAAATTCTTGAGTATAGGCACAACTCTGGATGGGGGATTCCCTGACACTGATGTAAGCAGTGTGAATTTTCCAAAGGTCAATGATTGTCAGGCTGTGCCCTGCTGTCGAAAGTCAGGGCTTTTCTTTTTCTCAAAATGGCAGTCGTCTATTATCTTGCATGAGTAATTTAACAAACAAATTCATTCTGTATATAAAATGTCTAAGAATTTACAACTTTTTTCAACCCCTGGCTATAAATGTCATCCAATCATCGAGCAGATTGGCAACTTGTTTAAAATATTGTTTGAAAACATTTGAAAGGATAGAAAAGTTATATAAAATCTGAAATTAAAAAAGATAAATTAAGAAACATTGAATTGAGATTTTGTCTGCGGGGGCCCTAGGCCTGGAGTTGAAAATAAGGGCCTGATCGAAAGGATTTCTGGATAGCAAAGGAATACCGAAGATTTTATCCCCGGGGCCCCGACTGGGCTCTCTGCGCCTCTGTTTATCTGTATCTGTGTTTTTAAACTGCAGGTTCTATCTATTGTTTGGGAATGATTGCAGCCAGGGTTCGTTTCTTTGTGGTGTTCCATCCCCGTGTTAAACCGTTGCTCCGTCTTGAGGTTGGGTTAGAATCCACGGAGTGTCCATTTGTTATTCTTTTATTTTGATCTCAAACCCTTTGCAGCCAGTGTTTGTTTCTTTGTGGTGTTACATACCCGTGTTCTTAAATCGTTGTTCCGTCAGGATATCGGGTTAACATCCGGGAAGTGTCCGTGTTGAACTATTATTCTTTCACTGTTTTCTTAAAATGTTTTCCCGTAGGGTTTGATTCGAGAGAATGTCTATGTTGCGGTATTTTTCTTTAACTGTGTTCCTAAACTGGTGTTTTCTTCTGTCGGTTGGTATCGAATGCACGTAGGGTCTATTATTGCGTTTTTCTATCTATTGCGTTTTTCCTCGAAGTATTATTCTGTTTAAAAATTTACATTTGGCTCATTATTATAAATAACTCAAAAACACATGAGCAATATTAAAAGATTACATATTATTTAAGTACAGACAAACAATACTTATGCATCATGGCGACCAATGATGTCAAGTTTTTACTCATAATTCATTAAATATTGTATTAATGCCATTGAAAACATGTGAGTAAAGCAACGGAATGCACCATAGTGCCACTTTCTGTATTCGGTGCGTAGGCCTTGTTTATCGGTGGTGACGGGTTGGGTCACCGTCTGTAACAACAGTGAGACAGTCAGCAGGATCGCCGCCTGTTCAGCGAAAGACTTCACACAGTGGCTCTGACAAGAGCCGGTCCACTTATCCACTGAACAGGGTCATCAGACAAGATCTTGCTTCAAAACAGGTAGGGAGTAATGTCGACGCGCAGGGAGCACAGTCGACGTTCTCAGGAACGAACGCCCGATAGCTGTTTCGCAAATAATTAAACTTATAAATCTGGAAAAAGCTTGTTAAGTGTGACGTCAATATGAAGTAAAAATCACTTGCAATAGCTAATTTTGTCACGCAAATGATTAACTTTTTTGACTCTCGGATACGAAATGTTGCTGAAAATAGCGAAAATTCGCTTAAAAATGAGGGAACGGGTGGATTTTCAGATTTTTAAAGTAGCGCAGATTGTTTTCTATATTTTTATACATGATTATGGAAATTTTCAAGGGGATCGTACAAACATTGTAGAAATTATCAGGCTTTTTGTCCTTGACATTGCAATGTTTTTGCAGTCATGGCGGAATGAAGAAGCAAGGGGGGGAAAAGATACGTTATTTCCTTTACTGAGCGTTACTTCCGTCAGAAAAAAAATCTGAGTTACTCTCTAGTTGCGCCTAAAGAAGTTTTACTTCAAAAAACTGGTGTTAATCCAAACTAAAGAAAACACTTAGTCAAAAACATGCGTACACTGTTCTACCATAAAACAAAACATTTTTAGGTCGTTATCTTAGAATATACACAACATTATACTTTGGAAAAATATTAGAAAATGAAGTTGCACGCACAACTGACTTAATTCCAGTGTCAGTATAACCTCGGTCTCATCTGTCGACCTAGCCGTTAAGAGTTATCTGTGGTTTTCCTCGAAACTTCGCATAAAAACGGACTAGGATCCCCTAGAAAGTCCCCCACGGAGGGTATTTCCCTATAGGCCTAGGAGCCTAGTGCAGTCAATCGGCCTTAATTCACAAACAGTGTCAGAATAACTATCAGGGATGGAGCAAGGATCGCGCTCAGAGAGTGTATCAGACTACTTGCGTAATTTTTATTTATGACAGAGTTTGAAAAAAAAAAAAAAAAAGAGCTTCCTTATTTTACATTTACTTATCACACTTCACACAAACCAAGAATATTTGTTGTTGTTGTTGCTAATGCCCTCTGGCAACCGCGTGACGGTGCCAGATGATCCCCCTTCCGCCCATCGCCTAGGCAGGCGATGGGCGGCTTCCATTTTAATGAGCCCCAGTGGAAAGAAGTCCGACTCAGCTCGGGGTCCCCTAATTTTTAAACCAATTCCAGAAGAGGGACCAACCCCTTGAAATCGGCACCCCCAGAGGTATCATTTAACAACTTGGAGGACATTGAAGCCACGACGGATTTTACGTTCACCAGCTTTAATTGCGTACACGGTCCCACAACAGTCGAGCCGAGAGGAAGTTGACCCTCCCAAGCACTGGGCTATTTGCCTAAAGAGGGGATGGTTTAGAGGAACTTTTTAAAGGGTTCTAACGTGTATTCCGTTACATCTAGAGAAAATCACCCAAAACTTCAAACCATTAGATTGACAGCCACGCGGTAGGTCCTCAATAAAATTAACTTTTTATCAGAAATATTTATAAATATCAAAATATCGGATATATATCAAAATATCAGATATATATCAAAAATATCGGATATTTTTCATATTTTCGAAAATATCATGATACACTGCTGGCCACCCAAATTGCAACACCAAGAAAAACAAGAGATATCACAACAAAATTTATTGTGTAGATAACATGTTGACCAAGTAACAAATGATTAAATTTACAGCATTCTATGAAGCGTGGTTCCTGCCAAAATCAGTACCCAGAGTAGCCGCCGTTGTTGGAGATCACAGCTGCCACACGCCTCGGCATTGATTCAAAGAGACTTTGAATGTGTTCTTGGGGTACAGCAGACCAAGCAGCTTCCACACGTTGCCAAAGTTGATCTGGTGTGACAGCTGGGGATGAACTCTGGGTCAGTAGTTGAGCAACCATGGACCACATGTTTTCTATCGGCGAAAGATCCGGAGAGCGCGCCGGCCAGGGAAGCAATTCAATCTGGTGATTGACGAAGAACCCTTGGACAATGCGTGCCACGTGTGGCCGTGCATTATCCTGCTGAAATATGGCTGTTGGCAAGCCCTGAAGGTAAGAAAGGACAACTGGCTCCAACACCTCGGAGATGTAGCGCTGGCTGGTTAAAGTACCGGCAATGCGTACTAGAGGAGTGCGAGAGAGATATCCGATACCGCCCCATACCATAATACCCGGTGCAGGACCAGCGTGACGGTGCATAATGCAGCTGTTCAGCATCCTCTCTCCACGGTGTCTCCAGACTCGAATCCGACCGTCGTGGTGTTGCATACAGAAGCGTGACTCGTCAGTAAAGAGAATTTCATTCCATTCTGTCGTCCACATCCTTCTTTCATCGCACCATTGGCGGCGGAGACGTCTGTGGTTCCGCGTCAGGAGGTAGACAAAGCAACGGACGTCTTGCGGACAGACCATTCTGCTGTAAACGACGTCGAATGGTACGCGCAGACACTGGATGATGCGTTACAGACTGAATCTGCTGTGATATGGTTCGTGATGTGACTGAGCGGTCCGTCACTGCCATGCGTACAATCTGCCTGTCATCACGTGACGTGGTGCACTGAGGTCGATCACGTCTGTCCGTCGTACCCTCCTGCACCCAACGATCACATATCCGCATCACAGTTGTTTGGTTTCGTCCAATACGACGACCGATTTCCCTGAAAGATAACCCACAATCTCGGTATGCCACTATCCTTCCTCTGTCAAACTCGGATACTTGATCAAAAGATGATCGTTGTTTCCTACGAGGCATAATTTATCGTTTTTTTGAAAAAAAAGCAAGAAAAACACAATTGCTGTACTTGAAACCGTCGAAATCTCCAAGCCTTAAATAGCGCTTTGAGGTGGCGCCACAGGCGCGCTTGATGTGCGTCTGCGCTGAAATTCTAATCATTTGCATATCTCACCTCAGCTAATGCATGTTGTAAATTTCATATTATTTGCATGCTTCCTTCAGGGTGTTGCATTTACGATGGCCAGCAGTGTATTTACGATCCCTGGGGACACCACTGAAATCCTTCGCCTAAGGCGCCCACATTTGCTCGGATGAGCTGCACAATCCGATTCCCTTTAAAAAGACGGTGATATGAATAACTGAGTACCTTAAAAAGTGGATAGTGTGATTTTTGCATGTACACTCGTCATATTTACTTACAGTAAAGTATTTTGGCGCCTGGCCCGTTTAGAGATGACACCGAGTTGTAGGGGGCGTCAAAATTTTGATTGGATCACTTTATTACTGCTTAATTGATATATTTAAATTCTTCCAAAGCCTATTTTAAAACTAATTTAAAGATAACTTTAGGACTAAGAATAAAAGATTCACTCATTCAAAGATACCTTTAACATTAGTATATAAAAAAAAAAAAAAAAAAAAAAAAACTCGTGACAGAAAAGAAAACCTCGCATTTTAACAAACGAAAAGTAGAATTATTATTATAAAAAGTATGAAAATTATTATTATAAAAAATATGAGCGGCAGCGAATGAAATTGGACTTTCAACTGAATAAAAGACAATCTAAACAATGTGAACTAAAATTTTCAACAAAAGTACTTTACAATTTAAAATATAAAAAAACTTCATATACCAACATACATTTTTTGTTTGCTGTTATAAATTTTTATTTATTTTATATTGCAACACCAGTTTTTGTTGAGTGTGTTTATTTTTGATTTTACAACTGTCAAAATCAATGCATGATGCGATATGATCCTTGCTCTTTATACTCATAAAAAAAAAAAAAAATAAAGTTCTGTAAAAATACCTCAACAATATACCGTATAGCCCGGCGTATAACACGTATCAGTAAATTTACGCAACATCAAACAATGTATTTTATATTTTACTAGCAGCGTGGCCCGGCGTTGCCCATGCAATGAATGAGAAATGGCATTTACCTTAAATATAGATTGTAAAGGGAAGGAATGTGAATCCTCCCGCTGGAATATAAAAAAAGGACACGGGATTTCCGGCTGCAGCCAAAAAAAAAAAAAAAAAAAAAGAACACGGCACTTAATAAAATACAGAGGTTGCCAGGAATTTGACTTGGCTAGGCTGGAATGTGAATCCTCCCGCTGCAATGATAAAAAAAGGACACGGGATTTCCGGCTAAAAAAAAAAAAAAAAAAAAAAAAAAAAAAAAGAACACAGCACCTAATAAAATACAGAGGTTGCCAGGAATTGGACTTGGCTAGGCTGGAATGTGAATCCTCCCGCTGCAATGATAAAAAAAAAAAGGACATGGGTCTTCCCGCTGCAAAGTAGAAAAAAAAAAAAAAAAAAAAAAAAAGAACAAAGCACCCGATGGCGTAGAGGCTCCGGGAACTGGACGTGGCTAGATTTCTCCTCTTCTACCTGTCTGTGTTCTAACAATCATTTTTCCGAGATCGAATTTTGTTGTTTCTCTGAGCAGAAGGCACTTTTAGTAGTTTTATTTTATTTTATTTCTTCAGCTTTTTCTGAAATAAACTAAACGGAAACTTTCAGGGTAAAAGTACAAATCTTTAAATTTGGGGACTTTTGGCGTCCCCAAGAAGTCAAAGTATTTTTGATGACAAATTAAAAAAACGATCTATATTTGGGGACTGTCCTCGAATTTCGAGGACGTATGGTCACCTTAATCTCCACCTCTCTCTTTCAGGACGCCAGAAGAAATTCCTCCCTCCCGCGAAGCGCGCTCACAGTTGAAGCGAACTTGAAAAGCAGAGGGGGAAGTTTTCGACTTTCATTTTGCGGAATTTGCAGTCCACAGAGAATTTTAATCTGCGATCTTTTCAGAAAAAAAATCATATAAAAAAATCTAATAAACATTTCTGCACGGTTCAAAATTTAAAGGAGGGAGAAATAAATGTTTAATAAGAGGTAGAAAGATGGAAAATTTTTGCCTGTTAGGTTTTTCGATGCGACAGTTTAAAAATAGCATATTTTTAAAAGCCGCACATTTTCTTCGAAACAGGATTTCTTTTAAAAAATTCCCAAAAATCGGCAAATGTAAGTACGATTTTGTAACAAATTGTATTTGAAAAAGAAAACTCTGCAATTTCCGATGATATAAAAAATATAGTATTCGGACAGAAATTTAGCTCGCGATAACGTAAAATGCGACTAAATGGCCAAAAACCTTACAAAACATAAAATAACTCAAAAACTATTAATCCGATTAATTTCATTTTTACGGCATTAGCTTTCTCTTGTCCTATTTAGTCAGCGTGCCAAATTTGGTCCAGATCCGTCGAAATGTCTGGACGTGTATAGCGAACAAACAAACAAACAAACAAACAAACTCTTCACTTTTATATATATAGATGTTCTGCATTTCATAATCGGGATATAACACGTACACAAAAAAATGAATTAATGTTTCGAAGTTGAAAGTGCGTATTGTATGCTGAGATGTGCGTAATTACTACATTAAAAAGTAGGGGAAGACGAGATAAATTTAATATCATACACAGCACAAAACAACATCTGCTTTTATTTAACACTTCAACATGTACAATTACACTTCATTTGAAAAACCGCATTTTTTCTCATATTCTGATGCAGAAGATTTTTCTTATACTATCAATCCTAAAAACAATTTTGAAATACTAGTCATAAAAAGAGCATTAAAACTTAAAATGAAAAACTATATATGTGTACATATATATATTAAGCAGATATACACATATATACATGACTAGAACTCCAAAAAATAGTTTCAAACTAAAATTAACCTAAACACCTCCCACTCCCCCCCCCACCTGCCAAAAAAAATTAAAATTAAATAAATTTAAAGCATAATAAACTATAATGTACACATGTACAATAACTAGCAAGAACACACATACATAAAAGAACACAATAAAAAGCTGCAGCATAAAAACTTTTAAACATAAAATGAGAACACAAAATATAAATAACAAATATTTACAGAAGTAATAACAAAGAAAACAACAAATTTGAAACTTTGTAAAGTTCAAATTATTCAATTGTATAGTAAAGGTTTAATTTCATTTTACAAACATTGATTTTGGTCACTATAGTATGAAAAGTATATTTTGCACTCCTTTCCTTATCTTTCCATATCAAATTACTTTTAGCACATTTTAAGATATAAAAGCACTAAATATCCGAAAACTTCAGTTTAAAAAAAAAAAAACAGGGTAAATAAAGCATAGAATTATCCAAGTGCATTGTTATCTACAACAATACAACTAGGTTTAGATTGTAAGTAACATAAATATTACTTTTACATGGGTGTTCAAAATTGAGGTTGTAAACACAAAAAATAACTGGAAATAACCGAAGAAGTATTTGGTGCAAACGTAGCTGTCATACCAAATTTAATATTCAAATGATAGTTTTCAAAGTGTACTTGACAACTGAAACATGAAAGTTTTTCAAGTGAGTGCTATGATTTGGAGATGCATTGTATTACATTAACAGAAACAGAGGTGGGAAAGGGTAGTGAGATTAAGACATCTTAATGTGTATTTTTGCAGGATGAACAGAATAAATTCACTTTCTATTTTTAAATTTTACAATACCAAACACTTACACTTACTAGCATTGACGATTTTTTATGAATAATATTTATTAAAACTTTTTAAAGTGAAATTTAAAAAAGTCATTTTCTCACTTCTGACTTTTATTTTCACATGTTTCTTTCTTTTTTTTTTTTTTTTTTTTTTAGGAAAAAAAAAAAGCCGATTGTGCAAAATAAAAAAAAAGGGGGGAAAAGGGATTTTTGTGAAGTTTAACTTAAAAACATTGACTTCAGCTTTCATTCCTTAAACATTGATCAGAGACATATATGTTACTAGCAGTCTCTAAAAAGTCAGCATTGTATATAATAGCCCATGTATTATATACAATGAAATAAGAGAATTATTATGTATTTTGCTTAGGCATTGTATGGATGCTCTTTAACGCAAAGTATGGAAAAGAGGTAATGGTAAGGCATTTTACTTTCTGAACATGTACAACGGTAAGGAAAATATTGCAATTATGAACAAATTCGAGTTTGAGATATTGATGTATTTACGTTTTGAGGTCTTCTGAACTCATTTATACTGTTTTTATGGTGATGTATGAATGTATGTATGTATGTGTGAGTGAACACGATAGCCCCTAAACAGTGCATTAACAGGTAAAATTATACACGCAAATTTATTACATTTCAACATGTCAAGTTATATATAATCATCCCCTTTTAGTTTTATGTTTACTTAACAACAATAATAAAATTTGTGCAGAGGAACCTCACAAATTTCATGACTAACGGCCCTCACAAGATTTAACCGGGCTCTACCTCAACATAACACACTTAAAAATATTTTTACACTACAATAAAAATTTAAATATCTATAGGGTAAATATAAAATAAAAATTTAAAACAAAAATCAATTTCAATAAAAATATTTTTAAAAAATCAATTAATTTCACAAATTTTAGCCATATGTACATAAAGTGAAAAATCATATTATTAATAAAATAAATAATTCTTAAGCCCATATCTATTGATACAATAAGAGTATAAAGCTTTTAGTCAAGCTTTAAAAATTTTGTCTCTTCTACTGCAAAATAAGGTACTATTAAGATCATAAAATATGTACATATATATATATATATATATATATCTTACACAGTAAGTATGCGATTGTCTGAGATCATGTGGTTTAAGTTAATACAGTAGCTAAATTTTAATAGTCTAATTCAAGCCAACATTACCTTAGACACAATACATGATTCATATGTGTTAACTGTCAAAGCTTAGTGACAGTTTAATATTCTCAAAGTAATTAAGGGAGAAAGTACTTTATAAAAATCATTACACTAGCAATACGTTCACTAACTTAACCCATTTGTGCCCAGACTGTTTGCATCACATTTTCCAATTTTCGATGATGCCTGCAGTAAAAATTTCTAGCATCTCATGTGCATGCATGAATAAGTGATACTTTAAAAATAATATATAGCAAATGAAAATTTCACATCTCGCTTGTCATAAAAAATATTGAATAATGCTTATGCATGTTTGTGACTGACAGCGGAAATGCTAAAATTCGACTTTTCCAAAGAAATGCCAGACACAAGTGGGTTAATAAGTACAGATTCTTCTTGAGCTGCTTGCCAACATATGATGGGCTCTGGTCTTCTGCAGAATTTCATTCCATACTGCCCAACTCTTGGATTTGACTTTCCAAGTATATCCTTCAGTTCGAACAATTCTCTCTCCAGACAGTAAAACCATCCGAACTGTGGTTGGTGGCACTTGGTACCAAGTGCTGTGAGTACTTGGTAGTTTAAATATTGATCATTGACATATACAGTATATTACAAAGTTGCATAAAAAAGGTACAAAATTTTAAAGTATCAATTAAAACTTTTAGAATAAATCTAAATAAATACAAAATTTTAATTTATGTACAGTCCCCAAACAAAAAAATTCCCAATTAGTAAAATGTACTGTACTTGTTAATTAGGGGATATAAAAAAAATTTCATCTTAAAAAGTGTTCGAGATAATAAAATAAATATAGGCTGACTTATTTCAACTATCAATGGCTCTCAAAAGGGGAAAAAAGCATGTTAAAAGATCACGTGCACATATTACAAAAGAAAACAACGATTGCGTACTGAATACTTTTGCTATTATAGTTATTGTATAACCCTTATCTAAATTCATTGTTTAAATATATCTCTGATTATTTTTATGACATAAAGAAGAAATTTTGTACAACACATAATTAATATCTGGGTCACAATTTACTAACAATTGTGGGAATTTTTTTAGTATGGAAGCCGCATAAAAATTAAAATTTTATATTTCTTTACATTTAAATTCGTGAAATCGATGCAATAGAATTTTGTACCCTTTTTTATGTAACCTATTGTACATGTCTATGATCAACATTTAAGGAATAAACACATAGCTCAGTGGATTTGGAACACCTTGAATAATACTGTGTTTGTCTAAGCTGATTTGGGGAATTCACATACTAAAAAAATCTTAAATTATTTATTATGAGAAATTTTAGCATTTTTCCAATTAAAACTTAAAAAATAATAATAATTTAAACACACTGGTGTTTGAGTACTATCCAAATATCTGAACTTAATTTTAATACATAGGATAAATGCAAATGAGGATTTAATCCAAAACATGAAAGGAATTGCTTTATTATATTTTGTACTTCAATAATATTTCAGGTCTATGTTCCGTATCCGGTGCCCCTTGGTTCTGGCGACATCGTGAGCGATGTTCAACGTTAGTAAAGTACCCTGCCGATGGTTGTTTGACTGGCAACCATAAAGAAATGTGTAGAGCTTGGCGACGTTTTTTTTTGAAGGAATGATAATGCATCAAATATTGTAAATTGGATAATTTAGAACAATTGAAAGATGCGAAATTTCTTGCACTTTCGGGCATGCGTAATAGTTGTTTTTTAATCTAGCTACTGTGTGACGTAAGCAGATGAATGTAACGAATTCGCTTGCTCAATTTGACGTCACTAAGCTGTTAATTTGCGTTTTGCGCATGCGTTATTGTTATTTTTCGTTTTTTCCTGTTCTTTCGTCTACTATTCTAATTTGCTTCAACTTGTACTAATGTTTTTTTTGGGGTCTCGCAGAGGGGCCCGCGTTAGCATATTTTCGAGGGGGCCCTTTTGAGGCGGTGGCCGGACCCACTGATGTTTTTTTTTTTGGGTCTCGCATAGGGTCCCGCGTTAGCATATTTTCGAGGGGGCTCTTTTGAGGCGGTGGCCGGACCCACTGATGTTTTTTGGGGGTGTCGCAGAGGGGCGCGCGCCCCCTCCAAGAAAAATGTTTTTACACTACATAAATGGGGCTTTTTACCAATATTTAGCAGGCTTTACACTAGATAAAATGAATATTCACAATTTGCGCACTCCTCCGAAAGAGTTTCTGGTTCCGCCCTTGGAGAACATATGTAAAGCTGACGTCATAAACTTGAAAATCGTCTGGATTTTTTATCACATGTTGGTCTGGAAAATCGTTTTTTTTTTAAATTAGAATTTGACTGGCAATTCTGAAAATTAAACGCGGTGCATTTGAAGTATAGAATTTTCATTTAGTGTTAATTGCATGAAGATTGAAGTTTGGTGATCTTTTATTCTGAGTGGAATAAGTTTGTGTTCGATTTTCCTTGTGTTTTTGATTCCGTTTTACGGACCCTTTATCGTAAGTTAGTGAGCGTCTCGGGGAATTTCATCGTTGTAATGGATGTTCCAGGTCCTTCCATTAAAGTGAGGTGGGAAAGGTGAGGTAAGTGCTTGTTTAATCTACTTCTTCTAATGTTTTGTTGTGGATTTGACTCTTTTATATAGTGTCATTTACTTAATTTGTGTTTCTTTGTAAAAATTTTAGTGGTAAATACTTGTGTTTATTCGTCACAAGAAGGCGATAGCCGTTGAAGCTTGGCGGTCGCCAGGGTGGCTTGGCGCCAAGATCCGTAGCGCTCGCACTTGGCGATCGCCAAGCTCCAGCGGCTATCGCCGTGTTTACATGAGGGGCACCGTCTTGTATGATTTTACCATATTTCATACCAGTGGCACATAAAGTATGGAGATTACTTTCCAACTGAACCATAATATTTAAGACAGAATGGTAGAGATTCTCCTTATGCAAATGGTATTTGTCCTTCATAGCCTCTGAAACCTATCATTGGATCAACATTTGTACAGCAAGGTATTCATTGATCAATGCGAAGGTGTAATGCTAGACATACGGGTGTTTCAAAATTTGCAGAATAAGCTTCTAGGAGGGGTAGGTTATATCAAGACAATTCAGAATTACATAGCCATGTGGGTCAGAAACGTCGTCTTCCTGTGCCTTTTAATAACTTCGAAAGAAGTGTTGAAGTGTGCATCCAATTTCCTAATTTATCATTGTTTCATGAACAATGGTATATCCTCTAACAATTTCATCAATGTAACAACAACAACAAAAAAAAACCTTAATTAACAATTTTTATTAAGTGCAATCTGTGAAAGATGCATTAGTTCTTGAAAAACTGAAAACCGTGATCGGAAAGTTCATTAGTACTTGAACTCTTCCTTGAAAATGATTATCAACAGATGGATGAAGACAGCGTTTCCGCCTCCACGTGCCTATGTGACAACAATGGTATCTTTGACTTGGTGTAACCTACCCCACCTAGAACTGTGTTCCTCTGATTTTGAAAAATCCTGTATACAAGGTATTTCCAAATTTGCCATTACAGGATTATATGAGATACTTTGTTTTTAAAAAAATTTCGGGGTTTAGAAGTATTTGTACATTTGCAAGAGGAGAAAAACTGTCCCTCTTAAAAAATACTTTGAATATACTACAGTTTCAAACCATGAAATATTAATCACAAGTTTCTGGAGATAGTATTTCTATCGGTACTACAGATGGTCTATAAAGAACATAAGTGCTGAAAAAGTAATAGCTCAAGCCTGCAGCCACAAACACTGTAATAGCAAGCCAAGCATTGTAACTCATGATGATGAGCATCAATAAATAGCCCATTGTCACCTGCACCATGTATAACAAGGCTTGAACAGCATGCATCCGCAACCTGTTAAAAAAGAAGTAAATAAAATAGAAATGTTAGTTAATAAATATTATACATAAACTTGTAAAAGAATAAAGGAAATGAATATTTTTGCAAATATTAATGTAGAGTGTCCATATAAAGGACTGGTATGGCAGCAATTATAATGGCATCAATTAGTCAGAAAAGATAAACTTGTATTAGCAACTTCTACTCATTCCTCTTACCTTCTGTAGTTACCATAAAACACAGTCAGAGATTGGCGAACTGACAACGTTACTGACACTCATTTTTTTCACTTCCAATGGAAACAGCTGAAAGATGAGAAATACATTCGCAGAACGAGATATGGCATTTTTATTTTCGCTAAATGATGGCGACTAATAAGAGCCGCCATATACATTCTGCGCTCTGGCCTATATATCTCTCTCTATAAGCCATTACTTTTAAAAACTACTTTTAAATTTACTTAAAAAAAAAAAAAGCTAAAAATCGAGAAACTAAGTCGAGCATAAAAATGCAGGGCCAAGAAGATCGATCGTTCGCAAAATGTTTCTTTTATAACGGCACTTAACTGTAGTTTTTGTTTTAGTGTTTTATAATTTATTGTTATTGTTCTGACCTAGAGAAATTTCACATGAAAAAGCAACATTTAGGAAACATTTTCTAAGTTCTTTGCGATCAGCATATATTTATAGTGTTTTGGGGTTTTCTGTCTACTTTCCGCTTCATCCTGGAGGTAACCGCAGGAAAACTCAAAGATGGTGGCCAGGATACTAAACTGTTTGTTCTCTTCCCAATATTGCAACTTTTTTGGATTAATTTTATTTTAAATTTTTAACTGACCCTTTTATAGTCAGCAACACGGAAATTTGGCAAAAATTTTTCGACTTATACTGGAGTACACACAGTATTTACTAATACAACTTTTACAAATAAACCAGGTGATTCAAAATATACAGGGTGTCTCATAAATATCGCCCAAACTCTCCAGAGCCAGATTCCTCGCTGGGAGTAGATAAAAAATGCCCAAAGAGTAGTACCTATACGATCCATAGTTTTCGAGAAAAATAGGAAAAACAAAATATGACGTCACATCCGGTGTGAGGAAAAATAACTAGAAACATTAAATTGGACACTGGACGTATGGGGAACTCGGTGTTATAGCCGCTACAGTCTGGCACCCTATGGATTTCTTTCAATGAAAACATTTGAAAGAATTGATCTATCGAGTTCTAATTACAACAAATAGTGATTTAGTCCCTCCCCTTCATGCTGTGCGTATTTATGTGGTTACCAGATTGATGCAACGTATGCAACTGGGCATTATTACACTGCATGCAAACCTCAATATGCCTGGTGGACATTTTGAGCATCATTTTATGAAAGCATATGCCAAAAAAAAAAAAAAAAACTATGTTCAGGATTCGAATAAAGGCTCTTTTCGTGCACCGGAAATGACGTTTCTTCTTTTTTTCTCGCACTTTTCTTGAAAACTACGGGCCGTACAGCTATGGTTCTTTGGGCACTTTTTATGTGTACTTGCAACGAGAAATTTGTTGTGCAGAGTTTGGGTGGTATTTATCGGACACCCTGTATGTTAAAGCGATTATCTTTTAAACCGTGAGTGATCGAAACATACTTTCAGTTAGAAAAGCTCATCAAATAAACACTAGCTTTCAGAAATGGCAATATTTTTACTAGGGGGCTGTACACATATTTATTAAATATTCATCAAATAATCAGTCAAATAATTTTGCTTGGTGGTTATTGGGAAAATAATAAAGATAAGTACTAACAACTCAAAACTTTTATTTACTATTAAAAAAATGGTTATATGTGTAATTCAAATTAAAGTTACATTAGTGTGACTTCTGTTGTTGCAGATTAGATGACAAATAACTTATATTAGGGTCGTAATACCACTGTTCCAGTACATAAAACACACACACCACTTAGTCACCTTTACTAATCATGCCACATTTCTCGGTCCACCAAGTTTGAAATTCTCTGTTACACTTACTATCTTGCACTTTCCGTTTTTTTGCTGAACTCGCCATGTTAAATAACAGTCAAAAATCATAAATTCAACACGAATAAACTAGATAAATTTTTATTTTCCGAACATGTACCATGTAAGGAAAGTATTGTAATCATGAAAAAATTCAACTTCGAGATTTTGGTGTATTAAAACGTTTTGAGGTCTTCTGAATTAATTTATGCTGTTTTTAAGAGATGTATGTATGTGTGTGTGTGTGTGAGTGAACACGATAGCTCCTAAACGGGGCATAAATTGAGTATATATGTTATAAACCACCGTCACAAGACTGGTATTGATTTTGGTATGTATAGGACATAGTTTTTCTACAGGGCTACGACAAAGATTTCTTTTACATTATGGCATATGGGGAGAAATTCTTGAAAGTACACTAGCATTTATTTAAATGATTGGTTTATGATCTTAATTGTAAGTGTTCGGAAAGCCGAGTGGAGTCACTCCAGATTTTTAAAGTTACGAGACGAGACGTTGTATGAGTAAACAAAATATGCGTCATTAGCAATTGTAATCCACGGCGTAACTAAGGCAAGACAACGGAGAATTTGCACGTTTTTTTAATTTTATAACTATACAATAGAAAGCAATGAAATAAGAAAATTAGTTCTCTTTTTATAAATTTAAGTTTTAATCACGGGTTTCTGAAGATTTTAACATCGCACTATTCACCGTATCACGAAAACGCAGCATGAATAGTGCCGGCTTGCAACTTTCTACCAGCCGCACGGCGTCGGGATCACTACGTAATGCAGGCTCACTCCCGTTCGATCGTGATACTTCATGGCGAACTTTAACGTTATTTTTAATTAAAATGCAAACCGTTTTGATCGGCGGCGTGCCCAAAATATTGTTACAGAATTACTCTGCTTGTTTCCGGGGCTCGTCGTTCTAAAGTCCAGTTGGTGTAAAAATTTCTAGTAAAAAGTCACTTGTCAGGATGGAACACAAACTTTATTGCTTCTAGAACTTCGTAGAACAATCAGCTGTACACAATTCACAAGCACAATCTAACAGTAACGTGCTTTTAACAATCCGCTAAGAT
Organism: Cheiracanthium punctorium; assembly: GCA_038373885.1. NCBI lineage: Eukaryota > Metazoa > Arthropoda > Arachnida > Araneae > Cheiracanthiidae > Cheiracanthium > Cheiracanthium punctorium. The sequence goes on along the minus strand of JAWZYV010013845.1, from coordinate 76,808 downwards.
CAAAGCTTTCACAAATGCTGTAATTCTCACATAAAATAAAACACATCCACAGGGAAAACTTCAGTGGAAATGTTCGAGGGATAACACTAACAGTCCCTCAAAACTCAGCAGTGAAGAATTTACACACAGCACTTAAATTCAAAGCTTCAAAAAGCAAGCCAAAACACAGCTTCTATAGCACTATCAAGTCACAAAGCAAGCGTACTCGCTCAGAGAGCTTTCACAATACGGGCGCTCTCTCACACTGAACAGTAGAGATGGCCAATGATTCGATGAGTCGAATCAGTGATTCGAATCTTGGTACTGAGTGGCTCAGTCTTTACACTCACTCTCTACTGATTCGAATCTCAAGCCCTCAACCGTGGGGAAATACATTCCAAGTTCGAAGGGAAGGAAAACTTATTTTCCCTTTGCCATTCCCAGAGATTTTCCCTTACTCTTTCAACTCTTTTCGACTCTGAGTCGATAGATGATTTGAAACAGCAAATGAGTGGCTGTGGGTGAGTTGGTCACTGAGTTGGTGCAGCAACGAATCTTTACTGATTCAGTGTTTCGCTCTGTTTCGGTGATTGTATACGATCGTTGAGATTCGTTAGTTTTTCGAATCTTCTATCGACTCAGAGTCGAAAAGAGTTGAAAGGATGTTTCATTTAATTGGAGTTTTTTTTTCGAATCTTCTATCGACTCAGAGTCGAAAAGAGTTGAAAGGATGTTTCATTTAATTGAAGTTTTTTTTTCGAATCTTTGGTGTTCCATTTCTTGGTTGGTGGTCGGATTTAAAATATCATCTGTCTGTGGGTGTGGAGTGGGTCGAACATAGTTTGCTTTTGGCGGGGGGCATAGGCGTTACTTCCTAAGGGCAAGAGAGGTCAATCCCCCCCCCAAAAAAATTAAGAAAATTCAAGTATCAGAGCTATTTATAATAATGATATTTTCTACAATCGGAAACATTTTGTCACCCCATCCAAATATTACATGCCAATTTACGCCAATGCTCGTGGAAGAGCGGGGGGTGTCTCAAAGTTGTTTAAACTTTTTTCCCTCGGGGGGACTCCCTCCTTCCAACTTGTCTGGCTGGTTTAATACTTGTTTAAAATTTAATGAAACATCCCTTTTCTACTTTTAACTTCAATATATGTCCCCCTGCCCCCACCCTCAAAAAAAAAAAACAAAAACAAAAAACAAAAACGGAACGTTAAGTTTAGATGGTGGCGGGTTTTCATGTGAAGGGAAATAGAATGAAATAAAGTTAGGATTGTGCTTGTCACTTTTAATGAAGGATACAGGGGCGGTATTAAGCGCTCTCACAAAAGGATTTTGTAGTAAGCAAAATAACATTTCGCTTTATTGCTGCAGATTTCGTTTAAGATATTTTTTTTTACCTTGTTTGTCGTTTAAGGGGAATTATTTTATTTTCTTTCGTAATTCAGAGAAATACAAAATAGGGTCTAAAGCAGTGGCGTAGTTAGTGTTATTGACAGTGGCGTAGCCAGGATTTTATTTCGGGGTGGGCTGGGTATCAAATTTAAAGATAAAGTTCAATTGTAAGCTAAGTAAAGGGTCCCATTTTTTTGGGGGGGGACAGCAGCCCCTCAGTAGGACTGGGCCAAAAATCGATAAATATCGACATATCGGTTTCATTTCAACATGAAATATCCGATATTCCCATTTTCATTTCAGTAAAATCTCGAACTCGATAAAGGTAAAAAATACAGGCCGGCCAGGGGCGTAGCCAGAAATTTTTCATGGGGGGGGATATGACTAACTGCAACTCATATATATGTATACGTGTGTGTGATAATGTAGTGAAGAATATACATTTTGTATGGCAAAAAATTCCTCATGGGGGGTTATGACCCCCTAACCCCCCCTTGGCTACGCCTCTGAGGCCGGCGATAAGAAAATCCTGAGATCAATACCAGCTTGTGATGCTTTTGCTACTGCTTTCTCTCCGTTGATGACGATGCCGGATCGCGTAAAAAACAGCTCCATGGTTTATTAGTCTAATTACCATAATTAATTAACGTATATCTGGGAAACTATCCACCGGAGCGCGTTTTTATTGATTCTAGACCCCCCGTCTAGACCCCCGTAGACTCAACACCCCACCGATACTTAAAATTTCGAATGCTTTGACACCAAACTTAACCTTTTAATCTTACAGGCCCTGGGGGTCATACGAAGCTCCCCTATATTTTCAATTTGGGCATTTTAAACACAAGCCTCCTCCGGCGGCATCTCCAAAGTCTGGAAACCATCCCAGAGCCAATTTCTACATGTTTGCAGTCCTTTTAAACCTCAATCATGGTTAATTAGTCTAATTACCATAATTAATTAACGTATATCTCGGAAACTATCCATCGGAGCGCGTTTTTATTGATTCTCGACCCCCCCCCCCTAGACGGACACCCCCATCGATACATAAAATTTCGAATACTTTGACACCAAACTTAACCTTTTAATCTTACAGGCCCAGGGGGTCATACGAAGCTCCCCTGTATTTTCATTTCGGGCAGTTTAAACACTAGTTTTACTCGAGCAAGGAGAGAGAGATGCTAACTGCCCGAGAACTCAGCGGAGAAGAAACCCGATGAATGGGTGAAGGGTGTTTAAATAGTACGGCTTTCGGCGCAGAGAGAGGGAAAATTTCTTTAGTTGTTTTATTGATTCAAGATTCGAATCACTGATTCGAATCATCGAAGTAGTGAGTGAGTTGAGATTCGAATCAGTAAAATGAGTCGAACCGCCCATCTCTACTGAACTGGGGCTTTAAAGGCACTTCTATTTATAGCCGACGCAGGAGGTACAAGAAGCCTCCAGAAAAGCCTATTTCACGAAGATTCTACATAAAGCGAGAATATTGATTACGTCATAGAAGAGAAATGTTAGGTTATTAGGTGTTTTTAATGCAGCAAAAGCAGCTTTACAGGCCCCATAGGGAAAATCGCGCCAAATGACCAAAATGTCGCCAAGCTTGGCGACTTTTGGCTAAATATCGCCAAATTTGGCGCAAAAAATAAGTCCCCAAAAGTGAAGAGATCCAAACCCTAGGACCAATATTTCTCGAGTTTTCTAGAAGCCCAATATATTTGAATGGGAAACCAAAACCTCCATATCTCCGGTTCTAATTAGCCGATTTTGATGCAACAAAAAGCAAAATTTATCTATTTGAAGCGTAGAATACGAACTTTAAACCATTTTAAGCCCCAGAGCAGCGAGTTGCCCCGAAAATTCGTAACAATATTGTGTCAGGTGCCATTGATTCGCCACCCCTGTTCTAAGGTCTACAGAAAGCTGATTCATACATCGAATCAAGTACAAAATATATTAATATCGCTTTATTTAATCACCTCGAAGGAAACAAGAAAATATAATAAATTCATTCTATGTTGTTTTTACATAACAGAAGTATCCATTTACGAGAAAGTTGAGCAAAATGAGCCATCCTTTGACCGAGCTTCGGCGATGTCGGAAACTAGCCAGTGAAGTTACACAGCCAACTTTAATTCTATTACCGTCAATGATATCACGGACACCCGCTGCATTGCTTGCCGAAGTCTATCGGTGTAATTGCCGTGGGAGTCTAAAGTAGACCCCGTCTGCATTGCTGGTATTGATGATTTCCAATCAATGAAAGAATAGTCAAGACAAAATCAGGTAATAGAAATTCAGGATGTGAAAGCGTATTGGGGAAAATCAATAAAATTATAGTAAGCACAGCCAGAATAAAATCTAACACATTAATGAACATGTGGCGGATCCAGAGGGAGGAGAAGGAAGAGTATTGGAGGGGCACAAAAAATTTTACCTCCTTGTTCTTGTAAATTGATTGAACTTTACAGAATAATTCAATCTTCTATACTGTAAACACAGCTCCTATGCAAAATAAGCCCTGTAGCAGGCCCGATGATCTCGGCCGGGAGCTGTAAAGTAGTCGGAATACCTAACAAATATTGGAAACTGACATTAAAAGTACTAAACCCTCTTATAAAGTTGACTGCCAGTCTTCCAAGAACCTGAACCTCTTTTAATTTCCGTGATGCTTTTTAGTATTAGAAAATGCATAAAAGAAGACGGCAAGAATTTTGATGAATGATGCTGTACATATGTGATTTTTTATGCCTTAAACTACATACTTTTTACCAATAAACTTCAGGTTAGCTCTTTTTTTCCCTTTCTAAATTCGTTTTCCATTCTTTTAACAGTTAATTCTACTCCTCTATAATTAAACTCACGCCTCCAAAATAAACCGGAGTATTTTCACTCCTTGGAAAAAAATTCATTACAATAGCTCTGCAGGGCACTGATTTTGCATTTGCTTAAATCAGTCCCTGTTAATACTCTCCATAAAAATAAGTATAATGAGCCTACAGGGTGTTCCATGATGATTTAACTGATGATTTAATGACGAAACAGGAGGTAGGGCACTTAATAAGAATTCAAATTCGCATTATCAATGTGGGATTTAAAACGTCGTTTTTATTACCGTATATCCCGGCGTATTAGTAGCTGGCCGATATAAAAAAGTGGCCAGTTTAGTAGCCATTTCCTTAATTTTAGTTGCCAAAAAAAGTAGCATTTTTGCATAATTTTGTAGTTAAAAAATAAACATACGTCACTTAATTAAGAAGGAATGAGTAAAGTAAGAAATTTAAAAACTTCATGCGTTATATAACAGAGCATATTGTTACAAATTTTCGGGGCAACCCGCTGCTCTGGGGCTTAAAATGGTTTAAAATTCGTATTCTACGCTTCAAATAGATAAATTTTGCTTTTTGTTGCATCAAAATCGGCCAATTAGAACCGGAGATACAGAGGTTTCGCTTTCCCATATGTTTTTCTATGGGCTACTAATATTTCGTGATTCATGTGTGATTCATTCGTGATTCGTGATTTCGTGTTAATAATTCATGAGCTTTTGAAGTTGTTCTTCCATTTTTTGTCTAGTCAAAACCATAAACTGGAAAATTAAAGTCTTTCTTTAGAACCCCACTTCTGATACCAAATGTTACGGAATTACTCTGCTACTCCTGGGGTTCGTCGTTCTAAAGTCCAGTTGGTGTAAAAAGTTCAAGTAAAAAAAGTCACTTGTCAGGATGGAACACAAACTTTATTTCTTCTAGAACTTCGTAGAACAATCAGCTGCACACAATTCACAAGCACAATCTAGCAGTAACGTGCTTTTAACAATCCGCTTGGATCAGAAGCTCTCACAAATGCTGTATTTCTCACACAAAATAAGTCACTTTTACAGGCAAAAATTCCATGGAAATATTCAAGGGATATAGTACACTATCCCTTAAGACACAGCAATGAAGAATTTACACACAGCACTTTAAAAACAGCTTCACAAAGCAAGCTAAAACACAGCTTCTATAGCACTATCAGTTCACACAAAACAAGCGTACTCAGAACTCTTCACACATTGAATGTTCAACTCGCAACTGACTCTTCGGGGCGATGCACGCTTCTATAAATAGCCGACGCAGGAGGTACAAGAGGTTTCCAGAAAAGTCAATTTCTCGAGGGTTCTACATAAAGCGTGAATTTTGATTACGTCATAGAAGAGAAACGTTAGGTTATTATGCGTTTTTAATGCAGGAAAAACAACTTCCAGGCCCCATTGGGAAAATCGCGCCAAATGACCAAAAAGTCGCCAAGCTTGGCGACTTTTGGCGAAATATCGCCAAATTTGGCGCCAAAAATAAGTCCTCAAAAATGAAGAGATCTAAGCTCTAGGACTAATATTTCTCGAGATTTCTAGAAGCCTATAGAAAAACATATGGGAAAGCGAAACCTCCGTATCTCCGGTTCTAATTGGCCGATTTTGATGCAACAAAAAGCAAAATTTATCTATTTGAAGCGTAGAATACGAATTTTGAACCATTTTAAGCCCCAGAGCAGCGGGTTGCCCCGAAAATTCGTAACATTGCCCCCTTCCCAAGGACTGCACGTCCCGGGCAGTACAATCCCCGGTTAGGAGGTCACGCAAATATACAGTGTCCAACCTTTGACCAAATCTTAGCAACATAATTTAAGCAAATAATCAATAAACACAGTAAGCAAATACACTCTAATAAATAAATAATAGACATAATAAACAATTACACTAATAAGTAATCAATGTAATAAACGAATACACATTAATAAAAACCAATATATTACAAATATGTACACTAAACATGGCGTAAGTAGTGAGTGAAAGAGAGTTGAAGAAAGAGGAAGAGAAGAGAAAGACAGGAAAGAAATGAGAGTTGGAAGAAAGGAGGAATTACGCCATAGTGACCATGGTCTGAGCTAATTACAACCGCGGTAGATGGCTAGCCGATCGTAATGTACAACTCTTGGCTTCGAGTTTGGTGACTTACGAATCCGTACGATGACGTCATTCAGCCAGTTTAGGACTGTGTAAGGACCGTCCCACGGCGATTGCAGCTTGGGAGACAGGCCTTTCCGTCGAGTAGGATTCCATAGCCAAACCTTGTCACCTGCGTTGAACTCGTGTCCCGTAGCCTTCGTGTCGTAGCGAGTCTTCATCTTTTCCGTGTTCAGGTTGATCCGCTCCCGAGCAAAATGATGTACATCTTCAAACCGTGCCCGAAGGTTTTCCACGTACTCCTCTGGCGATGAAGGCGCATCTGGAGGGCGGCCGAACACTAGATCGGCGGGAAGACGAAGATCTCTGCCGAACAGCATCTGGGAAGGTGTGAAGCCGGTAGTCTCGTGGACGGCACTCCTATAGGCCAACAGGAAGAGGGGGAATTTCTTGTCCCAGTCCTCTTGATTCCTAGACACCAGGAGCGAGAGGTTGTTCAAAATTGTGCGATTGAACCTCTCCACCATGCCGTCGGATTGCGGGTGTAAAGGCGTAGTCTGTGTTTTGTCTATTCCGAGAAGTTGACAAAGTCCTTTAAAGACTGCAGAGGTAAAGTTCGTTCCTTAGTCGGAGTGAAGTTGCAGAGGGGTTCCATATCTGGAAATCCATTCTTGCACCAATACCTCTGCTACGGTCGTAGCTTCTTGATCGGGAATAGGAAACGCTTCGGGCCATTTAGAGAAGTAGTCAATGACAACTAGGATGTATTTGTTGCCATCCGAAGTTCGCGGAAGAGGTCCCAGGATGTCGAGGGCAATCCTCTCAAAAGGCGCTCCTACATTATAACGATGTAGTCTTCCACGGCTTCGTTTCTTCGGGCCTTTATGGGCGGCACAGGCGTCACAAGCTTGACACCACTTTTCGACGTCGCCTCGAGCCCTAACCCAGTAGAAGCGCTCGCGAACTTTCTGCAGGGTCTTCATTACGCCAAAATGGCCTCCAGTGTAGCCATTATGAAGTTCTTCTAGAACCTTCGGAATCCTCGAACGAGGGAGTACTAACTGCCATCGGAGCATCTTGCCGTCGTCCGACTCCCATTTACGATACAGGACTCCATTCCTCAGGCGAAGCGAATCCCATAAAGCCCAGAACTGTTTTGTTGCCGGACTGTAAGATGATATTTCTTGTCAACTGGGCTTAGCGCTGGATTTTTCCATAAATTCCACAATAGGTTTGATGTCGCTGTCTGCTAATTGGTCCGCCCGAACATTTTCGTCACTCCAGGGATCTTGGGATGGTGTCGATGATGTAACTTGGCGGACAACGGGATGTTTCAGATGGTAATTTTTCTCTGCCCTGGAGCAATAGCGACAGCTGTCTATACAGGGCCTTCTTGACAAAGCATCTGCATTTCCATGAGATGCCCCTTTCCGATGACGTATCTCGATGTCATATTCTTGTAATCGCTGTATCCACCTGGCTATTTGGCCCTCTGGATTCTTGAAATTTAGAAGCCAGGTTGGCATGGTCCGTTCGGAGCAGGAACTTTCGGCCGTACAGGTAATGATGGAAGTGCTCCACGGCTTTAATGATAGCAAGAAGTTCCTTTCTCGTAACACAATAGTTACGTTCTGCCTTTGAAAGGCACTTGCTCCAGTAAGCAATGACGTGTTCTTGGCCATCTATCTCCTGGGACAAAACTGCTCCAACACTCTCCTTACTTGCGTCTGTGTCCAGGATAAATGGCTTGTCAGGGTGAGGATATGACAGGATCGGCGAAGATGTTAAAGCCGTCTTCAGTTCGTTGAATGCGTCCTCACATTCCTCAGTCCATAGAAATTTCTGTCCAGTCTCGGTCAATTTGTGAAGAGGTCTTGCAATTTGAGAAAAGCCCTTCACGAATTTTCGATAGTAAGTACACAGACCGAGGAAACTTCTTAAGTCATGGATATTCTCGGGACGACTCCAGTTCTGGACTGCGGACGTCTTTTTGGGATCGGTTCGGACTCCGTGGGCGGATATTATGTGCCCGAGGTAACGTACTTCCCGACGGAACAAGTTGCACTTCGACGGATTTAGTTTCAAGTTTGCCTCTTTTAATTTCTGCAGTACCTTTCGAATGTTCTCGAGATGCCCTTCGAAAGTCCTTCCGACGATGATGATATCGTCCAAATAAACGAGACATGCTTCGTAGGAAAGTCCTCTCAACACTGTCTCCATTAGACGCTCGAATGTAGCCGGTGCGTTGCAAAGTCCAAAAGGCATAACTTTGAACTGCCACAATCCTTGTCCCGTGGTGAACGCAGTCTTTTCATGGTCATCGGGATGGATTTCTACTTGCCAGTAGCCACTCTTGAGATCCAGAGTGGAGAACCATTCATTTCCCGATAAAGTGTCCAATGTGTCGTCTATCCTGGGGAGAGGGTAGCTGTCTTTCTTGGTAATATCATTCAGACGTCTATAGTCAACGCAGAACCGGGTGGAACCATCTTTCTTTCGGACCAAAACAATCGGCGAGGCACACGGACTAGTCGATGGCTCGATGACGTCATCACGCTGCATCTCCTCTAAAAGTCGGTTCACCTCTTCTTGCTTAGCAAACGGCAGCCGCCTAGGATGTTGTTTGATGGGAGGATGGCTGCCTGTGTCTATTCTATGCTGCGTTAACCTCGTACGGCCAAAGTCACCGGAAGTACGGGAGAAGAGGTCTTCAAATTCAGCTATTACTTTCTCCGCAGCGCTTCTCTGTTCTGCCGTTAACTCCACGTCTTGTAATAATTCCTTCGTCAGGCACTCGGAAGATTTAGCTGTCGTTTGGTTGATGTTCTTATTAATGCAGGTAACGAGTGCATGTCGCCAACACTTCATTTTTCTTTATCACCTTTGACTTGTCCGTCACATTTACTACTCTAACTGGAATTTCTGTTCTCGACAAGTCCACAAGTGTTGCTCCCACAAGTACTCCTCTGACGGAATCACTATTGTTTGGGTGTTCGATTAATCCAAAACGGAATTTATTGCTTTCTTTTACTGTTCCAGAAATTATTGAATCAGTTCTGGGAGGTAGAGTGATATCAGTCTGGGCTATTATTTGCTGAACAGGGAAAACAGTTTCATTTCTAATATCGAACGCAGCTATTTCTTCTGAGTCTGAACGAAGCTCATTATTCTTAAAGTCCAAATTAAATTTGTGCGATTTTAAAAAGTCGAGTCCGAGAATAAAAGAGTCTGTAATATTGGCGACATATACCACATGGTCGTATCTGGCATTTCCAAACGTGATTTCTACTTACGCTTTTCCGCCCACTTCGATCTTGTCAAATGTCACAGTCTGGAGGGTCAGCGAGGACAGAGTCCAGATAATCTTCAAATTTAATTTCTTGGCCAGATCCGTCCTTATGATGGTTACGTTCGCTCCAGTATCAATCACCATGTGGCATGGGGAACCATTAACGTATCCCTGTACGAAGAGTCCATTACTGCCACCATTCACTGATGAAATCTGCAAGACTTTTAGGTGGGGCTTTTGACTATATGGCAATCTCCGCCCCGCGAGATGGCCACCTCCTAGTTTCCCTCTTTCATGTTCTTAGATTTCTCTTGCTGGTCTTGAGACTTTCGACCACAATGCTTTTGTACATGGCCTCGACGCCACACTTCCAGCATTTCACTTTCTTTGGGCCATCTCTCGTTCTATCGGATCTTAATTTTCGTTCTACGAGATCTTCAATTCTCTTCAACCTGTTCTCGACGCCCTCTGTGTCTTTGTCAGCTTCCTCTTGGACCGTGACAGCTCTAACAGCATTCCGATCTTTCCTGACGGCCCGCTGAGCCGCTTCTAGCTTCATTGCGAAGACGAGAGCACATTTCAAATCCTTATAATCCTCCAACATAAGTGACTTTTGGGTTTCTGGATCACGGATGGCTTCAATAAAATGACGCACCGCCATTTCTTCTCGGACATTATCAAGGTGGTCCATGTAGGCTAGATGACACAGCCTATCTATGTCCGAAGCCAGCTCTTGAAGGGTCTCGCCAGATCTCTGCATCCTTGACTTAAGTTGGATTCTACTATATTCTTTCTGGCACTTCTCTCCGAATTTCATCTCCAAGGCACTGGCAAGGGCGTCAAAATCTCCTATCTTCGTCGCTCCGATAGTTTGCAATACATTAATTGCATCTCCGCTAAGGGAAGCGGCCAGTTGATTAGATTTCTCGGACTCGCTCCAACCATTGGCTCTGGCGACGATTGAAAATTGGGTCTTGTAAGCCTCCCAGGGAGTCTTTCCGTCATAAGGCGTTAGTTTCACTGCTGGGTGGCGTGACGACAACCTGATGTTTTCTGGTACCTTTCCCAGCTTTACTAAACTGTCCAGTTTTTCTTCTAGCTTGTGATCGATCCTTTCCTCGCATCTCGCTTGACTTTCTCCCAGGAGTGATACTCTTTTCTCTACTTCCTCTAACTCGGTTTTCATCTCTTCGTGAGCGGTTTTTAACTCATCTAATCCGGTTTCTATTTTTCTATGTCCATCTTCCACTATCTTCTCTAGTCCGACCAATCCGGTTTCAATTTTCTTTTCTAAATCCGCCTTCATCTGTTCTTGTGCGGCTTTCATCTCGTCTTGTCCGGCTTTCATCTGTTCTTGTGCGGCTTTCATCTCGTCTTGTGCGGCTTTCATCTCGTCTTGTGCGGCTTTCATCTCGTCTTGTCCGGCTTTCATCTCGTCTTGTCCGGCTTTCATCTCGTCTTGTCCGGCTTTCATTTCTTGCATCATATTCATGAGCTTTTGAAGTTGTTCTTCCATTTTTTGTCTAGTCAAAACCATAAACTGGAAAATTAAAGTCTTTCTTTAGAACCCCACTTCTGACACCAAATGTTACGGAATTACTCTGCTACTCCTGGGGTTCGTCGTTCTAAAGTTCAGTTGGTGTAAAAAGTTCAAGTAAAAAAAGTCACTTGTCAGGATGGAACACAAACTTTATTTCTTCTAGAACTTCGTAGAACAATCAGCTGCACACAATTCACAAGCACAATCTAGCAGTAACGTGCTTTTAACAATCCGCTTGGATCAGAAGCTCTCACAAATGCTGTATTTCTCACACAAAATAAGTCACTTTTACAGGCAAAAATTCCGTGGAAATATTCAAGGGATATAGTACACTATCCCTTAAGACACAGCAATGAAGAATTTACACACAGCACTTTAAAAACAGCTTCACAAAGCAAGCTAAAACACAGCTTCTATAGCACTATCAGTTCACACAAAACAAGCGTACTCAGAGCTCTTCACACATTGAATGTTCAACTCGCAACTGACTCTTCGGGGCGATGCACGCTTCTATAAATAGCCGACGCAGGAGGTACAAGAGGTTTCCAGAAAAGTCAATTTCTCGAGGGTTCTACATAAAGCGTGAATTTTGATTACGTCATAGAAGAGAAACGTTAGGTTATTATGCGTTTTTAATGCAGGGAAAACAACTTCCAGGCCCCATTGGGAAAATCGCGCCAAATGACCAAAAAGTCGCCAAACTTGGCGACTTTTGGCGAAATATCGCCAAATTTGGCGCCAAAAATAAGTCCTCAAAAATGAAGAGATCTAAGCTCTAGGACTAATATTTCTCGAGATTTCTAGAAGCCCATAGAAAAACATATGGAAAAGCGAAACCTCCGTATCTCCGGTTCTAATTGGCCGATTTTGATGCAACAAAAAGCAAAATTTATCTATTTGAAGCGTAGAATACGAATTTTAAACCATTTTAAGCCCCAGAGCAGCTGGTTGCCCCGAAAATTCGTAACAATATAGTATATACTACAATCATTTTTACAGTACGATTAAAAAAACAGATTAGACTGATTGATAAACCATCAATCGCAACTTTGAAAAGAAAAGGGAGTTGACAAAAACCGACATTTGATTTTCAAATGAGTCGCGTGGAGTAAACTACAAGTTGCCAAAACTTGAAAATAGTTTGAAAATGACAATTTTTCATTCAAAAAAGTTACCCAAGTCGCCTTCTCTTTAAATTAGTAGCGCAATGTTTAAAGGTTGAGAACTGCTGCTTTAAGAGACGCTTCATTGAAGTTCCTAAAACAAACGGTTGCCGAAAAATAACCTTTTTTTTTTTTTTTTTCCAATTCCGGTGTCAGAGAAAACAGTTAATTTCCGTTCACATGTTATCTTACGAAACGGTTTCTTTCCATTATTTTCAGTCACAGAATCAGATTTTTCCCCGTTATTTTCAGACAGGAAATTCTTAATATATAAATTATTTTTCTTTTTTCCCTATATCACAAAGATGGATTTTAAACATTATATTTAAAATCATGGAATCAGGTTTTGTATAACAATTGAAAGATATTGTGCCTGATTTTCTAATAGGCGACATTATTAGATAAAACCGGGTACCTATATAATTCCAAAAAATAATTTATTTACCCTAGAGCCTAGAATATAGTTTTTATATATTAAAAAAATAGTCATTTTTGAAACCCACGTTCTAATTCATTCAAATACACTGTAGTACATTTAAATAGAAATTGAAGCACTTTATACATGTAGTTATTTTACACGTGAGAAAAAGCTGTCCTAGTCCAACTTTTCCGTGCATATATGTGCGTAGATAGATGGATACACAGCATTAACAGCATTTTTTGTTAAAATATAGAATTAGTTTTTTGTAACAGCACCATCAGCATCAATAATAATATTTATATATTATTTTTTTTTCGGGGGGGGGGTGGTAAAACACCAGAGTTGTTTTAAAAAAGCGTACATACATGTACATATATAAATAGTGCACAGATAAAAATATGTTTGAATTATTCGTTTTCTTAATTTTTTTTATTATTATTATCAGAGCTGTAATCTATGATTATTAGCCCGAGAAAATAAATTTTAAATCAAGGCAAATACATTATATATCTTTATACAAAAAATATATTTTTAAATAAATAGAACATAATTTCACTATAGTCTCTAGTTATAAAAGGAAGTCACAGTGTAGTCAGAATAAAGAAATGCAATCATGGTTAAACCAGCTGTGAGATATAATTAAAGCAGAAACCAAATTTATATACATGAAAAAGGTAAAATAGTACTTACTCACTTTTACTGGAGATATCATAACTTCATTTGTTTTACAACAGCTACGAGATTTTTATAATCGAATCGTAAGAAACTATGTCCATTAAAGCAAAATCTTTACCGAAAGTATCCCCTCCATATTTAGGTTGAATTTATTTCACAACTCTGAATATGATGATGCATTTGATATTATGATTATATGAAAAAGATGCATTTGATATTCTGATATAAAATAAAATTATCACACTCGAATACACTGAGAAGTGAGCACCCACAGCATTAAGTAAAATACTATACTCGAACTATCTGCAGTCATCTGTTACACGCGTAGACGATATTTTTGTATGTTTAAGCCCAGACAGCACAGCAAACTTGCATCAAACTTGCAGCAAGCTTGATTTATCAAGTCAATAAGCTTGAACATTCCAATCGTGTAAGCTTGATGCAAGCTTGAATCAAGTGTTCTAGTTTACACTTGCTCAGCTTGCATTAAGCTTGACATTTCAAGCTTGAATCAAGCTTAATTTCAAGCTTAAAAAATTTCCCCCCCAAAAAATTTTCTAAATACACGGGGCGCCCGCTGGCTAACGCGCCCCACATAATTTATTTTTCCGCGCATTTTCCCCCTCCACACTGAAATTTCTATTTAATTTAAGTCTATCGAGTGTTCGTGGCTAGAATATAACCCGGGCCCTTTGGCTTCGCAGTCGAGCACGCTATCCATTCCGCCACCGGCGCCTTGTGCAGCTCTGACTAAAGTTTGAAGTGACTTACCACGCTGTTTTCTCGCCAGATTATAAGTGGGCGATGTGTTATTTATTTCTTTTATTTTTCCATGGGATGCATCAAAATTAAAATAATGTTATGTGTGATTTTGAAATCAATTTCGTAGTATAATTGTATTTTATTTTGAAGAATTTCCATATTTGGAAAAATAGAAGGGGTTTATTTACTTAACACAAATTTTGTGTTATGTAATCTGAAATGAAAGAAACAGATAGTTAAACGTTACTTCGAAATGCTATATCACAGTTGCTAACATGTATGGAATACAAACACTTTAGTCATTTTTGTAAATATTTCTTAAAATAACAAATCATTGAAAAATTTTGCTATTTTTTAGCGCTAAAAATTCTCTTTACAAATGTGGTTATTTTCCTACATATTGGTATGCTATATTGATATAGAGCATTTCGAAGAATTAAAAATAAGTTTAAATTAATTTATACAAATGTAAATTTGAATTATTTTCATTGTTCATACTTTATAATTAAAAAAATTATTTAACTTCTGATTTTTTTTTTATCCTTTGTAATTTTATTTTAAAATTACAAAAGTGTAAGATGTAAGATTTTTGGGCCCTAAAATCTGTAGGCCCTGGGCAGTTGCCCCGTTTGCCCTGCCGGTAATATGGCACTGGTAATAAAAACCCATCCCCGTTAAAACACATCTTTTACGAACTTTCAACAAATTTGAGGACGCTAGACAATTAATGTCCATTCTCTTTCACAGATGGCGCCATCACCGCACTTTGCAAGTGAAAATCCAGCTTAAGCCAACCTTGCATTGCCAAGCCAAATCTCAAGCTTGATTTAAGCTTATGTGCTGTCTGGGAGGGATCTTAACTGCAAAGTGAACTGCAGGCTAGAATGAGCAACGAACATTTTGGATTCAAAATTGCTAAAATCAGATTTGTGGATACTATTTTGATTACGAGCGGAAGTGACTGGAGAGACATTTCATTAGTCCGAGGTCGCAGGTGTCAGAAAGAGAACGGAAAATGCCTTTTTAGAACTGCACTTTCGGAAGAATCACAGATAATTTTCGTTTTTTAACAGAACTTCCGTTAAAAACAGCAAAAATCCTTTATTCACCAAGAAGGGAGATCTCCGTGAAAACCAAGTAAGTTAATATTGTTTGTGAAATTCAGATTTTTTTATAACAGTGTAACCTAAAATGCAAAAACCAGCTTTTTTCCGGTTTGTGCGGTCAAATACTTAACCCATTTATGCCTAGCGTCCTTTTTTTGGGACGGCATTATCGCTATCATTCGAAAACGTTATTTATTTTTCCTAGCCTTTATTCGCGAGTATTGAACCTCAATTCCACAAAATATTTTAATATGGCAAGTAGGATGTTGACATTTCAATTTTTATACATAACGATTTTAAATGAAATCATCCCTTGTTCAAAAAGTTGACATCAGAAATTTATCAATTACTTCTGGTGTTAGCAAAAATCGAAGAAAGTCGCAAAAATATCCAGGCACGAATGGGTTAACCTTCGTTAGTCGCACGCTTCTTTCAGGCATGGTTAGTCGCGTTGCACCTCTGAGGTGTTTCTGTTTTTTTCAAAGCGAAATGAAATTTATTTTAATTTAAATAGTTAATTGTTGCATATTTAAGATTTTTTTTAGAGTCATGAAGCACTAAACAACTTATTTAATTAATAAAATTTATTAAATAGTATTACAATTAAAGGTAAAGGGTAATAGTGATGACCTTGTGAGGTGCGCGCGACTAACGGAAGGTTAAGAGAGCATACTTCATGATAACAATACTAGCGTGCGATGACTGATTTTAAATTTCATGCGTCTCTACACTCGGACAATATTTTCCATTCCAGTTGTAACGCGGAAGTACTAAGCAAGGTTCAAGGTCAATGCACATTACTTCGTCATTTCCGAATCTGCATATTTTTTCAGAGGAAATGAACAAAATGTGCTTATTTTTACAATTTTCTAACGTTTGGAAAAGTAACATACAGAAAAAACAGCCGTGACCGATGAAAGGTTTTATCATAGTTCAAGCGGCATTTGAGTCGGTAAAGGTCCAAACCAGAGATGGGGAAAAGCGTTATTTTCAAAGAACAGTTGTTCACTGTTCCCGTTCTTTTTTAAAGAACAGTTCTTTTTCCTGTTCTTTTGAGAACAGGTTCTTTGATTTATCGTAGCTTTATTATGACTATTTTATTCAATTTAAAAATAAAAATATACGTCCTTTTTAACATGTATTATGCTTTAATACAATTGCAAAATGTTTAAAAAAACTTTGCAACCAACATACTGGCTTTCTTTAATCAAGTATATTAACAGTAATTTTTGGTAAAAATATTTTAATTATATTAACGTTCTATAATATAGTGTTAAATGTGCACATATTTCTAAAATCAAATTTTTTTCTGTGCTTTTTATTAACTTTTGTTATCCTTACTCATAGCATGTATGTAAAAAGAAATGGAAAAACTTCAATTCTAGAGAGAATTATTTAGGCCAGGCCTAATTTTCGATTACTTACCTGAGTGATACAATATTGCTTACATGAGTAAACAATATTTGAGTCTGACAGCTCCTAAAAGGACATAATATTCATAACTGTTTATTTTGATTAGACTATATAGCACAAAGCTTTGGAAGCAGCGGAATCAATAACTTTAAAATCCGTCCAAACAAAAGATTTTTTTTCTATCCATGAGGAAAAACTATCCAAACATAAGCATAACTAAGAGTTGTACCAGTAACAGCGCAAAGGAATGATCTGTTTCAACTAATCCTTGAACGGTCTGATACAATATGCCACGTGACTGCATACCCTTTTGTTTTAGTTTTTTCTTCTTCAGCACTACTGCAGTAAAAGAACCGACGCACAAGAGGAGCGACCGTTGGAGCTGAAAATCTGTAATGAAATCCTCCACCCCCTCCTTTCCTAGCTTTATTCCCAGTCCACACCATAAATTTCATGATACAGCGAAAGTAACGCAAGACTGACCTTGGATAATGTGCCAGGGGGTCGTCGGGATGTACGTTACCCCGGGCACATAATATCCACATTATCACAATGCACCTAAGTAACGCAAGCTTTGACCCTATAGTCGTAACTCTTGGAGGAATGGGAGGGGGGGGGGTTGTAGAAGTTTTTTTTCGGACTTTCAAACATTTTAATACAAAAATAATAATGATAAAAAACTCAAAATACTATAAGAGTGTTCACCATAACGAAAGCTGGAGAGAGAGCACCCCCTTCAAGGCCGTACCCAGGGGGTCTGGTCCCCCCCCCAATTTAAAATGTTGTTAACAAAATAATAATGATGAAGTCGTTTGCTGAAAAATTCAGCCTTTTTCACCGTTCGCTCCGCCTCTTAAAAAATATATATTGTTCCAGGTCTAGCTCCAAGAGGTTATGATTATGGCTCGGGTTAAAAAAAAAAAAAAAAAATCTTCTTTGGCTACAACTACAAATAAAAATATATGTATTGGGTTCCAGCTTAAAAGGTATGGCTTTTGTACCAACGACAAACATTTTTAGCTCTAATTCAAAATAATAAATAAGTCGATCTCAAGTAAAAAAAAAAAAAAAAATCTTTGTGTTGCCTTCAGGTTAAAAATACACGGCGTGGACTTGCCCATTTCCAATGGGGAGCCCACAAAATAGTCGATATGCTCTTAGAGCTTAAAAAGAAAAGAAAAAATGTACAGTTTCAGCTTTAAAAGTACATGCTCCAGCTTAAAAATTAAAGACATTCCGTTTAAAAAGCTGTAAGTATCAGGCTCAGTATTGCTCCGACTCCGATTTAAGAAAATGAATACGACTTTGGCATATAAAATTACATGGCTCCGAAAATCCAGCTTAAATGGCTTCAGACCTGGGTCATACCCAGACAAAATTTCAGGATATATCCCCCACACCCAATTTTCAACTTATGTAGCAAGATTTTGAATTTTTTTTAACTATTGCGAAAACATTTCGTTAATTTATACATCACTCCCTCCATCCCCCCCCAAAAAAAAAATTCTGGCTACGTCCCTGTATAAATACACCATATACATATAATGTAATAACGTCGAGGGAGAGACGTCCAAACCCATAGGACCCCCCCCCTCTATTTAAGTACGGCCTTACTTCTGACTCCAAGTCTACAACTTAGACCCTGTATTCAGCTCAGAACGGAATTAAAGCAAAAGAACAGATCAAAAGAACACCTTTCACCCCGTTCACTGGAGAACACTTCGTTTACTCTGTTCCCAAAAGAACACCAGCTCTCTCCGTTCCTCGAAAAAACACCTAGCTCTCCGTTCTGCGAAAGAACGCTGAACTAGGTGTTCCAGCTCCTAGCCGTGATCAAAGAACTGGTTCTTTTTCAGCCAATAGGAGATGGCTGAGAGCGTATGAAGGGAAGGCGCGTTTTATATGGAGATAGTGTAATGCTTATATTATTGTTTGACGTTGATAAAATATTTTTTTTCGATTTATTTGTGTTTCAGACTAACATTTTCTTTATTATTAAATTTTTTACTTTGATTGAAATTGAGTAGTTTGGCTGGAATAATAAAAATTGACGAATTGTTTTCCTGTGAGTGCATTTCGTTTTGAACATATAAGAAAGTTTCTTATTCTTAGCCCGGGTCCACTCTAAAATTATGGTAGGTTGGGCGAAAACTTCTATCCCCCCCCCCCCAAATAATCATCATCGTTATCATTATTTCTCAAAATAGCTAAGATTCTGCAATTACTTAGAATTTGATGAAGCTAAAATTGTGAACTTCTGTCCCCACCATCAGATACGTAGCCAAGGTGTGAACAGGAGAGAGGGTAGGAGGGGGGGGGGGAAGGGGTCTGGTCCCCCAGAATTTAAATTTTTCTTAGCAAAAAAATATTAATCACGCCTTTTAATGAGAAATTTCACCTTTAAGGCATTTTCCAAAATTTATTTTTACAACGATCTTGCCTGCCATAAAATTTTGAAGTGTCGGACCTTAATGAACTGAGAACATGTTTTTGTCGTGATCACTGAACAGGGTGTTCCCGTTCTTTCTTGAGAACAGGTTCAAAAGAACAGGATGTTCATTCTTTCCCCATCTCTAGTCCAAACGATGG
Organism: Cheiracanthium punctorium; assembly: GCA_038373885.1. Taxonomy (NCBI): domain Eukaryota; kingdom Metazoa; phylum Arthropoda; class Arachnida; order Araneae; family Cheiracanthiidae; genus Cheiracanthium; species Cheiracanthium punctorium. The sequence continues at coordinate 57,534 of JAWZYV010013845.1, read as the reverse complement.
GGTTATTCGACAAAAAACACCCAAAATAACTAGTGTTTACCCTTTAACGAGCGGTGTCCTCGCCGTGAGGAGACAACTCTGATACTTTAACTGTTTTGATTCTCGAAGAATAAATTTTATTTCAATAAAACACCGAAGGAGGACATACTCACACAAAAATCCTTTTCTGAGCACACAATTTTTCGTAAAAATCGTTGTTGTAAAATGGATATCAGAATTATTTTTATCAGTACCGGTATCTGCTGAGAATTCGAGAATGTGATGAAGATATACATCGATATAGAAGAACAACTAGATGGACTGCCTAATGTCGAAAAGTGCAGCCGTTGCCATCGCTCGATTTAACTACCATCAGCATGGCGGTCGATTGAATCGCCCATCACGTGTTACAAAGCTGGAGAACATTTTTGACTCAGCTGGCTGTGCACGATTCGATCCACCACCATCTTACTGGTAGTCAATCGAGCTATGGCAACGGCTTCACTTTTCGCCATTGAGAAATGGTTGTGTGTGAGAGGGTTAAAACATAAAATGATTAAAAAATTTAAAAAAAAAACCTCCATAAAAGTTACCTTGTGAGGTCATACAGCAATTTTGATCAAAAAAAATTGCGATCTTCGTCAGTGGAGATATCATTCACATACTGGAAGACTAGAACAGGGAACTCTACTTTATATCTTCACTGACGAAAATCGAAATTTTTTCAATCGGAACAGCTATATGGCCTGAGAAGCACCTTTTATGGCGTTCTTTTACAAAGTTTTTAATTATTTTAGGGTTACTAGACGCCCGGATTTCGCCTGACATGTCCTGCTTTTTTAACCGTCTACGAGGTCCGGCTGGCTTCTTTCAACTGTCCTGGGAAAATGTCCTTCCCCCCCCCCCATTGCTACTCACAATTAACCCTTTGAGGCGCAACCCTTTCCCAATGCTGAAAAAAGCGCACCCGTTGCCATTGCTCGACTTAACTACCAGCAAGATGGCGGACAATCGAAACGTTCATCGTGTGCCACAGATCTAGAGACCCTTTTTCCGGGCGCAGCTGGCTGTGCCCGGCACAGCCAGCTGCGTCCAAAAATGCGACATAATTTTACATATATTTAAATACTATTAGTTCACAACAGTTTTAATCTATTGTTACAATATTTCGTAAGCTGTAGAATATGCACCACATGTATTTTTTACATATATTTAAATACTATTAGTTCACAATAGCTTTAATCTAGAGTTACAATATTTCGTAAGCTGTAGAATATGCACCACATGTATATTTTACATATATTTAAATACTATTAGTTCACAATAGCTTTAAATTATAGTTACAATATTTCGTAAGCTGTAGAATATGCATCACATGTATTTTTCTATAAATAGGTTACAATCATAAAAATTTCAACATAGGGTTACCAGGCGAAATACACGAAAGATGAGAGATAAAATGAATGACATAGTCAATTAATATCGTTTTAATATGGCAATAATGAAACTAAAAAATTAGGGGGGTTTCCCCCTGATGAGGCTCGAACAGCCGAGTTTTTTTCTTCTTTAAAAAGAATTATGTTTGTTAAATAAGCACTGGTATATACCAATACTTAAACAAAAATTTAAAATTAAAGAAGGCTTAAATTCTTTTCGGGAGGGGGGGGGTTGGAGGGGACTTAGTAGAGGAGAGGAGGTGATTATGGAATACCATTTACATTTCTAACTGTAACTTCATAGATTTTTAAATAAAATCCCCAAAAACAGCATGAGTACATGCTATAATTAATCGTAATGAAATGTCAATTACAAAGAAATACACAATTTATTTTGTTGTTATAGAAAAAAATATTTTTAAAAAAAGTTACGAATGGAGTATAATATGGAATAGTCGGGTAATATGGAATAGATGGTTTAAACCGATGAAAAGCAATTTATATTGCTTCATATATAGTTATTTGTTACTATAAAACAAATTTTTATGTTTTGTAGTTTAAATCATTATACTGGAGTCATTTCTGCTTCGAGTCGATTTAGAAAAGTCGTAGATATAATTTTCTTTCTTTGCTCCAATACAGTCATGGTGAGCCCACAGAGAACAGCTGGATCTTTGAATCCAAACTTATCGTCGTTGATCATTAGAGAATTTTTCGTGACAAAAGATGCATTCAGCGTCTTTGTTTTCCGGGTCTTTAGTGGATGACATGAAACCCATTACAATATTACCCAGTATTCCATAATACCCGACACGCCATCTCGGAAAACGAACCTTTAAAACTAAGTGGCAAAACACTGTCATCTAAAAAATAACCACAGTTCAACAAACTACCATTCTCTTAGTGTACATTATGCGTAACATCAATGTTCATGTCACGTGTTTACTAGTAAGTTAAAATGTTTGAAAACTTATCTACAAAAACTCTTGAAAATCACAAAACATACTTTGTTCTGTAGCGAGTGGCACGGCAACAGAGAGCGGTCAACTCTTACTGCATTGTAAGAAGGAAATCTTTCTTGAGTTGTTCATGGTATTCCCTTGTGGCAATAGCAACTAACAGAGCCAAAAACTCGGTATTCCATATTTCCCGACTATTCCATAATCACCTCCTCTCTTCTACATTGATAAGACGGTTGAGTTTTAGTTCCAACAGCTCTCCCCTTCCGATTACGGACATATGCTTAACGCAACGGACATATGCTAACGCTTTTTTGGCAATAGTGTATTTATTTTCTTTTTCAAAACGGGACATCTACTGTTTTTAAGGAAATAGTGTAGGGAGACTGAATTTACAAGTCTTTAATGTCAATATCAAAATCAGATGAAAAAAAAAAAAAAAAACCTTGCTAAAACATACAAATACAAAAAATAGTGCAAGATGTACGTTTCGAGTGGTACAAGGGGTAGGCTCTTCTTCGAATCCAAAAGCACCATCCGACACAATGCAGGAAAGTAGGAAAGTGAGAAATGTAAACAAAAGGACACACATAAAAAAGGAAGTTGTCATTCGGAAGGAAACAAATTCTTAGAAAACAAGAGTGGAAAGGGAAAATAAAGTGAAGGTCGGGGCGGGGGAGGAATAAGCAAACGAGGAACATGACTTTAAAAAAAGAAAAAAAAAATTGAATAAACTGAAATAATTGACAAAAAAAGAACAAACGCAAAAACAATACACCCCCCCCCCCGGCGTTTTCTTTGCGTCACGAGAGGGAAGGGAGGGAGGTCAGTTTTTTTTTTTTTTTTTTTTTTTTTTTTTTAACACAAACTGCTGTTTCATGATTTTAGATTTTTAGCGGCCTTTATTGAAATCGTTACCGAGGGTTGCTCTCTTTCTAAAAATAGGGCATTGAAGGGGACATTTTCTAAAAACGGGACATTACAGTGTCCCTAAGCTGTGCTTGGGGACAACGGGACAAGCCACCTAAAAACGGGACGTATGGTCACCTTACATGTGCTAGTAGCAGCGTTTCGTTTGGAACTGAATTTTAAAAAACAGTTTCATAGCTGACACAGGAATAAGCTTTCAGGAAGGGAGTGAGGCTGAAAAACACACCGGTTTTTCACCTGCTTTATCAACATGGGACATTGTACAGGTGTGCAAAGAAAACGCAACTACACTGATGTATTGATTATTCATCCTTATCCCACTGCGAATGCGAGTAGAAAAAATTGAAAATGAAACAGTATTCAATGTACTTAGCTGTTGGAAGCAGTACGAAGGAAATGCCAGGATACACTATGCTATGCAGTACTGTAGTCAGGTGTCTTTTTTGGAAGGGGTTGGGAGGGAGGGGGAGAGAAATCAAAAACTGAAGTGCAATATCTAAAATGAAATTATACTTTTGTCTGTACATCATCACTATAGGCGTAAAAAATAAAGAAAAAAAAAATAAATTTGGATATTTTGCAAAAATAATTTCAAAAAGCATAAATTTTTGTTCGCGCATCACGTAATAACGACTAAGGTGAATGAAGTTAAATTTGTGTCGCGATAGGTGGTTACTCAAATTATAGGCGTTGATTTAACCCTTTAACGCGCAGTGTTCCCGCTCTGGGAACACCATACTCTGACGTTTTGACTGTTGCCAGTCACGAAGAATAGATTTGATTTTTATAAAAATAGTTGTGGCTGACATAGCTCCACGAGAATCCTTACTTTTTACCACGTCCTTTCCCGTAAAAAAAAATGGTCACGATTATTTTTAACAAAACTGACATCTGCTGAAAAATGGAAGAATGCGAGAACAGCTGGATAGATTGCCGTTGCCATTGCTCGAATTGAAACGTTCATTGCGTGCCACAGCCAGCTGTCGTCGAAAAGGGTCTCTAGATCTGTGGCACGCGATTGACGTTTCAATCGTCCGCCATCTTGCTGGTAGTTAAGTCAAGCGATGGCAACGGCTGCCCTTTTTTCATAATTGGGAAAGGGTTGCGCCTCAAAGGGTTAAAAAAAAAACAAGTGAACAGATTTTCAGAAAATCGTATGAAAACGCGTAAATGTTTGGTCGCGCATCACTAGAGGTCTGCGCCGCCGCCGAGATTTGGGCCGGCGAAGAACGCTGCTTTTACACCACGACGTATAATCGGCTTCAAATCTTTTTTAAAAATTGAACGTAAATTTTCAAATGCTTATTTTTTTTCCTGGATACTTCTTAACGCTAGTTACTTGTAAAGATGCAATTTAAATTTTTTTGAGTCAATGGCGTGATTTGATTGCTTTAAACTGTTTAAACATTGCATTATACCTCAAAAGAACATTAAAAGAACATTATAGGTTAGGAATGGTTCATGAGAAGGTTGTGCTGGGGAAAAAAAAAACCCGCTTAAAATGAAATAATGTATCAGTCGTATATTGATAACTAAATGTATTGTGAATGTGCTATATAAAAATATAAATCAATCCGATTTTTATAAAATGTATTGTTTCAGTTTTGCAGAAGAAATATTTTAAAAGTTTACTACAACGGCAAGCTCATACTCTGGAGCTCCATCAGTGGCCGCGCGCATAGTGTTCTGAACTGGGAGACGGAAAGTACCTAGTTCAAAACCAGGTCACGTGTGCCAACCGAACCGTTCGTAGTTTTGCGGGGTTTCCTCCGAAACTTAGCGTAGATACGGGATAGGACCCCTTAGAAAGACCCCCACTCAGGGGCGTAGCCAGAAATTTTTTATGGGGGGGGGTTACGACTACTTCAAATCATATATATGTATACATATGTGTGATAATGTAGTGAAGAATATACATTTTGAATGGCAAAATATTTCTCATGGGGGGGGGGGTTATGACCCCAACCCCCCCCCCCTTGGCTACGCCCCTGCCCCCACCAGAGATGAGTTCGGGCTCATTTTTTTAAGCCGATCCCGAGGACTTTTAATTTGAGCCCGCCCGATCTATATTATTTAAGTCTTAGTCCGAGCCCGAAATTTCAGCTAATGGATAAATAAAAGTCAATTACTTCATTGACAGAATATCATAAATTTTGCCGTTTGTGCAAAATTAAAGACAAATATAATCGAGCCCGCCCGAGTATGAACACAATCGAGATCTGTACAACCCATCCCGCCTAGAGTCAGGGCCCGATTATGACCAACTGTGGCCCAGGCGTTGATGAATTCGGGGGCCCCCACCTATGAAATTAATTTTCTTCTGCATAAAAATTTGACATAAAAAGGAATATTTTAGAACAACATTTGAAATTGGGGGCCCTTTCGAGCCGGGGGCCCTGGGCAAAGTCCCGAAATGCCCATGCGATAGTTAGGCTCTGCCTAGAGCAGTCCATGTGTAGCTAATTGGCCGTAATCGCACAACATCATACTCAAGACTAGTTTTCATAGAAATTCTAGTCTTAAAAAATCTCATTTTAGCGCTAGTTTTTGCATATATGTGTGCGTGTGTGTGTGTGCGCGCGCATCACCCATTTTCATTATGCTCTTTTTCAAAAATTTTCCCACGCCGCGCAGCGCCGCCGGGTTTCAGAGGTCGTTACGCCTCCGCCGCAAATTTCCGTGCGGCGTAGACCTCTAAGCATCACCTAATAACGATTAAAGAGAATGAAATTTAATTTAGTGACATGATGGGTGGCAGTGGCGCACACAAGGGAGGGGTCCCCAAAGGAGTTATCAACTTCGTTAAATCATCGTACAGTTTTTGACTTTTTAAATATTATCAGACTTATATTCTTATTTTAGCTGTTAAGATAAGTAAATAAAAAAAGGGAAGAAAATCTGAAACACTTTCAGATTTTAAATACGCACCAAAATGCTATATATTAAAGCTTATCATAGTTTATGCGTTGTCCCTATTTGTCTTCCTTATTCCATTAAATTGGAAAGTGCATCATTATTCATGACTAACGTGACCATTTATTTTTTCCTCCAAAACGGAACATCTATTAATTTTTTGGAAATAGTGTATTTATTTTGTTCCTCAAAACGGGACATCTACTGTTTTTAAGGTCATAGTGTAGGGAGACTGAATTGACAGATCTGGGTATCTTTTAGTGCATATTTTAGTTGTTAAGAAAACGCGCAAAAAAGCTTGTGTTAATGTTAATATCAAAATAAAATGAAAAAAAAAACTGATAAAACGCTCATATACTATTAAAAATAGTGCAAGACGTACGTTTCGAGTGGTATAAGGGCTAGGATCTTCTTCAAAAACCACATCCGACACAAGGCAGGAAAGTGAGAAATGTAAACAAAAGGACACACAGAAAAAATGAAGTTGTCATTCGGAAGCAAAAAATTCTTAGAAAACCAGAGTGAAAAGGAAAAATAAAGTGGAGATCGGGGGAGGGGGAGGAATAAGCAAAAGAGGAACATGACTTTAAAAAAAGAGAAAAAAATTAAATAAATTGAAATAGTTGACAGAAAAAGAACATTAAAAGAAGAAACACAAAAACAATACATGCCCTCGACGTTTTCTTTGCGTCTCGATAGGCGAGGGAGGGAGATCGGTTTTTCTTTTTACAGACACTGCCGTTGGATAATTTTAGATTTTTAGCGGTCTTTATTGAAATCGTTACCGTGGGTTGCTCTCTTCCTAAAAACGGGACATTGCAGGGGACATTCTCTAAAAAAGGGACATTACGGTGTCCCAAAGCTGTGCTTGGGGACAACGGGACAAGCCACCTAAAAACGGGACTGTCCCGTTCAAAACGGGACGTTGGTCACCTTATTCATGACTGTGCCGTATTTTGCTTCCTTGTTTCATAAAACCCATCTTTGGAATCGAAATCTATCTTAAAATCGCCTACTAAAACTATTTTACAATCACTGCCAAGTATATTACAACTATACTTCACCGTTTTACATATTGTTTCGGATGTCCATCATAATCCATGAGTGTGCAGTGTTTCTTTTTGTGGTTTGACTCCTACTTTAACGCCCCAACTCTCGCCAATGTGGCGATCATTAAACATATGGGGCTACCACGACGATTTTTTGTATTTATGTGGCAATTGTAATTTAGAATTAAAATGGCGATTTGGAACAACGTGTAAGTAAAGCATTCTGTTATATTTTTATTTATTTTGGGTTGCCAATTAATGTAGTTTTAATAATTAAGTGTCTTCAAATTCCTTAACTGGTGCGTTTATCGCTAATTTTTTCACTGTAGTTTTCATCTAGTTCTTTTGGGAGCGTTGAAACTTGTGCATAAGTCCTAGAGACCCATGAAGGCAAAGCTCAGCAAAGTGCGGGACTTTTTAGGTTGGCGAGAGCGGGGGCGTTAAAATAGGAATCAACTCTTGCTTGTAGCGTAAAACACATCTTTGGAATCGAAATCTATCTTAAAATCGCCTACTGAAACTGTTTTACAATCTTCTCCAGGCATATTCCAACTATATCCCGTAGACATTTTAAATACTGTTTGGAATGGGCATCATAATCCACGAGTGTACCATGTTTTCCTTCCTTATTTCATAAAACACTTCTTCGAAATAGAAATCTATATTGAAATCGCCTACCAAAACTGTTTAACAATTTTCGCCTTGCATAGAGAGTCAAACTATACTTCACCTTTACAAATACCATTTGGAAAGTGTATCATAATCTATCAGTGTACCGTATTTGTCTTCGCTGTTCTATAAAACACTTCTTCGGAATTAAAATCTATTTTAAAATCGCCTACTAAAACTATTTTACGATATTCGCCAGGTGTTTTCTAGCTATACTCGAAATGTATTTATAAAAAAAAAAAAACCACATAATTCATAAAAAAAAAAAAAAAATATTTGAAAAGTGACTCGGCGCGCTAATTGTAGGGAAAAGTGTCTACACAAAAAACCTGGGAGAAATTAATAACACTCTGATGCTAAAAAAACACAATTCAAGTGCGAGAAGTCTTTATAAAAGATGGTCACGAGAAAGAAAAAATGTTCCATATTTTTTCAGGTGGTTGGTGTCACTGCTTTATAGGCTGGACCGCCTCCAAGAGAAAATCCTGTGTGCGCTGAAGGTGGTCATTTAACTTAAACTCTAGGTGTCGAAGTTTAAAAAAAAAATTAATAATTTGCGAAAATTGCTTTAAAATGAGCAAATATTTGTTGCGCATCACGTATTAAAACGACGAAAGCGAATGAAATGAAATTTGGTGACATGATAAGTGATTATTCAAACTATAAGCACAACTTTAAAAAAAAAAAAAAGAAGATTAAATTTTCAGATTTTGCCAAAATCGTTTCAAACTGCGTAAATTACTTTTCAAAAGCGTTACATTTTTTCTAATATTTATTAAAATATAGTGAAAATGAAATTATTGAGCCAGAAATTAAGATTGAGGTACTACATAAAATGCTAGGGTTGAGATGAAGACCACAAAAATAATGTTGTTCAAGTTCAAGAGGGAGTTCTCGGACTTGAACGCCTGATCTAACATGTTTTGCTGGTTGAGTCCGTATCTACTGTTCTACCCAGGGGGGTAGCCCAGAGGGGGGGGGACTGAAGGGGCTGCAGCCCCCCCCGAAATGGGACACTTTACTTAGCTTACAATTGAACTTTAGTTTACAATTTGATACCCAGCCCAGCTCCATATTACCGGCAGCGCGAACGGGACAACTGCCCAGGGCCCACCGATTTTAGGAGCCCAAAAATTTTACACTTTAAATTTTTATAATTTTATAATGAAATTACAAAGGAGAAAAATATTGCAAAAGTTATTATTTCAAAAGACCTTTTAGTTATAAAATATGAAAAATGAAAATAATTCAAATTTACATTTCTCGCTCTCTTTCTCTCTCTCTCTTTAAATTAATTTAAACTTTTTTTTTCAATTATTCGAAATGTTCTATAGTCGTATAGAAAAACAACATGTAAGAAAATAACCAACTACATTTTCTAAACATTTTTTTAATATTAAAAAAATAGCAACATTTTGTATTATTTGTGTAAATTAGTTGTTATTTTAAAAAATTAATGTTTACAAAATTTTTGTTTGGAAAGGGGAAGATATATTTAAAACTTCTCAGAATAAACCAATCATAATCCTTTTTTTTTTTTTTTTTTTTTGAAGGCAGGAGTTATTGTGTGGGATCCAATTTTTTTTCTTTTGCCCTGGGCCCACAGTTGTCTTGATCGGGCTATGACCCAGACCCTCCCCCGATCCCCCCACCCTCCTGAAATAAATTCCTGGCTACGCTACTGGTTCTACCTCTACCGCATTAAGGGACGTGGCCCCTCGGTTTAAACTGTCAGCACAGTTGAGTTTGGTACCTCAGAAAACACGGAACACGGGAAGCGGGGATCGGATAATCGAGGCTCTACTGTACATCAATTTATAAACAGCTAAACTCACCTTTTCCATTTCCAATAGGATTCCGAATCAACCAGGACAGATCTCTCAGAATGCGCGTCAATGTGAAATGTATGCCTGGAATCTTCACGGCCATTTTTTCCCAGAGAGGATACAAGTTTTTGACGTACTGTCTTGACTGATTCGTATACAAAGGTAAAAATAGCTACGGATATACATAAGCCGATCATACCTGAAATTAACAAAAAATCTCATTTTTAACACACCCAAATACTATACAGATATTTACAGCTTATTGATGCTGTTCAATGTTATTCCATATTATTGGAAACATTGTTAATATTGTAACCAAGGATGCTTATTAAATAATGGAGCCATGCAATAATAACACTAGGTTGTTAAACTTGACACCTTAACTCTGGTGTCGTTAAAACAGAAAAGTATCTATGAGGGTTGGGAAAAAACCCCGGTTTATTTGAAAAAAAAAAAACAAAAAAAAACGGGTTTTTTGGTTTAACCGGTTTTTTTTTTTTTATTAAACCAGGGTTTTTTAATCCTTTTATAATTACCTGTTAATACTTATAAATAAAATTATTTGTAAAATGTTCAAATAACAATTAATATTCCTTCTGAAAGTAATTAAAACAAAGTAAATAAACAATTGTTGCTACACTTATGTGGACATTGAAATAATTCAATTTTAATATTTTATTTAAAGATACTATTTTTACTTTCCGAACATGTACCATGTAAGGAAAGTATTGTAATCATGAAAAAATTCGAATTAGAGATTTTGGTGTATTTACACGTTTTGGGGTCTTCTGAATTCATTTATGCTATTTTTACGAGATGTATGAATGTATGTGTGTGTGTGTGTGTGTGTGTGAGTGAGTGAGTGAGTGAACACGATAGCTCCTGAAAGGGGCATGCGATTGAGCTCAAATTGGGTATATATGTTATAAACCACCGTCGCAAGACCGGTATTGATTTTGGTGTGTATAGGACTTATACAACCAGGAGACGTTTTTCTACAGGGCTACGACAAAGATTTCTTTTACATTATGGCCTATAGGGAGAAATTCTTGAAAATGCGCTAGCGTTTAAACGGTACTTCCGATTGAGCTCAAAAAGTGTATATATGTTATAAACCACCGTCGCAAGACCTGTATTGATTTTGGTGTGTATAGGTCTTATAGTTTTTCTACAGGGCTATGACAAAGATTTCTTTTACATTATGGCCTATGGGGAGGAATGCTTGAAAGTGCGCTAACGTTTAAACGGTACATTCCATTGAGCTTAAATTTGGTATATATATTTGAATTATTCATCGATTAAAATTTATTTAAATGCTTGGTAATGATCTTAATCGTAAGTGTTCGGAAAGTCGAGTGGAGTCACTCCAGATTTTTTATATTTAGTGTATAATTAATACAATATTAATTGTTTACTACATTTTACATGGAATCTTGCACTGAGATTCATCAGTAATAATGGTGTAAGTTGTTCAAAATGATATTTTTAAGGTTTAAAAATAAGTTGTTAAAACACAAAACTTCTATTTTACAAACAAATTAAAAATGCAGCCTATAATTTAAGTTTAATTAATAATTTTTAACCGACGAAAAACGGAGGAGGTTCTCAAGTCGACGCGTATATATTTTTTACTTCCTTGTATGTAGTATAAGGAAGTAATGTGATCCCGAAAAATTTGGGGGGCCAAATTTCGACAATAAACCGATTTTGACTACCTCTAAATTTAATTAAAAAATTTTTTTCGATGCATCTCATCGTAAGCTAGCATGAACGATCATATTAACGCGTCTGCAACTCATTTTGACCAGCGGCGAGTCTATTGTGGCCAGTTTTTCCATGCCGTCTGTAACGTACGTACGTATGTATGTAACTTGCACATCTCAAAAACTATTGGTCGTAGAATGTTGAGATTTGATATTTAGGATTGTTCTATGATCTAGTTGTGCACCTCCCCTTTTGGTGGCAATCGAATGGATAGTTTATGTACAGGACCGCCCAAAAGATTCGAAATACATTACGCTCTATGGGCCGAAATTCATTAAACTCGCCTAACTCAAAAGATATTAGGCGTAGAATGTCGAAACTTCATATTTTGGATATTTGTAACATCTAGTAGTGCACCTCTCTTTTTGGTTCCATTCGACTGGATAGTTTATCTACAGGACTGCCCAAAACATTCGAAATACATTACGCTCAATGGGCCGAAATTCATTAAACTCGCATATCTCAAAAACTATTGGGCGTAGAATGTTGAAACTTTATATTTAGGATTATTGTAACATCTAGTTGTGCACCTCCCTTCTCGGTTCCATTCGACTGGATAGTTTATCTACAGGACCGCCCAAAAGATTCGAAATACATTACGCTCTATGGGCCGAAATTCATCAAAGGGTCATTCCACGTCAAATCAAACAAAAAACTGGAAAAAGTTCACCACACCAACTTACATTTTCCTCAAATTTTATATAGAGGATTTATAGGCTAAGACATCAACAAATCTCAATTTTGGAGGTTCTACGATAATTAATTACCGAGAAATTAATTATGCAAATTTTTAAGTTTTCTGCAAGATTTGCCAACTTTTTTCTCAATTCCTTAAATAACTCCTTACCTGTAAAAGTTACTGAAGTGAAAATTTGTTTCTAGGAGTAACTTTTTACGCTGATTCCAAAAATGTTATCGAAATTTGCGTATCTTCTATAGTTTATGCATGAGCACTGCATTTGCTAAAAAACATCATGAATTTGTTTCGGCATGTCTGATCATTGACACATGTTTTAAATTTTTATATGTTGTTAAGATGGAATAATCCTACATCCCAAAAAATTTTCATCTTGGCTTTCTGCTCAGGAGCAGAGAAAAAAAATTGTATGTATGTACCTATATATGAGGATTTTCATATGCAGCATTTATTCGTAAGATGAGAAAATTCAGAAGCGTTAGTCAATTTTCCTATGTCTTTTAAATTGATATCAGAAATTTAACTGCTACTCAAAGTATTTGCAAAAACTAGAAAATACGTAAAATTGCTTGCATCGGAAAACGTAAAACAAACAAATAACAAAAAATGCATGTCACACGCAGTGTTAAATTAAAAAGAATTCTAAAGTTAAAATTTAGAATTATTTTTAATTTAATCTTGCTGTTTTTGGCAATCATCCATCAACCAATAAATCTTTTGAATTCTGTATGACATTCAAGTCAATAGAAGGAACAAAGTTTGTTGAAAGAATTGAATTCCTGTAAGTTACAGTACTTATTTACCTTTAACAGATTGCGAACAAAATTGTGCTTTGGCTAGTTTTGTGGATAGATACAGCAATTTAAAATAGGTTTTACTGTATACTGTATTAAATTTGTATTTCACAACAAGTAGCATAGCGATGTCAGGCACATTGTCAAGTTGCACATTTGGTGATATAATGCAGAATAAATGTCATGTAACCAGTTATTCACGGCAAACGGGATTTTTTAAATGGAATAGTTTTACAGAAGAGCAAAAAGAACTAATTGCACTGAGGTCTGACGTGCAAAGTGAGCAACTTAATAATAATACAACTATTTGTTTTCACCATGAAAAATTCTTGCTTTCATCATATGATCAACTTCAAAGGTACTGTTGTAATCCATTTCAGTCTCATAGTAGACGCATCAAGAAGAGTTTGAGATCTGTGTCATCGGAATTTGCAAAAGAACACAGCAATCTTAAACTAGGGCAAAAGTTATGTCCCCAGTGTCGAACTCGAATAACAGGAACTAAAGCATGCTACAATGAAACTATTTCAAAACCTGGGCATCTCGAGACTGAAAGTACACCTCAGGAATTTCTGTACCAGAAGGCACTGGAAGTTTCAATGAAACTATTTCAAAACCTGGGAATCTTGAGACTGAAAGTGCACCTCAGGAACTTTTTATACCAGAAGGCACTGAAAGTTTGAATATAAGTATCTTAAATCTTGGATGCACGACTGTCAAGTTGCACGGGATTAATAAAGAACAACGTCAAAGTTATGGAAAAAGAAAATCAGCAGAGGCATGTTCACTATTGCAGAAGAAATTTGCAACAGAGCTAAATGTTCCTCTAGAGACTCTGGATCAATCAAACGAAAAGCAGTGTACTGACTGTAAAGATTTAGACTGTCTCATTGAAAATTTGAAAGAAAAGTGTAAAATCTCATCTGCACAAGAGGTTTTGAAATTATTAACTCTTGTACCGAGTAGTTGGAGCTGTCAGAAGACCGCTTATGAATTTGGTGTCTCAACTTACATGGCCAATAAGGCTAGAAAGCTTAAAAAGGATCATGGTATTTTGGCAGAACCTGAAAAATTAAAAGGAAAATCTATTTCCAATGAGGTAGCTGAAAAAGTAAGAAAGTTTTACGAAGATGATGAATTTTCCAGAATGTGTCCTGGAAAGAAAGAATTTGTTTCGGTAAGAGATTCTGAAACTGGCACAAGAATTCACATGCAAAAGCGACTACTTTTTTGTAAATTTAAAGGAACTGCATTTGGCTTTCCAAGAAAGGTATCCGCAACTAAAAATCGGTTTGTCAAAATTTTCTTCTTTACGACCACCTTGGTGTGTTACTGTCACTGCCCGCGGAGTTCATTGTCATTCGGTATGTGTTTGTGAGACTCATCAAAACTTGAAGCTACTGTCTGCAGCATTACCGACGAAAATGGAGTACAGAAGCCTCCTCTCCTTTATAGTATGCTCTGTTGACTCAAGAAATTGTATGCTCCACAGATGTGAGAATTGTCCTGGGTCTGAAGCCTTGGAGCAGTTTATTCTGGATACATTTAATGAAAATGACGTGGAACCTGATGACAATATTGCCTATCAACAGTGGGTTCACAATGGACAATCTAAACTAGTGAATTTGACATCAACAGTTGAAGAATTTACGAAAAAGTTGTGTAAAGCAGCAGATCAAGCAACAATACATCATTTCACTACGAAATCCCAATCATTGTATTTAAGAAATCTTAAAGAAAATATTGCAGCTGAAACAGAAGCAGTCCTTTTACTCGACTTTTCGGAAAATTATTCGGCTTTTCGGAAAATTGTTTGCCAAGATGCTATTCAAGGTTTCCACTGGGACACAACGCAAGCTACACTTCACCCTTTCGTACTTTATTTCAAAAATGAAATAGAGACAAGTTTGAAATGCTTAAGTATGTGTGTCATTAGTGATGAACGTGAACATATTACCTCTACAGTTCATTATTTTATAAAAGTAATTATGCAATATATCAAAGAAGTATTGCCAGGTTTAAAACTCATACATTATTTTAGTGACGGTTCAAGTGCGCAGTATAAAAACTATAAAAACTTTGTTAATTTGTGTTTACATGAGAACGATTTTAATATCCGGACTGAATGGAACTTCTTCGCCACCTCACATGGAAAAAGTCCATGTGATGGGATTGGGGGCACTGTAAAGAGGCTTGCAGCACGTGCAAGTTTGCAAGCCATACAGGATAACCACATTCTTACTCCTTTTGATTTATTTAATTGGGCAAATTCTAATATAAATGGTATAAAGTTTTTTTTTTGTGTCCCATGCTGATGTTAAGCAACATGCCAAAAGCTTGGAAATTCGTTTTCGGACTGCGAAAACAGTGCCTGGAACTCGCAGTCATCACAGGTTTGTTCCAAGCAACAATGGTGAGTTGACCTTATATCGATTGTCGACAGATGATGAAAATACTGGGTTCAGGGTTAGTCTGAGTGTGAATAAGAAACGTGCAACGAGTATAAATACTGATGACTTGCAACCAGGAGTTTATGTAGCTGCAATATACGACGACAACTGGCTCATTGGCTGCATAAGTGAAAAAGATTCTTTTGAAACAGACCTACTTATAACTTTTATGCAGAGACATACAAAGACTAATGTGCTATTCTGGCCTTCTAGAGAGGATAGTTGTTTTGTTCCTTTTGAGCATGTGTTGTGTGTGACACCAGCACCTTCATTGACAGGTAGCACTGGACGACATTATAAGCTTAGTTCAACATATTATTTATCGTATACAATTTCTTAAGAAGAGAAACATGTCTGTACATCACTTATATAATTTTAAATTAAAATGTACATCACTTATATAATTTTAATTATGGGTGCAATACAGGTATATTCGCAACTAAAAATTATGTTTTGGATGTGTGTTGTCTATATATATATATTAGCTCTACCGGAAAGTTCTGTCCGTTTTTTACATATATGTCGAAGAAATAAATTTTAAACACGCATTTTTTGTTGTTTGTTTGTTTTACGTTTTCCGATACAAGCACTTTGATATATTTTCTAGTTTTTGCAAATGCCTGGATTAGTAGTTAAACTGCTGATATCAATTTAAAAGACATAGGAAAATTGACTAACGCTTCTGAATTTTCTCATCTTACGTATAAATGCTGCATATGAAAATCCTCATATATAGGTACATACATACAATTTTTTTTCTCTGCTCCTGAGCAGAAAGCCAAGATGAAAATTTTTTGGGATGTAGGATTATTCCATCTTAACAACATATAAAAATTTAAAACATGTGTCTGTGATCAGACATGCCGAAAAAAATTCATGATGTTTTTTAGCAAATGCAGTGCTCATGCATAAACTATAGAAGATACGCAAATTTCGATAACATTTTTGGAATCAGCGTAAAAAGTTACTCCTAGAAACAAATTTTCACTTTAGTAACTTTTACAGGTAAGGAGTTATTTAAGAAATTGAGAAAAAAGTTGGCGCATCTTGCAGAAAACTTAAAAATTTGCATAATTAATTTCTCGGTAATTAATTATCGTAGAACCTTCAAAATTGAGATTTGTTGATGTCTTAGCCTATAAATCCTCTATATAAAATTTGAGAAAAATCAGAGTTGGTGTGGTGAACTGCACTGTTTGATCTGACGTGGAATGACCCCAAAGCGTTTTTTAGAGGTATTGCGCTATTTCAAACGACTCAGAAGTGATATATGCTGTAAAGAGTTAGAAAATGAATTTCTCCATTAAAAAAAGTGTCTTTATCATTTATAGTTCTGCTACAGGAACACTCAAAAGATTTCCAATACATTACGGTCAATGGCAATTTTAGGGGCATTCATCCATTTCAAGCACAATACCGTCCTACCACATAAGTTAGGTAATGGTCCGACCACGGTCACGTGCCTCCCTCAAGAACTATGCCAAAAGTCGCCAAGCTTAGCGACTTTTGGTGTACGTGTGTGCATATTTAACTCTCAAATCTCAAAAACTATTATGAAATTTCATATATAAGATTGTTGTAACATCTAGTTCTGCATCTCTATTTTTGGTTCCAATCTACTGGTGAGTTTATTTACAGGACCACCGAAAAGAATTTCAGTACTTTAATGTCTATGGACATCTTCAATATAATACAACTGTAGACAGTCATTGTTTGGTACATGCCCAAATTCTCGCCGTCTGTCCTCGACCTTGGCGAAATATCGCCAAACTTGGCGATAGTCAGTCATTTGGTCCATGCCCAAAGTATCGCCATTTGTCATCGTTCTTGGAGAGTTTTGGCAAAATATCGCCAAGTTTGGCGATAATCTGTGATTGTTTGGTTCATGCTTAAAATCTCTCCAAATGTCGTCGACATTGACGAGTTTCGCCGAAATATCGCCAAAAATTATTTCGTATTTTGTATAACTCCAACCCGTAGAATTTTGAACTTTTGTATTTAGAACTATTGTAATATCTAACTGTTTTCAATATCTTTTTTGACAGCAATCGACTGAGAATTTATTTACAGGGTGAGCCAAATGATTTTAAATACATTGAGGTGTATGGATGCATTCAATTCATTGAAAGTCTGTGGTCAATGACTACTTTGGCTATCCCCAAAATCTCGCAGACTATCTCAAGTTTGTCGGCTTTTGGTGAAATATCGCCAAATAAAGTGCCAGAAGGAAATCTTTCAAATTGAACTCAGCTTGGCGATATCGAAATATTTGGCTAGAAATCGCTAAACCTTACTATTATTGATATTTTATCTCTTTCAAACAAATAAGTTTAGAGGAATTGCGTCGAAAATATTTTTGATCTAATAGACGTGCAAGGAAGTCATGTGTTGGACACATCAGATTTTTTTTTTTTTTATGTATGATCACGCATAACTTTTTACAGAGTAATCCGATTTTGATAATTCTTTTTTTATTGGAAAGGGTATACTCCGAAGTTGGTCCCATATAGATTTGGAAAAAACAAGGGTAGGGCAACCCTAAGGGTAGGAAAACAGGGGATGATTGATTTTTCACTCACTGATTATAATGTATGAACACGCATAAAATATGACTTTTAAATAGCTATTTTTTTTTTTATGCCAGCTCGTTTAGTGATCTTTTTCCTTTTCCTCGTGAAAATGTAATATTCCTTAAATTTGATAGTTTTCATAAAATAAAATAGAAGCTCTAACGAGGCACATAAGCTCTTGAATCGATATTTGTTAGATGCTATTACGAGAAGAGTTGATTTTTTATAAATGGACAGTGCCTGTGTGACGTCATTTTTCCAATTAACGCGTTACCAATTAACGAGTAAAATGTAGTTTCAGTTGACACTCAATGTTTCAATCTGATTAGTTCAAATTTGTATTTTCCACCGACACGTGATTGATTTAGTCTCGTATCGATATCGTCCTTTGCAACTGATATTGGCGACGTTTTTACGTCACCGTTTAAAACTGCACATCAAACCACATATACATCTTCGTTCACAGTACACAGCACATATGTGTACATTTTGTTTTCGCTTGTTAAAACGATTCTTTTAGGATTTTTTGTAGATATGAATTTACGTACATATGCGTCGATGCTTTAGTTTTGAATAAATGATTTTAACGCATGCGAACGTGTAAATTCCACGCACACATTTTGTTTTTGTTTGCCGTTTTGCAAATGAGTATTTGAATGCTATTAAAATTTCTGAAATTCAATTTGTTAATTTTTTTTTCGAAATTCATACAGCTAAAAAGAACTGGTCTATGTTCCGTATCCGGTGCTGTTTACATTTTGATGTTCATTTAGTGTTGGTTCTGGCGCCATCGTGGGCGATGTTCAGCGGGAGTGAAGCACCCTGCCGGTGGTAGTTTTGACTGGCCACCACAAAGAAATGTGTACCGCTTGGCGATGTTTTTTTTTTTTTTTTTTTTTTTTTTTTTGAGGTATGATAATGCGTCAAATATTGCAAATTGGATATTTCAGAACTGTTGAAAGATCCGAAAATTCTTGAATTTTCGCGCATGCGTAATAGTTATTTTTTAATTCTAGCTACTGTGTGACGTACACAGATGAATGTATAGAATTCGATTACTCAATTTGACGAAGCTGTTAATTTGCGTTTAGAGCCACAAAAATTTATAAAATAAAAACTTTTTAACAAAAAAAAATAAACCGCCGAAAAACTCAAAAGCAAAAAATAAAACCTTTTTTTAATTAACCTTAATAACTAAGTTCTTAAACTAATGTAAGTATACCTAAGTAATTTTGAGTCGGTGTCAAACAACCAATGAACAAAGACCACTAAATTACCTTAAATTTATAGAAATAACCAAATCAAATTAAATCTCCGGCGATAAACATTAACATTCCAAAAAATGCGCTCTCCGTACGTCGCTCACGATCAACGAGCTTTCGCAGAAATGCAGAGTGGTCTACTTTGTAATACACAACTCAGCATTAAAATCTGTGTGTGAACAATAAATTACTCCTATTAATAATGGAGATTTAGTCAATTTAGTGATCTTTGTTCATTGGTTGTTTGGCACAGATTCAAAATTACTTAGGTATACTTACATTAGTTTAAGAACTTAGTTATTAAGGTTAATTAAAAAAAAAGGTTTTCTTTTTTTCTTTTAAGTTTTTCGGCGGTTTAATTTTTTTGTTAAAAAGTTTTTATTAATAATGATAAAACAATAAGGTACCTATTAAATCTATATAAAAACTTATTGTTGATACTTATAAGGATAATTTTTAAAGATATCAGAACGTATTCTATCTGTAGCATTCGGAATTTTAAATTATTCTTTAAAAAAAAAACAATTGGTTTTTTTGAGAAAAAAACTATTTGGTTTAAACCATGGTTTAAACTGTAACCATGCCAACCCTGGTATCTATTATATCCAACCCTGGTATCTACCATGCCAACCTGGTATCTATTGGTGAACCATAGAGCTCATGTAGGAAACGGCAGCGTACTGAGCACTAATTTGAGAAAACCCGCAGCTGCTGTAATTAAGAAATATTTATGTAGGAATTTGTACACTTTATCACCCTATAAGGTTGTTTTTGCAACCATTACATAATTGAAATGTTATCAATTGAGTCTTTTCATACCTTTTGCAGTATCATTACTTTGATCTTTGATTTTGGTGTGTGTAGAATTGATAGTTTGTTCACAGGCTTGCACAAAGTAATTCTTAAATATTTCTGGTCTGATTAATCAACATACCCCTCGCAAATTAAAAACACAAAATGGGTTTATCTAGACCGTCGAGGAACGAATATGAAGTCTAGATATGAACATTTCCCCCAACTTGAAAAACAAATAAAACCTACAAACCCCTTGATGGCTTCAAAGTAAACGTACATCTGTATCTCGGACAAGAGTTTGTGAAGCAGGATACTCCCACTGCTGTTCTGCACATACACACTGCAAATAATGGATACTTTTTACCCTGAAGAAACTCGTAGGTTGAGAGTCTTTACCGATGGGTCCTTTCTGCCTGAACAGCCTAATGCTGGTGCTGGAGTGTTCTGCCATCTATTTGCTTTTTATGTACCAGTGGGTACTTTCAGAACAGCCTATGATGGGGAAATTTCTGAAATCTGTGTCGCCATGGAACAGCTATTGCAAAAGTTAATGCTAAATGCAAAAGTTAAAAAAAAAAGTTCTTTATTGGTTAAATTTAAAACGAAATGCTTAACATTTATCCAAACACAACTGCTATTAGTATTAAGAAGGCAAGTAATATCGAGTATCTCTTCTCACGTTAGAATCTAAATGTACATGCCCGGCAGTGAAACCGCCTTTACAGAACGACGAACCCCTCTCCTCACTGTGATTGGTTACTCCTCTCAGTAAGTTAGACGAAAAAGTTACGTCACCCTTGTGCAGTTCACAGCCCTCTGCAGTAATAGGCCAGCGCGCTGATTCTTGGGAATACGATCACGTGACCAACCGAAGGCGGAAGGTTTAAAATTATTCTGTTCGTCTGCCATCGTTCGCGATTTCATTCTAAATGGAAGTTAAGAACAACAGTCATCCATTTTATCTCTCACATAATGTAATATTATTTTACTTAAAATAGCTTGTATTGATGCATATGTGTAGATGAATAGTGCAAGAAAGAAAGAAATCGGACAAATAGTAAGTAATTTATTTTATTACATAAAAAATAATTTTAATGTTAATGTGTTGAGCTTGTTTACATTCTCTACTTTTTTGTATTAGTAATTAACTAATGGTTTTAAAATATGAATCAAAAGCTTGATTAATTTAAAACCTAATTAATTTATAATAACGTTTAATCTAAATTACCGATAATATATGTTTTTTATTTCATTTGTAGGTTATGCCTTTCAAATGTGTTGTTCCTCATTGCAGATCGAACTACGATCCGCCATACGTAACTTGTTTCCGGTTCCCGAACGATGAGGAACAAAGAAATTTCTGGATTAACCGGATTCATCGGCAAAATTTCAAATTCACTAAAATGCTAGAGTTTGCATTAAACATTTTGCCAGTGAGATGATTGTTCGAGAAGATATTTGGAAGGACAAAGATGGGAATATACATAAGATTCCCCGAGCCAGTCCTGCTTTGACTCCTGATGCGTTTCCAACATATATTCATGATTCCACACCTCATTTAAATATCACAGTGCCCCAAAAAAAGAAAAGCTCGTGACGACAAAGAAAACGAAAATATCCAGCTGTCTTTAAATACAAGTTTAATAACATACGCTAATGAGACTGAACTAAATAAAATAAAAGATATCCATCAAGCTGAAATGTACATACGTGACTGCATAATGAACTATCCCAAATGGAATTATATTAAAACTGATGAACAATCAATTGTAATTAAATTATGTGTATTGGATATACCCTCAATAGAAATATCTTTTAAGGTAAGCTTAGATTTAACTTTTGAAATATATTATAATAATGACTATTAACTCGCTGTAACTGACTGTACTATTAACTCATGTTACTGTAAATTTTAAAAGAGACACTTTACCTCTAACATTGCTTAAAATATCAAAATTAGAATAACTTGTTAAAATCACAGCCGGACAGTTATTTAATGTCTCAAAATATATTTATTAAAGTTGATGTTTTTTTCCCAAATAATTTTTTTTTCTATCTTCATTTTTAAACTTTGTTTAACACTTGTGTTTTGAAAAACAACGTTTATTTTCAAACGATTTAACCCTTTTAAACTCCAATTTATGCTACTGAAGAGGTACCCTGTCCCTTCATAAATGCTTTTAATTTAACGCTGGTCAATTGTTTAAGTATTTCCATTTCTGTTCGTATTTACATATCTGTTCCCAATCCATTACCTCACGATAAATGGGTGTGTATGTGTATGGGCAAAAATGTTAAAATTTTTTATAATATTTATATTTTTTAGTATAATCACAAAGAAATAATTATTGAAATAGCCCATACATTGTAATTACAAAATGTTGAACGAGTAACTTTTACAAGTGCAAATAACAGAAATTATCTATTAATTTAAGGGTGAAATTACTTTGTTACTTCCTTTATGGAAATACTGTGAAGTTAGATAATTTTCAATAGTGAAAATGTTAATCTATATATATTGTTTACTTTTTTGAAATAAGATGCAAATTGTTTGTGAGTGTATATATATGATTTTAAAAATAAAGTTACTGAATTGATATGTTTTGATTCATTTTAGTATATCCATGCTATTTTTATTTATAGATTTTCTTCTTGAAAATAGAATCTATATAATTATTATTTTTATTATTTAAAATGATTTAGCTACAGTAAAATACTTTATTCCCCCGAAACTTAGAATAATTTAATGGAAATCATTATATGAATTGAATACTGAATAATACATAGTTAAAATGATTCAAATTAAAATATAATGTAATAGTAAATTGCTTTCGTGGTATATAACATATTGTTTACAAAGAAGGCCTATTATCAAAATATTATCTCTATAATACCAAAAATAAAATAAATTATCTTTCAGGTGTAACTTTTTTATTGGTAAAAATCATTATATAAGAGATGGTAAAATTTTTCAGTCATGTAATCATTAATTGTTTAGTAAAATATTAAATTTGTTTTCTGGTTTGTGCACTGCGGTCACATGAAGGGAAAGGGGAAATTCCGCCTTCAGTCGCCGCCATTTTGAATCAGCGCGCTGGCCTATTACTATAGAGGGCTGTGTGCAGTTTTATTGCTCCTGAAATACCGAGAACAAAATGCAAATCTCCGACGTATTCAATATTCACCATTAAGGCCCTTGCAAATATCCAGAGACATGTCGCGGGACGCTAGCAGTAGGGTGCCAATAGCGGAACCAATTCTCACTTGTAAGCAATAAATTTTACACACCGCAGAAAGTGGGGTTACTATATTTGGCTTTAAATCCCCGAAATACGTTCATACGGTACAAACAATTAGTGTATTTTTGCATTGTGTAATTTTAATTTTTCCTGAACTCAGATAGTCTTTTATTATTTTAACTGTTCACATTTGTGTACCCTGTGCCCCCCCCCCATTTTTTATTTATTGATACTCAGTGCTCTGTACATATTTAACCTTTAATACAATGCCTTAAGAGCGAAGTTGGAGGGAGCAGAGGCCCCCAGGTACTCTGGAAATCAGTCTAGTAGCGAAGAAGCGAAAATAGAGTTTAATCTTCCAACTTGCGTCCGAATTGAGAATTTTCATTACATTATATTTCAATAGTTTTTTCTTCTTTTTTAAAATTCTCTTTATTTCATGATATTCCCACATGACTAAAGATTGATACTTATCACATACAAGATAGATTGACATTTAAGATCACATATAAGATAGCCTGTTGTAAATTGTGTTCTTAAAGGGAATTTTTCAGAAAAAGAAAATTTATTTATTTAAAATAGTGGTCTGATTTTTTTAAAATTGTATAAATACTTACAAAATTATATCATATCTATTATTATCTAAGTGTTTAATTCTGTCTTTGCGTACATACAAATGTATGTCCGTGCTAACCTATTTTCGTTTTTACCAAATATAAGATTAAAAGGGCCCCCAGATTCATTCTCACCCTTGGGCCTCGTAAACCCAAGTTACGGTACTGTATCCGTGCAGGGGAAATATTGCAAAATATTAAATTTACGATTTTTTTTTGGGGGGGGGGATTTTTCATAATTCATCATGTGTTGATCTTTTGTAACGGTTTATAATATAGATTATAAACGATAGGCACATGTAAACGCGTTTTAAAAGTAACCTTAGAAGCGAAGAAAAAAAACTTTCTAAGTGGGAAAGTGTTTGGAACAGGAACGAAACTTTTTAAACGGGTTGTTTTAACACTGTAAGGAAAAGGAAAATATGGGACACATAAATAAGAACATTTTAAGCAGGAACTTCTTAACGGGTTTTACTGTAGATCAAAAGGTGTGAATAATTAAATAAATTAGTAAATTTGCCATTTTGAACAGATTTGATTTTTGCCTGTAGAACATTGGCCAAAATGAGTTATTTTCAAAGAAATAGAAGCAATTTCTAATAATGGTAACTTTCACTTTTAACTACCATTTCTTCCCAAACAGACAACTCAGAAAAAGGATGTAGTACCTCACACTGAGCCTTATTATCGCATGGGCAAATCGGGACTTTGCTCGAAAGGGCCCCTAATATCAAATGTTGTTTTGAAATATTATTTTTTATATTAAAATTTTATGAAAAAAAAACAAATTTTATAGATGAGGGCCCCAAATTCACCAATGCACAGGGCCCTAGTTGGTCATAATTAGTCTCTGCTCACAAATTTAGTGTGTACGTTCACCTTTTTTTATGGGGTGGTGTTAGATCAACATGCCGATTTCTTACCAACTAGTTTATTATTAGTCTAAGAGCTAGTGAAAAGCTATCTGTATGTATTTGACCAGACCTGGGTTTTTGTACATTGAGGCCCCTATACCTACCATACATGAGATGGGGAGTCACTAAGCCCAGAGTGGTGGACGCGGCGAGTGCGCATGTAAGACAGGTAACGATTTTTGGCGAATTTTAAATTCATTTGACCATGTCTGCCGTTTGGAGATTTGAAAATTTATTATTATCGGAAAATAACAATGGCAGACCATTAGCACGCGGTTTACATTGTGGCAGACAGTTATGAAAGTGCTGAAAAAAATAAAATTTTGAAAGTAATTGACCAGATCTGCCATTGATATATTTTATTTATTAGGGTCTCAAAAACTTATATTCGTCACGCAGACGTTTTCGTTGCGTACACACTTCAGCAGATAACAAGACTTAGCTACTACCTGGTCAGATCTATGTTTTGGCGGCTTGTGAGCTGCTTCAGTGGTGGGGCCCGAAAAAAATAGTGCCAATTAAAATCGCGAAAAAATATATACATATAGAACAACCTATACCCGCGTGTACACAGCGTAAGTATTTAAAATTTCTCAAATGACAAATTATTATCAAAATTGCTGTACAACTTTTGCTATTTTTTACCTAATTATGTTAAATTGAAAAGTTTACTTTATTACTAAATAAAAAGCCACATTTAATTATTTAATATTTATGTTCTTTACAGCTGCCTGTTCATAATTTTTAAATGATTTATTTATTTTAAAATCAATATCAACATATATAAAAAAATACATTAAAACATCGCTTTTCGTAAATCAAGAAATCAAAACAGAAAAATATCTGACTGCACTGCAAAAATACGATCACGCACATAAAAAATGATTTCCTCCTAAGCGGAAAATTTCGCCAATAGCTACCGATTGCCGAAATTTCCCCGAGAGAGTCGTCTAGATCACCATGCGAGGGCCCGAAGATCAGGGCTCCGAAGACAGCGCCAAATAAGCCGTTTGGAAGTCAAGTTAATTCTGCGTCAATATGGCTTTTGTGCTCAATGCCAAATATGTCAACCCGGTGAACGGAGAAAAGACCCCAAATGCAGGGAAAGCCCGCTCATGGCCCATGCATGGTTTAGATAAGGGGAAAATCGTCTATCGCTTTTTTAAGTGCTTTTTTTAATGGATAGTATTAAAATAGAGTAAAATGCGTGCATTTTTTCAATGAAGAAAGAAAATACTATAAGCTATAATGAGTATAATAGTGATACATAGGGAAAAAAAAAGAAAGATAGCTATGAATAGACCAAGATAGCTATGCATAGCACCGACAGTTACATAGATCTGACCAGGTAGTAGCTAAGTCTTGTTATCTGCTGAAGTGTGTACGCAACGAAAACGTCTGCCGTGACGAATATAAGTTTTTGAGACCCTAATAAATAAAATATATCAATGGCAGATCTGGTCAATTACTTTCAAAATTTTATTTTTTTCAACACTTTCATAACTGTCTGCCACAATGTAAACCACGTGCTAATGGTCTGCCATTGTTATTTTCCGATAATAATAATAATATATTTTCAAATCTCCAAACGGCAGACATGGTCAAATGAATTTAAAATTCGCCAAAAACCGTTACCTGTCTTACATGCGCACTCGCCGCGTCCACCACTCTGGGCTTAGTGACTCCCCATCTCATGTATGGTAGGTATAGGGGCCTCAATGTACAAAAACCCAGGTCTGGTCAAATACATACAGGTAGCTTTTCACTAGCTCTTAGACTATATGATTAGTGTTAAATAAAAAATCTGATGTGTCCAACACATGACTTCCTTGCACGTCCATTAGATCAAAAATATTTTCGACGGACTTCCTCTAAATTTATTTGTTTGAAAGAGATAAAATATCAATAATAGTAAGGTTTAGCGATTTCTAGCCAAATATTTCGATATCGCCAAGCTGAGTTCAATTCGAAAGATTTCCTTCTGACACTTTATTTGGCGATATTTCACCAAAAGCCGACAAACTTGAGATAGTCAGCGAGATTTTGGGGATAGCCAAAGTAGTCATTGACCACAGACTTTCAATGAATTGAATGCATCTATACACCTCAATGTATTCAAAGTCATTTGGCTCACCATGTAAATAAATTCTCAGTCGATTGCTGTCAAAAAAGATATTGAAAACAGTTAGGTATTACAATAGTTCTAAATATAAAGTTAAAAAATCTACGGGTTAAAGTTTTAGAGTTATACAAAATAGGAAATAATTTTTGGCGCCAAATTTGGCGATATTTCGGCGAAACTCGTCAATGTCGACGACATTTGGCGAGATTTTAAGCATGAACCAAACAATGACAGATTATCGCCAAATTTGGCGATATTTCGCCAAAAATCGCCAAGAACGATGACAAATGGCGATACTTTGGGCATGGACCAAATGACTGACTATCGCCAAATTTGGCGATATTTCGCCAAAACTCGCCAAGGTCGAGGACAGACGGCGAGATTTTGGGCATGTACCAAACAATGACTGTCTACAGTTGTATTATATTGAAGATGTCCATAGACATTAAGGTACTGAAATTCTTTTCGGTGGTCCTGTAAATAAACTCTCCAGTAGATTGGAACCAAAAATCGGGATGCACAACTAGATGTTACAACATTCTTATATATGAAATTTCATAATAGTTTTTGAGATTTGAGAGTTAAATATGCACACACATACGCCAAAAGTCGCCAAGCTTGGCGACTTTTGGCATAGTTCTTGAGGGAGGCACGTGACCGTGGTCGGACCATTACCTAACTTATGTGGTAGGACGGTATTGTGCTTGAAATGGATGAATGCCCCTAAAATTGCTATTGACCGTAATGTATTGGAAATCTTTTGAGTGTTCCTGTAGCAGAACTATAAATGAAAAAGACACTTTTATTAATGGAGAAATTCATTTTCTAACTCTTTACAGCATATATCACTTCTGAGTCGTTTGAAATAGCCCAATACCTCTAAAAAACGCTTTGATGAATTTCGGCCCATAGAGCGTAATGTATTTCGAATCTTTTGGGCGGTCCTGTAGATAAACTATTCAGTCGAATGGAACCGAAAGGGGAGGTGCACAACTAGATGTTACAACAATCCTAAATATAAAGTTTCAACATTCAACGCCTAACAGTTTTTGAGATATGCGAGTTTAATGAATTTCGGCCCATTGAGTGTAATGTATTTCGAATGTTTTGGGCAGTCCTGTAGATAAACTATCTAGTCGAATGGAACCAAAAGGGGAGGTGCACAACTAGATGTTACAACTATCCAAAATATGAAGTTTCGACATTCTACGCCTAATAGCTTTTGAGTTAGGCGAGTTTAATGAATTTCGGCCCATAGAGCGTAATGTATTTCGAATCTTTTGGGCGGTCCTGTACATAAACTATCCATTCGATTGCCACCAAAAGGGGAGGTGCACAACTAGATCATAGAACAATCCTAAATATCAAATCTCAACATTATACGACCAATAGTTTTTGAGATATGCGAGTTACATACATACGTACGTACGTACAGACGGCATGGAAAAACTGGCCACAGTAGACTCGCCACTGGTCAAAATGAGTTGCAGACGCGTTAATATGATCGTGCATGCTAGCCTACGATGAGATGCATCGAAAAATTTTTTTAAATTAAATTTAGAGGTAGTCAAAATCGGTTTTTATGTCGAAATTTGGCCCCCAAAATTTTTCGGGATCACATTACTTCCTTATACTACGTACAAGGAAGTAACAAAGTTACAAAAATTAAATAAGAAACGCTTAATAAAGCGAATTAAAATAACTAACTTTACAATTGCATGCTTTTCATAGAAAACTGTAAAAATACAAAGTTTAAAATCATTTTATTTCTAAGGTTATAAAAATCTTGAAACCGAAATTTTAGTTTTATGTACGTAATAATTTTACGTTGTTTGTTTGTTTGTGTGTGTGTGGTACCATGAGAGACAAAGATTCATCTCACACGTTCTATTAAATACCAGTTCACTGACTGTTCAGTTTCAATGAGTATTGTGTAAGTGATTTTTTGTGATAGCTTTCAAAAAGTAAGGTCGCTGAAAAACATTATATACAGTGATAATCTTTAACTTTTAACAATTTTATAAAATGTTATTTTTTATCGTTGATTAATATCACGATTTAAACCTCCAATTTTAATCATTCGATAAAAAACCATCGCCACCCTTTAAATAATTGACTATTAAAATTTAAATAGTAAGTACATTGTATTATTATAATTTATACAAATGAGCAATTTTCTGTATGCCACTCGATTCCCTTCTCTATGCCTCTACAAATTACATCACACTAGCTTCACTAAGATTTGGCTGAACATTTTGGCGACGGTTTCATGGAATAGTGTAACCATTTCCTTTAAAAAGGTGGTGATACTCCGGTATTAAACCAACAAAAGATAATTGGGGACCGTGAATAATATCGTGGTTTCGCACATCCCCATCTATTGTTCGGTAGAGGACACCCCAAGTGTCGCAGCTTCCTAACCATTTCGAATTTCCCCGTTCAAATACATTGTAGCCGCGACATGTCTCTGGATATTTGCAAGGGCCTTTAGTGCATGGTGAATGTCGACATTCGCTGGTGTAAGTCAGAAATAAGGATATTTGGCATTTATTCCGGACATACACACCAAGCGACTATGTGAATGTTGACATTCACCGGTGAATGTCGACACTCTCCAATTTTCGGACTTTTCACGGTAACTTATACATATATTACGGCCTAAGGGCGAAAATCATCTAAAGTGAGCTAGCGTCTAAAAGGTGCATTCAATTGACATCAGATGTATTTACACGTTTTGAGGTCTTCTGAATTAGTTTAAGCTATTTTTACGAGATGTATGATGTATGTATGCGTGTGCGTGTGAGTGAACACGATAGCTCCTAAACGGTGTATTCGACTGAGCTCAAATTTGGTATACATGTTATAAACCACAGTCGCAAGATTGATATTGATTTTGGTGGGTATGGGACATATAGTTTCTTTACAAAGCTACGAAAAAGATTTCTTTTACATTACGGCCTATGGAAGAAAATTCTTGGCCTAAACGCTAGCGTTTAAACGATACATTCGACTGAGCTCGAATTTGGTGTATACAGGACTTATGTTTTTTTACTTCCTTGTACGTAGTATAAGGAAGTAATGTGATCCCGAAAAATTTTGGGGGCCAAATTTCGACATAAAAACCGATTTTGACTACCTCTAAATTTAATTAAAAAAATTTTTTCGATGCATCTCATCGTAGGTTAGCATGCACGATCATATTAACGCGTCTGCAACTCATTTTGACCAGTGGCGAGTCTACTGTGGCCAGTTTTTCCATGCCGTCTGTACGTACGTACGTACGTATGTATGTAACTCGCATATCTCAAAAACTATTGGTCGTAGAATGTTGAGATTTGATATTTAGGATTGTTCTATGATCTAGTTGTGCACCTCCCCTTTTGGTGGCAATCGAATGGATAGTTTATGTACAGGACCGCCCAAAAGATTCGAAATACATTACGCTCTATGGGCCGAAATTCATTAAACTCGCCTAACTCAAAAGCTATTAGGCGTAGAATGTCGAAATTTCATATTTTGGATAGTTGTAACATCTAGTTGTGCACCTCCCCTTTTGGTTCCATTCGACTGGATAGTTTATCTACAGGACTGCCCAAAACATTCGAAATACATTACACTCAATGGGCCGAAATTCATTAAACTCGCATATCTCAAAAACTGTTAGGCGTTGAATGTTGAAACTTTATATTTAGGATTGCTGTAATATCTAGTTGTGCACCTCCCCTTTCGGTTCCATTCAACTGAATAGTTTATCTACAGGACCGCCCAAAAGATTCGAAATACATTACGCTCTATGGGCCGAAATTCATCAAAGCGTTTTTTAGAGGTATTGGGCTATTTCAAACGACTCAGAAGTGATATATGCTGTAAAGAGTTAGAAAATGAATTTCTCCATTAAAAAAAGTGTCTTTATCATTTATAGTTCTGCTACAGGAACACTCAAAAGATTTCCAATACATTACGGTCAATAGCAATTTTAGGAGCATTCATCCATTTCAAGCACAATACCGTCCTACCACATAAGTTAGGTAATGGTCCGACCACGGTCACGTGCCTCCCTCAAGAACTATGCCAAAAGTCGCCAAGCTTGGCGACTTTTGGTGTATGTGTGTGCATATTTAACTCTCAAATCTCAAAAACTATTATGAAATTTCATATATAAGAATGTTGTAACATCTAGTTGTGCATCTCGATTTTTGGTTCCAATCTACTGGAGAGTTTATTTACAGGACCACCGAAAAGAATTTCAGTACCTTAATGTCTATGGACATCTTCATTATAATACAACTGTAGACAGTCATTGTTTGGTACATGCCCAAAATCTCGCCGTCTGTCCTCGACCTTGGCGAGTTTTGGCGAAATATCGCCAAATTTGGCGATAGTCAGTCATTTGGTCCATGCCCAAAGTATCGCCATTTGTCATCGTTCTTGGCGAGTTTTGGCGAAATATCGCCAAATTTGGCGATAATCTGTCATGTTGGTCCATGCTTAAAATCTCGCCAAATGTCGTCGACATTGACGAGTTTCGCCGAAATATCGCCAAATTTGGCGCCAAAAATTATTTCCTATATTGTTTAACTCTAAAACTTTAACCCGTAGATTTTTTAACTTTGTATTTAGAACTATTGTAATATCTAACTGTTTTCAATATCTTTTTTGACAGCAATCGACTGAGAATTTATTTACATGGTGAGCCAAATGACTTTGAATACATTGAGGTGTATAGATGCATTCAATTCATTGAAAGTCTGTGGTCAATGACTACTTTGGCTATCCCCAAAATTTCGCTGACTATCTCAAGTTTGTCGGCTTTTGGTGAAATATCGCCAAATAAAGTGTCAGAAGGAAATCTTTCAAATTGAACTCAGCTTGGCGATATCGAAATATTTGGCTAGAAATCGCTAAACCTTATTATTATTGTTATTTTATCTCTTTCAAACAAATAAATTTAGAGGAAGTGCGTCGAAAATATTTTTGATCTAATGGACGTGCAAGGAAGTCATGTGTTGGACACATCAGATTTTTTTTTTTTTCTTTCAGGGCTATGAAAAAGATTTCTTTTACATTATGCCCATTGGACAAGAATACTTTTAAGTGCTCTACCGTCTAAGCGGTGCATTCGATTGAGCACACATTGGACATGTCTATAAAAGGTCACAGTCATAATTGCAAAATATAACTCATACATTTTTTTTTTTTTTTTTTTTTTTTTTTTGGCGCACGGAAATAATTTTTTATACTATACGACAGCTTTTTTGTTATTTACTGGAAAATATGAACTCAATAATAAATGCACATAGGTGGCCTCATAGAAATTGCACACAGGCAGCCGAACAACTAGAACCGGCCCTCTCTCTATGCGGCAACTACTCGATGAAATACCTATTTGTGTAGTTTTGATTACTTGCGGTTAATGATTAACTATGCGGTGAAAAATAGGGCATTTTGGCTAGAAAGAGTTTAAAAATCAATGGACGCGGCTATCTTTATCAATGTGTTGATTTACGTAAGAATGATGACTCCAGTGAAAGAAAATGACCTCAGACATTTTCTACGTTAAAACACAGCTGTGAAAAACGAGTGATAAAAAAAGTAACACTTCTCAAAGGAAGTCTTAAAATACATTTAATTGGGGTTATATTGGGTTATTACAGTTCCAAACATACACTGTAATCGCTTTCAACTTCATGATCTTTTCCTTTATTTTATGTTTCCTTAAAAAGCAGCTGGCTTTCCCTATTTTCCTTTACCAATTTTATTGACTATAAAGGAGACCAGATTACGGATGAGTAAACACATTTAATCACTCATTTTCTCAAAATGAGAGCACACAGAAAAATAAATAACATATAAGAATTGAAAGTGTGATTTAAAAATATAAGTTTTTCAAATTATTTTTTTTTTCAGTTCATTTTTTAAACGCAAGTTCAACAAATATTATAAAATGTTTTTCTATCTTTAATTTTCGCAAACTCTCACACACAAAAACGTATCCGAGCGTATGTTAATTTCATATTTAAAACATTGTTCTTAGCAAAAGTGAATAATACCATACATGTATTTATACATATATGATAAGGTATAATAATATATGTACTATTTATTTTTGGTGAAACTTTCCACTTCTAATACAGTTCACCCACATTTTGCAGCAGAACTAAATATTTCCATAAGAATGTAATTAAATCAACCTTAATCAGCGCCCTATACCAGTGGTCCCCAACCTCTCGGGTAGCGGACCGGTACCGGTCTGTGTGTGTGTGTGCTTGTGGCAATGCTACACGAGGGCAATCTACCAAGGGTGGGGTGCCTTGGTAGGAGGACTTTTTAAGGGGTTCTAACGCGTATTCACGTTACATCCAGACCGTTAGATTAAAGGGTTAATAAAATCGCACTGGTGACACAATTGATTAGATATATTTGAGAGCAGTTTCCCAATGTCAATTGACACTTTTATGCCGTCGTTAATTTTAAGCTGCATCATCATTAAAGAGTGATCGCATTTTTTATTAAGATGACATTTTTGTTTCTTTCTTAAACTGACAAATATTCTGACCATTTATTTTCGGACAATTTATATAGTATACGACAGCTAAGCAAGATTATTTTGTTTTAAAAACACGTCTAATTGTTTTGTTATAATAGGTATTTCAACAACCAAACAGAAAAACAAGATTTAAAGAAAAAAAAATAATTGCTTTGTTTTATAGGTATAAGTAAAATTTTGTAAGTTATATAGGTAAGTTATATAGGTAAGTTATATAGGTAAGTTTTATAGGTATAAGTAAAATTTTTGTAAAATATGCTCTGAAATATCCAATCAAAGTTTTCAAATGCGTTAGGTTATATTTCTGGCTAGGACCCGACCAATGGCCGAGCGCACAGCGCTCTCAACTGGAAGACGGAAAGTGCTTGGTTCAAACCCAGGTCGCGTCTGCCGACCGGCTTTTCGGAGTTTTTCCGTGTTCTTTTCCGAAACTTCGGGTAAATACGAGATAAGACTCCTTCGAAAGATCTCTCACGGAGGACACCCCACGTTTTGGCCTTGTGTAAATAACTGGCCGTAATCTCACAAATCAAATATTTCTACTCGGCTCGGACTAATAGCCTCGAGTCTTCAAAAGTAAGCCCTAACTCATCGCCAAAGACTGTGTTTCGCTAACATCCATCTGTATTCAAACAGCTGTACCGCACAACAAATGGTAATACAAAGGAAAACACACGACTACAATTTATGTTCAACACGCATAAGAAAGCAAAAATAACAACTCTGTTCAGGGTGAGTAAACAGCAATAAAACGCAAGTCTATTGATCCAGAGATCGATGGGTATTGATTCTGGATAAGATGAGGGAAAAACACAGCCATTTCAATAGAAAATATAGGATACATATAAAACATGAATTACGCCAAATTTACTTTAATAAAGTCAAACCTCGTTAGTAAGTCACTCTTTGGCCCATTTGAAAATGCCTTAGTAAGCGGTATGACCGAGTGACCTCTTAAGAGGAGTTTATGTTAAATGTAAATTAAAAATCCCAAATGTTTACATAATAAATATGCCTATAATTAATTTACGTTATTTAAATTATCTAAATGAACAGAATAAGAATTTAATTCATAAAATAGGCAATAAAAGACTGAAAGAAAATATAGTTAGTGGGAGATTCCAAAAAGGTGGGTCACCATATGTTAACTATAATCCATTTTCCAAATTTTGGAATTTCACTTTAATTTTTTTACTTCCTTGTACGTAGTATAAGGAAGTAATGTGATCCCGAAAAATTTTGGGGGCCAAATTTCGACAAAAAAACAGATTTTGACTACCTCTAAATTTAATTTTAAAATTTTTTTCGATGCATCCTATCGTAGACT
The DNA here is from genome assembly GCA_038373885.1 of Cheiracanthium punctorium. Taxonomy (NCBI): domain Eukaryota; kingdom Metazoa; phylum Arthropoda; class Arachnida; order Araneae; family Cheiracanthiidae; genus Cheiracanthium; species Cheiracanthium punctorium. The sequence goes on along the minus strand of JAWZYV010013845.1, from coordinate 22,678 downwards.
AGCATGCACGATCATATTAACACGTCTGCAACTCATTTTGACCAGCGGCGAGTCTGCTGTGGCCAGTTTTTCCATGCCGTCTGTACGTACGTACGTATGTATGTAACTCGCATATCTCAAAAACTATTGGTCGTAGAATGTTGAGATTTGATATTTAGGATTGTTCTATGATCTAGTTGTGCACCTCCCCTTTTGGTGGCAATCGAATGGATAGTTTATGTACAGGACCGCCCAAAAGATTCGAAATACATTACGCTCTATGGGCCGAAATTCATTAAACTCGCCTAACTCAAAAGCTATTAGGCGTAGAATGTCGAAACTTCATATTTTGGATAGTTGTAACATCTAGTTGTGCACCTCTCCTTTTGGTTCCATTCGACTGGATAGTTTATCTACAGGACTGCCCAAAACATTCGAAATACATTACGCTCAATGGGCCGAAATTCATTAAACTCGCATATCTCAAAAACTATTAGGCGTAGAATGTTGAAACTTTATATTTAGGATTGCTGTAACATCTAGTTGTGCACCTCCCCTTTCGATTCCATTCGACTGGATAGTTTATCTACAGAACCGCCCAAAAGATTCGAAATACATTACGCTCTATGGGCCGAAATTCATCAAAGCATTTTTTAGAGGTATTGGGCTATTTCAAACAACTCAGAAGTGATGTATGCTGTAAAGAGTTAGAAAATGAATTTCTCCATTAAAAAAAGTGTCTTTATCATTTGTAGTTCTGCTACAGGAACACTCAAAAGATTTCCAATACATTACGGTCAATGGCAATTTTAGGGGCATTCATCCATTTCAAGCACAATACCGTCCTACCACATAAGTTAGGTAATGGTCCGACCACGGTCACGTGCCTCCCTCAAGAACTATGCCAAAAGTCGCCAAGCTTGGCGACTTTTGGTGTATGTGTGTGCATATTTAACTCTCAAATCTCAAAAACTATTATGAAATTTCATATATAAGAATGTTGTAACATCTAGTTGTGTATCTCGATTTTTGGTTCCAATCTACTGGAGAGTTTATTTACAGGACCACCGAAAAGAATTTTAGTACTTTAATGTCTATGGACATCTTCAATATAATACAACTGTAGACAGTCATTGTTTGGTACATGCCCAAAAACTCGCTGTCTGTCCTCGACCTTGGCGAGTTTTGGCGAAATATCGCCAAATTTGGCGATAGTCAGTCATTTGGTCCATGCCCAAAGTATCGCCATTTGTCATCGTTCTTGGCGAGTTTTGGCGAAACATCGCCAAATTTGGCGATAATCTGTCATTGTTTGATTCATGCTTAAAATCTCGCCAAATTTCGTCGACATTGACGAGTTTCGCCTAAATATCGCCAAATTTAGCGCCAAAAATTATTTCGTATTTTGTATAACACTAAAACTTTAACCCGTAGATTTTTGAACTTTTGTATTTAGAACTATTGTAATATCTAACTGTTTTCCATATCTTTTTTGACAGCAATCGACTGAGAATTTATTTACAGGGTGACCCAAATGACTTTAAATACATTGAGGTGTATGGATGCATTCAATTCATTGAAAGTCTGTCGTCAATGACTACTTTGGCTATCCCCAAAATCTCGCAGACTATCTCAAGTTTGTCGGCTTTTGGTGAAATATCGCCAAATAAAGTGTCAGAAGGAAATATTTCAAATTGAACTCAGCTTGGCGATATCGAAATATTTGTCTAGAAATCGCTAAACCTTACTATTATTGATATTTTATCTCTTTCAAACAAATAAGTTTAGAGGAAGTGCGTCGAAAATATTTTTGATCTAATGGACGTGCAAGGAAGTCATGTGTTGGACACATCAGATTTTTTTACATTATAGTATGGTATAAGCCTAGAACAGAGTATACAAGCATAAAAAGACCGCAAGTGTTCTGGAAAATAACTAATTAAAACATTTAATTATCAGATCTGTGGGTTGCATATTTTTGACATATTTTGCTCAGTAGGTTGCAGATTTCGGACAACTTTGATCTGTAAAATACAGATTTTGGACATAGCTGGTCTTTTGTTTGTACTGATTTTGAACATTGGATTTTTAATATATGTGCATTAAAAATGCTAGGGCCTAAAAAAGGCATTACATAGGTTCCATATAGTTGCATTTTGTTAATTAATAAATGTATAATATTTTCTTCTTACTGTTTTTTAGAACTAATCTAAAAAAATCTGTTTTGTCTTTTGATAATTTGGTTTTCGTGAGTCATATTTATAGAAAAAAGTGTTATCCTGCTAATATTATAAATGTCAATGTTTTTATGTATGTTTTTTACTCTTTCACGCTGAAAAGGTTTGACTGATTTGGATGAAATTTGGAATAAAGACAGTTAAAGTTCTGGATTAACAACAGGCTCTTTTTATCACGCGAAAAGAACACTGTTCCTATAATATTAAAAAAAAAAAAAAAAAAAAAAAAACTATCTTTTATTTAAGAAAAAAATGCAAATGAGTTTTTTTTTTAAACAAAGCAGTCGACAGATGGAGCAAACTTATAAAATACGCAGTTTTTAATAAATAAAATCACCTGAATAAGTTTTTCTTTCTGACGTAGATTTATAAGCGGCCTTCGGACCAAGCACACAAATCCGAAATACATGTTACACAAACAAACAAACAAAAAATAAGTTTTTAAAATTTTCATTCAGCTCGAATTATGCATTTTTCTGTGCGTCTTTTACCCCTTCTATTTCTAATGTATTACATCCAGGAAAAGGATGTTGGAAATATCAATTTTAATTTTGTTTATCACATTCATGAATAATGATACACTTTCCAACTTAATGGAATAAGGAAAGACAATAGGGAAGGCGCATAGATTATGATACGCTTTTAATATACAGCACTTTTGTGCGTATTTAAAATCTGAAAGTGTTTCAGATTTTCTTACTTTTTTTTCCCTTTCCGTTTTTTGATAACGGCCGATATGTCTAGAAGCTCTTCAGAATTAATATAGGACGATAATTTGTGCCTTTTGCAGGTTTTTATCATTAAACCATCTTATTTTTGTAACCACGGGCGGCTTGACACGGTAAGCATCGCATCGGGGCTCCGGCTTCGTAGGGGCATCATTTCGAACTCAAAAACTAAGAGCATAAAAGGGCGCGTCTTTTTTACGTTAGCAGGGGCCGCAACTTACCCTAGGGCCGCCCTGTTTGTAACCATATTAATTTTAAATTCCATTCAAAATCTCAGATATTTCAGTGCCAAGGAGGCCGGTGAGAAACACAAGATTTATTAAGATGGCAAACCAACTGGTCGCCGGAGGCGGATAATAAGCAATATATTTAATTTCAATTATACATGTTATATGCATTTAAAGAAATGTTTTTGGTCTCATATTGACTCATTAATAGAAGTATCGAACTTAGTTTCTTTTAAACAATTAAGATATAAATTGGGAGAGTGAAAAATAAACAGAAGCAAATTCATTTCTATTTAAAAGCAATTTTCATGGGATATATAATCTAAATTACAAATTAAGTTTTTAAATGATGAAACCCTACAAAACATACAGCATTTGTTAATGCATTTTATTAAAAAAAAATAAAACTGTATTTAATTTTAAAAAACTAAAATTTTTGGGTTTTACCGCTAAGAATTCTAAATAAAAATTTGTAATTTGATCGTAACTCAATTTCAATTCGTCAAATAATTTTCTAGGTACATTTTCTGAGGGAGAAAAAAAAAAAAAAAAAAAAACATTCCTTATAAGTAAAACCCTTACAACCACTGAATGTCAATTTATAAAGTTAGTGAGGTTTTACTACTACTTATAAATCGTACTTTTTGAATAACCATGCCCGAAAATAGGGAAATATTGATATTGCTAAAATAGCCACTACCTAAAATTGGCAGACAAACTATGCGATCATCTACAATTTTGAGTTTTGATTTTTCTCTATATGACCTTAAATACTTCACAATATATATATATATATATATAATATATAATAGCTTACTTACGTAAAGTGAAATCCCAAGATAATCCAATGATAAAGTGAAAAAAATATAAAAAAATAAAAAAGTAGATAGCACATGGTGCCAATTAACGAGCTTATTCCGGATAAGTGTTTAAATATAGCCTTTTAAGGCAATGAAAGAGTGGAAAAATTGAATATAAAGCGCCAAATAAGAACTGGTGTGCTTTTAAGCCTAATCACATGTAATCAGAAATAGTCCGAAAATGGAATTAATATTGAAATGGTGTGCTCTATCATCAGGCGCCACCGCACACACATTTCAATTTAATCGAAAAAAACAATAATAGCTAGGTTTCTGCAAGTTACCTGACCAAAATTAGGGTCCTTTTGTAACTTGGGGGCGCGACCGTAGCTATTAGAAAAAAACAACGAGGATATATATATATATATATATATATATATATATATGAAAGAGCATTGGTATTAATATTTTGTAATTAGATAGTTTTACATACATAATTTTGTTTTTATTTATGTATTTATTTAGTATAATATTTATTTATTTTTTATGTTTGTCCCATGAGCCCTGCATCATGTCCCATTAAACCCCACACATGGGGGCTAATGGGACATGATATAATTTCAGAAATGGATTTTTTATTTTATTTAATAGGTCTTTAAAAACACATTAAGAATTTTTTGGTAATCACATGTGCACGCTTTAACTTAGTATATATATTTATTTTAAATATCTGCATTTTCACAGAAATACAGCTTAAATTAAAAGTGTCCCATTAGCCCCCGGTCTCCCCTACTATTTAATGGTCGAATTTGTCATATTTAAGGGAACGTACCCATACTACGTGACCTATTTTTAAAGATTTTTCGACCCCTCCCTCTCCTCGGTGACCACTCGTAGTATATGTCAAGACCCCCTCCTCCCTTTTAAGTTTTTACGTAGTATTGACAAGTATGATTTTTAATCATTTCGCAGGCAGAAAGTGAAACAAATGAAAATAATTTGACTCATATTCGTCTTTATTAAAACGGCGTTTATTGCATAAGACTGCATGCATGCTTATAATTACTAGTAAATTAACTGTAAGTTGAAGAGGCACTAAATACTGCGCGCCATATTCGAATATAGGTCGAAAAAGCGCGAGATTTCTCTCGACAAAATCGACTACGTATCAAAAATCTAAGCCCCCCCCCCCCGCTCCTGTGACTGAGCGTAGTATTTTGAAGATCTCACTTCCCCTCCTAAACGGGTCACGTAGTATGGGTACGTTCCCTAATATGCCACCTAACTCGAAGTCGAAACGAAGAGCAGTTAAGGAAGGATTTTTTTAATTTCTTGATAAGGCAAACAATCTTTGTAAGGAAAAATGCTGACAGTCGTGGTAACCAAAAATTAAGTGTATTTGGGGATACGACGAAGAAATTGGACCGTGCTTGTGTACTACACTCTTAAAAGTGACTTCTTAAACAAAGTGGTTGAAAAAACAGCGGTACAATAAGAGGAGTACAGTATTTAAAAAGACGCACTGAAAAAAGTCGGGACTTCTGAAAGATGGCGCAATATGCGGAGTGACGTCTTATCCAGTGACTTACTAACGAGGTTCGACTGTATTTAGGTGATTGCATTACATGCAAGCTTAATTAAATGGATTAGGGAGACCGGAAAGTATCTATCTATATATATACTATAATGTCATATTTCTAATTAAACTAATTGTAATATATTGTGTATATTAGGGCAAACCTGCACGAGGGGTATCTGCTTAGGATGGGGGGAGGGGTGATTTGGTCAAAGTCCTTTCTAAAGGGTTCTATTTCCTATTTACGTTACAGCTGGAGAAAATCGATCCAAACTCCAGACCGTTAGATCGACAGCCGCGCGACAGGCCCGAACCCAGAATCTTCATTCTTAAACCAAACGAGCGAAATTCGATCAATCGGAGCGACTTTTGGCCTAGTTTTCAAAAGTGCGCTTCTCCTTTAGGAGCATTTTTCGATCACAAGAGCGGAGCGAAATATAACAATAAGCGAGTAGGGGAATTCTCAGAAAAAAGACAAAGCGAGGAGGGGAATTCTCAGGAAAAAGGATACTTATAGAGTACTTTTGCGGAAATACCGGTAGGTTTCCATGGAAACGGGTCGCTCCGTAATGTATCGTTTTTTTTCGCTCTTTGGGTTTAAGCGTGTTCACACTTCAGCTTTCTACTATTTTGAGTGCACCCACTCGGCTATGGTGGGGTGTCTACATTAAATTAAAACAAAAAAATTCAGTAACTTTTTAAATACAAACAAGATGTGCTAAAACATAGGATTCATATTTGTTACATTTAGCAAGAAATTTATTGATAACTTTTATTCCTTAAAAAAAAAAAAAAAAAAAAAAAAATGCGAAAGTATGGGGAAGCAGGCAATTTACCTTACTTAGAGGACAAATTTTAAAATGTCCTGAAAATGATTTCTTTATTAATTTATTATTTTTTTTATTAATTTTTTTAAGTAAAATAAATTCAACTGTATTCACACCTGAACTGCAGGGAAAAGGTTCAAGTTTCCGTCATCGGATAACTTTCAGAGTCAGAAAATGTTTGTTGAAGATACGCACGAATGATTAAGTGTTACAGATAGAAAAATAAGAAGTTAACCATTCAACACAGACACAACTTTGGAAGTGTTCATTTCTAGCCGCAAGCGGGTTTTGAAACTAGCCATTATGCATTTAACACTGAGTAGTACCCGAAGAATTCGGTTCCAGGCGGAGATATTGCTAAGAACAGGAAATGGAATTAATTCAATGAGCGACGATATAGAAAAACACAGAGAAACTTTTTAACCCTTTAAAGCGCGGCGTTCCCGCTAGAGACGGACGCGAGACGGAAAATTGGCGTCTCGCAAAACAGTCTAAAAGCTTTGTCTCGTCTCGCAAAATCCCTATATCGTAATGTTAAAAATGTCTGTCTCGTCTCGCAATAAAGCTGTAAATCTCTGTCTCGTCTCGCGTCCATCCCGAGTTCCCGCTGTGAGAACACAACTCCAGGGGCGCACACAGGATTTTTGGCTCGGGGGGGGGGGGTTCAACTTTTAGGGATGTTCCAGATTGTCAAAAATCAGTGATGAAAGAGCTCATTTTCATTAGATGGAATTCATCAAAGCTCGTCCCATCCAATTCCCTAAGAATATACTACACAGTATAACAGGAAGAAAAGTAATAGTTGTTCAGTTTTGAGAACAAAATGGTGATAAAACAAAATGGTGTGAAAATGGTGATAAACACCAAAAGCTAGCTTTCAGTTCGTTTTTGAGAGTTGAGGAAAACGAGAAAAAAAATTCTTTTTTTATTTATTAGAACTGAAACTATTCTACCTTTTTTTTGGAATTATTTTATTTACTATAGATATAGAATAATAATAAATCGAAAAAAAAATATCAAAGCGGATGAATGGGAGGGGGGGGTCCGGACACCCTGCCCCCCCACTGGTGTGCGCCACTGCACAACTCTGACATTTGGGCTGTTTTGATTGACGACGAATAAATTTGATTTCAAGTAATTACTTAAGGAGGACATCTAGATAGACTGCCCGATGTCGAAAAAGTGCAACAGCCGCACAGTCGGCTGTGTCAAAAAATGTTTTTTAGCTCTGTGGCACGCACCGGGCTATTCGATCGCCATCTTGCTAGTTAGTTAAAGCGTGCAATGGCATCGGCTGCACTTTTTCGACATTGGAAAATGGTTGCGCTTCAAAGGGTTAAGAGCATTGCTAAACCTATGTTTAACCAATTCTTTCTCATCACTAGGAAGAGCCCATGGCGAGGATTCTCCTTCTATGACTCATGATGTTAAGGTTCTTTGACTACTGCGCCAGAATCCAGGGACTGCGCAAGCGAACGCTGGGCTCCAGCGGAGCATGCCATATATGAAAAAAAGTTATAAATTACATGCTATCGTTTTAGACAAATATATAATATTTCATTTTTATAACCCTTATGAAACATTTTGAATCGAAATTATTAATGATATAGACATGTTCTTCAAATTTTCGTCAAGTGGAGAAGAAAGGAAGAAAGGAAGGGAAAAAAAAAAAAAAAAAGACACAAACAGAACACAATGTATCAATTTTAAACACATAATCAGATTTCAATTTTTAAATATGAATAGAAAGTGAAATCGGGACAAATAATAACTAAATAGTTAAACCTCTGTTTTGAGTTTTGTGTTAATGGCAAGCCTACGGGATGTGAGGGGATGGGGTTTGTCCGAGGACTTATTCAGTTTTGAAATTCAATAATATAAACATTTCTACTCATAGTTCATAAAAACTTTAATATAAAACTTAATAATAAAATAAATGCACGGAAAATTTAAAATGAACTAATTTATTTAAAGAAAGTATCTATAAAATCTTTCAATACATTCTATCTGCTTTAATTATAAATAAATATTCAGAATCTCTGGGACAAAGAATCACACATAGCTTAATTATCATTCTATATTCTATACAGCTACACAGATCACTAGCTGTGTCACAATCCTAGGTCGTATCACTCCAAAATAAAACTTTTAGCCCATTATTCCAAAATTATTTAAAAAGTTATGCTCAAAAAAAAATGTAATAAAATCCTAGCATTTGATGTAATTGGGTAACAGCAATTTTCTAATTATATAATTATGGAAAACTATAAATAACACTCTTACATAATATGGAATAGTTATAAAACAGTAATTGTCAGGGGGTATTGTATAAAATATATTTGTCAGGGGTCGATCCAGGAATTTTTTCCAGGGTCCCATTTTTCTGAAAACTTTATTTTTATAAATTTCAATATTTTTGTGAATTTTCATAACAATTTTCGGGAAAGTCAATTTTTTTCTTAAAATAATTTACATATAAGGTAAAATGCCTATGAAGGATAGTTTTAGTCAATTTATTTTTGTGAAGGGGCCATTTTAACCGATTGTATTTCTGTGGAGGGGGCGTTTTAATCGATTGAAATTTTGTGAAGCGACCGTAAAACGCACCCAAATCTCGTTAGCACTGATTTCTGTTTACATATGGAAAAAATTATACAAAAATCAGCGCTACATTAAAAGTATGAAAATCCATCCGTTACCCGATTGCTATTAATTTTCAACTTCAGGACAATGCTTTATTTCAGAGTTTTTTAAACTTTTTGGCGTGAGCACCCCATAATATTTACGAAAATTTTGTGGGACCCCATAATCATTTCTCACATCCGATACACGTGTGAGTGAAACTGCCAGTTTCTTCTCTTTTACTGTATGTGCCATTGCAGTTTTAGGTCATTAAGTTTAATTCGTGATAATTGAGTTTAATTTAATCGGTGTCACGACTCACAGTTTAAGAAACTGCTTTATTTTGATAGAAAAGTTAAAAGCTGTCGCATATAGTCACAGTTTTATTTTCACACGTACTGATTCCCAATTTTTGCAATTTCAGCACGTTCGAAAAAGCTTCTCGAATTTATGCTGATTTTCTTTAACAAGCATCTTAAATCTAGAACTTATTTGACAACTTAAATGGCAGCAATGTTACTTCGGTTACTATACTATAACAAATAGGCTATGCAATAGCGCAGGCAGGAATTTTTTCCGGGGATGGCCGAGAACTCAAGCTAAAATGTAATATAATTTATAAAAATTGATATAACATATTTTTTGAGGGGAGGGGAGAGAAGAATGCTCTACCTTTATTTTGCTTAAAAGTGTTCGTGTATAAAAATAATGAATTGAAGAAAACAAAGATTTTTTTTTTTTTTTTTTTTTACCAAAAATTTATGTCTAGTTTAAAATTTGATCTACGAATACGTAATTTTCTCCATTTTCTAAGCTTACTCATTTCGGGGATGGCTGCAGCCCCATCAGCCACCTCCTGGATACGCAGAGCCTGATTATGACCAACAGAGGCCCCGGGCATTGAGGAATTTGGGGACCCCCATCTATGAAAATTGTTTTATTTTTCATAAAATTTTGATATAAAAAATAATATCTCAGAACAACATTCGATATTGGGGGCCCTGGGCAAAGTCCCGATTTGCCTATGCGATAAGGCAATTATACAGGGTGTTTCAAACAGATGGTAACGTGATTTAATTCTTTATCCATTAGAGATAAGCAGGCAATGTAACTGAAAAAATAATGTTCAAAATAAAGAAAAAAAACCCGAAAGAACAGAAAAAAAAGAAAACGTGAAAAAATCGTTCTCATTAATGAAAAAAAAAAATAAAAAAAAAAAATAATAATAAGTAAAAACATTCTTTCAACAGCTGAAGCTTTTTCTTGTAGAGCCCCTAAAAAAGCATAAAATAAAAACATATTCCTGCAGACATGCTACAAAGAAATGGCAATTTCAACGCTGAGAAAATTTCAGAGAAAAATACACGCTTAGAAAAGACCAAACCTTTTAAATATTCAAAATATTTGAAAAAGAATTCGAGACCAATATTCTTAGTCATTAGTTTTGTATGAATATTTGTTAAACGATAAATTTCGAAAGTCTTTAAAGATCATTTAAAAACAGGTAAAAACACATTAAAATCCGTATGTAGCACCATCGGTGGCAGCCACCACCTTCTTCAGCATAGGTCTTGGTTCCAAATGGCCAGCTCTCTTCCTCAGCAGGAGCAGGGCATTCCACCCAGGATCGATCTGCGCATGCGTCATATCATTCACAGCGCCATCTGTGGTTATAATTTGTAGGGCTTCCATATTTAGGGCATAATGACTGTTTTTGTAATTGGCGAGTTTTAGGCTATTGTTAAAGTTTATTTCTATAGGGTGTTCCTGGGCTATTTTTGCGAGGGCAGTAGTGGTTTTATTGAATTTAATGTCAGTTTGATGTTCCTGTTTTCGGTCTTTGATTTTTCGTTTTGTCACGCCAATATAGCAGCCCTGTTTATTGGTACTATTGTCTGTAAAGCTTAGTTTATAAATACCGGCGGTTTCATCAGGATTTATATTATCTTTATCACTGCGAATGCGTTTGAAAATATTTTGATTGGGTTTTATTGGGATTTTAATATTTTTTTTTTCTTTGCAGCTTCATTTGTAATTTTTAGGGCGGCTCCCCTGCAGTAGGGAATGGCATTGGTAAATTTTAGTTTCGGATTTTGATAGTTATTAATCTGTTCCAGTTATTTGATTCTCTTTTTAAAAAGGCTTTTTACTATTGAATTTGGGTACCCTGCGTTTTTACATTGAGTTTTGATAAACTGGAGTTCTTCATTGAGGAGTGTTTCGTTTGAACAAACTGTAATTGCGCGATTGACATAGGAACGTATGGCGGCTATTTTATATTTGTATGGAGTTTTTGAATTAAAATGTACTATTTCGTTATTATTTGTGGCTTTTCTAAAAACTGTAGTATTAATATTATTCATCTTATCTCTATTGATTTTGACATCCAGGTAGTTAATGGTGGCATTTTCCTCTATTTCTATGGTGAATGGTATGTTATTGTCTATTGAGTTGATTTCTTTGAGGATATTATCAGTTTCATTTTTGTTTATTATTGCGAAGATATCGTCTACGTAGCGAAACGTAGGGTTTAGTGTAGTAGTTTTTATGTGGTTGGATAATTTATCAAATATGGCCCTCTCCACTAGCCGCATTTTCCAGTCTGCTATGACACCTGATATCGGCGACCCCATAGGCACGCCTTTCTTTTGTTTGTAGAAATTATGATTAAACTGAAAATATGAGTTGTGAAGGACAAGATTAAGTGCGCTATTTTATGTAGTGGAAGTAGAGCTATTATTAATGTTGGAGGTGATTTGTTTATTGATTATTGCATTCATTTCTTGGATGTCTATGGAGGGGTAGAGGTTAGTAAAGTCAAAACTGACGAAGCATTCCTGGGAGTTTATTGTAATATCTTTAATGCGTTGAATAAAATCTTCAGTTGAGGCTAAGATATTGTTACTTTGGGGCATGAGATCTTGTAAGATGTCTTGCCAAACATGTCTTAAAAAAAATTTTGAATATTTAAAAAAATTCATCTCTTGCTAAAGTGAAATATCTACATACTATTTTCTCTATTACAAAATTTTCTTAGTGTTGAAATTTTCTCTTCTATTCAGAATAAAATTTTATTTCATGGTTTTTAACACTCCAAAATAGAAATCTTCTACTGTCAAAAAAAAAAAAAAAAAAAAAAAAACTCAAATTTTTATTGGAAGTAATTTTAATGGATGAATGAATTTTAAATACTGTCAATAAATACCAGAAATAATATGCGTATTTGAATCTATTTTTCAAATAATTAAATTTCTTTTTATTAATTAATAATTGAATTCATTAACATTATTAATGAACTTCTATTTTTTATTTATTTCGCCAGCTTTGGACTCGAACTTTGGCTGCTCGAATCCACCTGTATCTAACTATCCACCGGACAGTTTTAGCTTGAACTTGGGTCGTTTTTACCGTCACAGGATGGCAAATCCAATTTCAACAAATAAAAATACTTCTAAAAATTGATACTTTAAATTTGTATACGACTCTGTACAAAAAAAAAAAAAAAAAAAAAAATCCCAGTCAGCAAAATGTGCCTTATAAACTAATGAGGTGATTGTACAAAATTTGAGAATTATATACTAAAAAATGTCAGATATATGAAGATGATTATTTGCAACAATTTTTCAGTGGCTCTCGAAGAGAAAAAAAATCCCGTCCAACGACCGAGTTTCAGGGGTTGTACCGGAAATACGCAACAGAATAATTTTTTGAACTCTTAACAAAAACGTTTACATTCAAATTCATGTACAGCCCCTGACAATGTTTGTTTAAAAAGATGTCTTGGACGTTTAGTGACGAAAGACTGAAATTTTCTGCATCAACTCATAAGTGCATGGGGCACATTTTACTAATTCGGAATTCTTTCGTGCAAAGGTAAAAATTTAAAAAGTGTCACTTTTTAAAAATTAACGAGAGGAATTTTTCCTAAATGTAGTCTTTTTCTTACCTTATTTTGAACATTTTTTTTTCATTTAAAACAAATATTATAAATTAAAATAAAATAAATATCATAACAAAATTTTTAAAGTAAAATTTAAACACATAAACATAATCTAATTTGGTAATTTCTTCATAACTATATAATTGTTGATGTTTTACTATAGCGTAAAAACAAGTAATTTTGAGTGAAAGAGCACTTGTCGCTTGTCTATTTTGAAAATATTCTATTACGTGTGTGAAAGTAAAAGTATTCTTATGTTTAAAAGAGAGAGAGAGGGAAAAAAGCAATGGCAAAACCTTCGAACAGGTTTACTGAATACACTATTCAGTTATTTACTTCTAATAAAACCTGAATTCGAAAGTGAAAGTGGTGACTGGTTTATTCAACATAGATGTTGCCCTACTTTTTGTGAAGGTCGATATTAAATAAATTGAATGAAAGAGAACGATTAATCTTACTAGAAGTAGAATTTGAACATTTTAAACAATTAGCAATATAGCTGAAATATTTTGAGGTGTCGATCATAAAAATTAATAAAATAGACAGAAGGCTGAAAGAATGCCGGTAGCAGTGTTGTCAAATATTGTTTCGCAAAAGTCGCTAAATACAGTTGAAAAAACTGCTAAATTTCCACAAAATGATAAAATTGTTTTTATTATTAAAAAAAATTAATACATACATAAAATATTGCCAGTCGTTGTCAGCGCTGATGGGCAAGACTAACAATACTAATACGGTCCCTTTATTTTACTACATATTTACAATGTAGCGAAAGAAAGATACATGTAAAATATCTCAAATTTCTAGCTAAAATATTAAAATTTTTTGTAATGCGTGCGCGTGAGAGAGCCTCAGGCTTATGAATTTTTGTGGGTCCCCCCCCCCCCAACCCTTGCGTAGAACAGGCAGCAGTTTCAAAAACTAAAGAGGGTTGGATTGTTCAAGCATTCAAATCCCCTTATGCTAAGCTATTGTACTAAAAATTATTGTGCAGCAGCTATTGTACTAAAAAGTAAAACAGTCACAACCAAAATTATATTGAAAATAGGTTAATTTTTCACCCACCTCCACCCCCGCAAAAAAAAAAAAAAAAAAAAAAAAAATTACGTGGGACATGTAATAAAAATCTCAAAATGATATGGTAAGAAGCTCTTATACTGTACTTTGTAACAAAACAAAACTTGTCTTATTATTCCAAAGGACAGAGGAGCTTTTGAAATAATACAAAAGTTCAGCAATTATGATGGGTCCTGAAGGAGAACATATTAAAATGTATTCTCACCCTTTGAATTGTACTTGACAGCAACTGGGAGAAGCATCTGCCAACTCCCAGAAAATGGCAAAATAATAAAGAAAAACTTACTTCAAGTACTTCAAAAGAGTATTTCCTCAGTCTTTTGAAATAACAAAACAATATTTGTTTTGTTTTCAAGTACAGTATACATTCGTACCATGTCATTTCGAGATTTTTATCACCTGCCCGACATGATTTTTTTTTTTTTTTTTTTGGGGGGGGGGGGGTTAAAAAGCACATTTTTCAATTTTTTAAAGTTTAAGCAGTTTTTTTCAGGATGAAGGGTCACCAGTAATAGCTACATTTTCCCCTGCATATAGTATTCTTATGTAAGTGTAACAAGGAAAAAAATTGTTTTGTTACTGAAAGTCCTTCATTGTTTTTTTTAATGCTTCAAATGACAAAAAAACATTAATTTGTGAATGACTATTTGATGTCTGAAAAACTCTATTTAGGCTTAATGTAAATCTGTATTACTATGCAGAATTAACATACTTTAAGCTCTCCAATAAGCCCTATCTGATTTTCCTACTAATGCAATTTCCAACACTGTTGGACTGCTACAACTTTATTTGTGATGCAAAACAGAAATGGAGAAGCACAATGTTATTTAATCCTGTGATATTTTTATTTTTTAAAAACATAATTTAATTCAAATTTTTTGCATTATCATTCCTTACAGCAAATGTTGAAAATGTTTGCCACCATTTTGGCTGCAAACATAAACACATCGAACCAAGTGTTTTGACACACTTCGCAACATTGTTGGTGCTATTGACAAAATTTCTTCTGTTATGATTTATTTTAATTTATTGATGTTTGCAGGACAAACCCTATCTGCATGCAAACATTTTCAACATTTGTTGTAAGGAATGATAATGTAAAAAAATTGAATGAAATTGTTTTTCACAAATAACATTATCACAGGATTAAGTAACATTGTGTGTGAGCCTCCATTTCTGTTTTACCACGCAAATAAAGTTATAACAGCTTAACAGTGTTGGAAATTATCTCCCACACTTAAACAAGATTCAAAGAGTTATATTTTGGTTTTAGAATAGTTGCCACATCTGTCAGATTTAAGTGTAATAAAAAAAAAAAAAAAAAAAAAAAAAAACAATGGGTACTCTTTTAAACTGATCACTCTGTACAATAAAAGTAATAGTATAAGTTACTGTAATAAAAGCTCATTCACCAGTCATTTGGGACATAAACAAATAGGGGTCGCAAATTGGGATACCGAATTTCGAAAATACCGGAATACCGGGCCAAATTTAAGTCTAATTAATACCGGTATTCATTTAACAAAAACCGGGATATTCGGTATTTTCGGTTTTAGTAAAATAAATAAAAAACAAATACAAATAGAAAAAGTTACGCGCCATTTCATTCAAATTACGCGCGCGCGAGTTCGTTCACCTTACGACAAGACCGATGAATCCGGCGACAGCCGAGTAGCCGAACTTCCCGCTCTCTGTCCCGCGCAATGATTAGCGAACGAGCCAATGGCGTGGCGCGAACGGTGCAAATGAGTGAGTTGAAGTTAGTTTGCTGAAGTTAGATGTTTTATGAGAATTTATTAATTTTATGTTTCATGAGAATTTATTAATTTTATGTTTTATGAGAATTAATTAGAAGTGCATTTTTTTGGTTCGTTTTGTTTATGTTGCGACTGTTGTGAGATGTTTAAGTTTGATAAACATTTTATTTTTAGAACGGATTCCTAGTAGGAATCCTTCTTCCTAGTCAAACACTACATTTAATTAAAGTATTTGAACTAGTTAACCTAAGTTATTTTAATAAAGGAATAAACGGGCATTTAGTATTAGTAAATTATTGCTAAGAACTAACTGATTGATTACCAACATATCAAATAATAAACCTCGAGTCAATGAATATTTTGTTTTATTTAGAAGATAAATTCATTTAGGTTAGGTACCTACTTACTATTCCTCCGCAAACTAACTGTATTATACTAAATTTGCTAACTTTAGCTTAATCCCGGAAATATCGAAAATACCGGATTATCGGTATTGGTCTGGAGCCAATACCGAAAATACCGGTTTTGCTTAAATGATTCGGTATTGCAAGCCCTATAAACAAAGTCTAATTTACCTTTTTTAATTTATCTACAAATTTCTTGCCAAAAGACATCGATAAGCCTTGTGATAAACTGCCAAATGTGGCAAACCAAACTGTTTTATGAGCGTCAATTACAGCGCCACTCTTTGGTACGTTTTGGGAATTAAATTATTGTTTTGAAAATTCGTGAAGTAGCATCTCGAGTGCAGGTCTATGCCACATAAAACATGTGCTTTGCTATGGCTTATTGAAACCTAGAGTTAGTGTTTTGATGGGAAAGTAAGTGGATTTTAAAGGAATATAAATAGAAGTTTTGATTTTTCATATTAGTGGAATCATTTGGGAAAGCCAAGAGTTACAAATAAATATTTTATGTACATGAGTTCATGTGGAATTATGTTTAATATGTTGTTATTGTCAATGATTTTGTGTCTAGAAACAAAATAGCCACTGTTTTGTAATCGGGACTTGCATTAAGAAGTTAAAAGGTAAGTTTTTTTGACTAGGCATTTTATGTTTGAGTTTTCTAGTTAGTAGAAAAGTTTGGGAAAGTGAATAATAGCAAATAGATATTTCATGTATGAGTTTATGAGGAATTTTATTCAAATATGTTTTTATTATCAAAGGTATTATGTTTAGAAACAAGAAGGCTGCCTTTTATTGGTGGAAATCCGTAGTTCGTTGTGAATTTAAGTTACTTGAATACACCTTTTACAATAGGATATATTTGTACAATGACTTTTTTGAGATAATAAGAGGTATCGATTGGGAGAATTTTAATTTAAAGCTTCAGGGAGTTTTGCGTTGACAAAGGATTGCTGACATTTTTTGTTTGTAGGTTGTTATAAAAATGCTTTTGTAGGGGCCAAAAAAGTGATGATTTTAAAATTAACAAAAAATAAAAAAATTAGAAATCTATAGCAAATGACATGCATTTACTTTTATATGCTCTTGGATAATAATATCATTGTAACTGTAGATGAAAGTGTAATATGTTTTTTGTGTTTGGAAACAAGATGTCTGCCATTCTGAAACTCGGGAGTTACATCAAGAGTCTGAAAGATAAACTTTTTACAAAACACAACACTTCGCGCATGTTTGGCAAAAAACAAAAGGTGCCAAGAGGGCGGGCGGGTGATACTAAAGCTGTTTCAAATAAACATTTAGTTTCTAGCTGAATCAACTATTCAAAGTAATCTGATTTGATGGACTATATTCCGTATACGGTACTTTGTTTACATATCAATGTTTGTGTTTACGATTCATTGGTGAACAATCTGACGCCAGGGTGAGCGATGCACCGCCAAAGTGAAGTTACCTGCCGGTGGTAGTTGTGACTGGCAACCATAAAGAATACGTCTATCGTCAGTTTGGGTTGATATTTAATATTGTTTCATGTATTGATGGAAGGGAATGAAATATGTTATGTTAATGTATGAAAAGAATTTGTGTGTGTTTGTTAGAAATATGGTGTGAATATAAAGCTAAATAAAAGAAAGCATGCTGGTGTTACGTTATAAGCCGGTGGGTGTTGGGGACATTTCTGAGCAGTTATTTAAAAAAAAAAAAATCTGATGTGTCCAACACATGACTTCCTTGCACATCCATTAGATCAAAAATATTTTCGATGCACTTCCTCTAAATTTATTTGTTTGAAAGAGATAAAATATCAATAATAGTAAGGTTTAGCGATTTCTAGCCAAATATTTCGATATCGCCAAGCTGAGTTCAATTTGGAAGATTTCCTTCTGACACTTTATTTGGCGATATTTCACCAAAAGCCGACAAACTTGAGATAGTCAGCGAGATTTTGGGGATAGCCAAAGTAGTCATTGACCACAGACTTTCAATGAATTGAATGCATCCATACACCTCAATGTATTTAAAGTCATTTGGCTCACCCTGTAAATAAATTCTCAGTCGATTACTGTCAAAAAAGATATTGAAAACAGTTAGATATTACAATAGTTCTAAATACAAAGTTAAAAAATCTACGGGTTAAAGTTTTAGAGTTATACAAAATAGGAAATAATTTTTGGCGCCAAATTTGGCGATATTTCGGCGAAACTCGTCAATGTCGAAGACATTTGGCGAGATTTTAAGCATGAACCAAACAATGACAGATTATCGCCAAATTTGGCGATATTCCGCCAAAACTCGCCAAGAACGATAAAAAATGGCGATACTTTGGGCATGGACCAAATGACTGACTATCGCCAAATTTGGCGATATTTCGCCAAAACTCGCCAAGGTCGAGGACAGACGGCGAGATTTTGGGAATGTACCAAACAATGACTGTATTATATTGAAGATGTCCATAGACATTAAGGTACTGAAATTCTTTTCGGTGGTCCTGTAAATAAACTCTCCAGTAGATTGGAACCAAAAATCGAGATGCACAACTAGATGTTACAACATTCTTATATATGAAATTTCATAATAGTTTTTGAGATTTGAGAGTTAAATATGCACACACATACACCAAAAGTCGCCAAGCTTGGCGACTTTTGGATAGTTCTTGAGGGAGGCACGTGACCGTGGTCGGACCATTACCTAACTTATGTGGTAGGACGGTATTGTGCTTGAAATGGATGAATGCCCCTAAAATTGCTATTGACCGTAATGTATTGGAAATCTTTTGAGTGTTCCTGTAGCAGAACTATAAATGAAAAAGACACTTTTTTTAATGGAGAAATTCATTTTCTAACTCTTTACAGCATATATCACTTCTGAGTCGTTTGAAATAGCCCAATACCTCTAAAAAACGCTTTGATGAATTTCGGCCCATAGAGCGTAATGTATTTCGAATCTTTTGGGCGGTCCTGTAGATAAACTATTCAGTCGAATGGAACCGAAAGGGAAGGTGCACAACTAGATGTTACAACAATCCTAAATATAAAGTTTCAACATTCAACGCCTAACAGTTTTTGAGATATGCGAGTTTAATGAATTTCGGCCCATTGAGTGTAATGTATTTCGAATGTTTTGGGCAGTCCTGTAGATAAACTATCCAGTCGAATGGAACCAAAAGGGGAGGTGCACAACTAGATGTTACAACTATCCAAAATATGAAGTTTCGACATTCTACGCCTAATAGCTTTTGAGTTAGGCGAGTTTAATGAATTTCGGCCCATAGAGCGTAATGTATTTCGAATCTTTTGGGCGGTCCTGTACATAAACTATCCATTCGATTGCCACCAAAAGGGGAGGTGCACAACTAGATCATAGAACAATCCTAAATATCAAATCTCAACATTCTACGACCATTAGTTTTTGAGATATGCGAGTTACATACATACGTACGTACGTACGTACAGACGGCATGAAAAAACTGGCCACAGTAGACTCGCCACTGGTCAAAATGAGTTGCAGACGCGTTAATATGATCGTGCATGCTAGCCTACGATGAGATGCATCGAAAAATTTTTTTTAATTAAATTTAGAGGTAGTCAAAATCGGTTTTTATGTCGAAATTTGGCCCCCAAAATTTTTCGGGATCACATTACTTCCTTATACTACGTACAAGGAAGTAAAAATCTACGGGTTAAAGTTTTAGAGTTATACAAAATAGGAAATAATTTTTGGCTCCAAATTTGGCGATATTTCGGCGAAACTCGTCAATGTCGACGACATTTGGCGAGATTTTAAGCATAAACCAAACAATGACAGATTATCGCCAAATTTGGCGATATTTCGCCAAAACTCGCCAAGAACGATGACAAATGGCGATACTTTGGGCATGGACGAAATGACTGACTATCGCCAAATTTGGCGATATTTCGCCAAAACTCGCCAAGGTCGAGGACAGACGGCGAGATTTTGGGCATGTACCAAACAATGACTGTCTACAGTTGTATTATAATGAAGATGTCCATAGACATTAAGGTACTGAAATTCTTTTCGGTGGTCCTGTAAATAAACTCTCCAGTAGATTGGAACCAAAAATCGAGATGCACAACTAGATGTTACAACATTCTTATATATGAAATTTCATAATAGTTTTTGAGATTTGAGAGTTAAATATGCACACACGTACACCAAAAGTCGCCAAGCTTGGCGACTTTTGGCATAGTTCTTGAGGGAGGCACGTGACCGTGGTCGGACCATTACCTAACTTATGTGGTAGGACGGTATTGTGCTTGAAATGGATGAATGCCCCTAAAATTGCTATTGACCGTAATGTATTGGAAATCTTTTGAGTGTTCCTGTAGCAGAACTATAAATGATAAAGACACTTTTTTTAATAGAGAAATTCATTTTCTAACTCTTTACAGCATATATCACTTCTGAGTCGTTTGAAATAGCCCAATACCTCTAAAAAACGCTTTGATGAATTTCGGCCCATAGAGCGTAATGTATTTCGAATCTTTTGGGCGGTCCTGTAGATAAACTATTCAGTCGAATGGAACCGAAAGGGGAGGTGCACAACTAGATGTTACAACAATCCTAAATATAAAGTTTCAACATTCAACGCCTAACAGTTTTTGAGATATGCGAGTTTAATGAATTTCGGCCCATTGAGTGTAATGTATTTCGAATGTTTTGGGCAGTCCTGTAGATAAACTATCCAGTCGAATGGAACCAAAAGGGGAGGTGCACAACTAGATGTTACAGTTATCCAAAATATGAAGTTTCGACATTCTACGCCTAATAGCTTTTGAGTTAGGCGAGTTTAATGAATTTGGGCCCATAGAGCGTAATGTATTTCGAATCTTTTGGGCGGTCCTGCACATAAACTATTCATTCGATTGCTACCAAAAGGGGAGGTGCACAACTAGATCATAGAACAATCCTAAATGTCAAATCTCAACATTCTACGACCAATAGTTTTTGAGATATGCGAGTTACATACATACGTACGTACGTACGTACAGACGGCATGGAAAAACTGGCCACAGTAGACTCGCCACTGGTCAAAATGAGTTGCAGACGCGTTAATATGATCATGCATGCTAGCCTACGATGAGATGCATCGAAAAAATTTTTAAAATTCAATTTAGAGGTAGTCAAAATCGGTTTTTATGTCGAAATTTGGCCCCCAAAATTTTTCGGGATCACATTACTTCCTTATACTACGTACAAGGAAGTAATAAATGTAAGTGCTCTTTTTTAACAAATCTTTGCAATGTTTAAGGTTTTTAATGTGAATTTTAAATTGATATTTGATGTGTTTATGTTTTCGTAAGTGCTATTTACGTGCTATTCTAATCATACTGACTTTATAAGAGGTGTACAACTAGGTTGTTTAATCCACCGATGTTTTTTTGAGTTGAAAATGGGCCAGTGTTTGCCCAGTTTACATTAGCTGTACAACTAGGTTGCTTAATCCACTGTTGTTTTTTTAGTTAAAAACGGTCCACTGGTTGCCTAGTTTACATAACTGTACAACTAGGTTGCTTAATCCACTGAAGTTTTTTTAGTTAAAAACAGTCCACTGGTTGCCTAGTTTACATAGCTGTACAACTAGGTTGCTTAATCCACTGTAGTTTTTTTAGTTAAAAACGGTCCACTGTTTGCGCATTTTAAATTGCCTGTTACTGAATTTGCAGACGTTTTTTGGGTTAAATATGGACGTTGTATTTTGTTTTAATGTGGAATATATGTGCAATTTTAATGAGTTTAAATACTTTGCTGTTCGTGCAAAATGGTTGGCGACAGTCACTGGAGCTTGACGGTTTCCAAGCTCCAGCGACTGTCGCCGTGTTTACATGGGGTGCACACCGGCTTGTATGATTTTACCGATTTGACTTTTCTCTCATAACTAGCTGTTCAGCAAGTTATGAAATCAGTGAGAGAAATTTAATTAATTGTATTTCATTTATGTGATTGGAGTTGTATTTTTCAAATGTATTGTATGTTTGTCAAGTAAAGTAAAGGTAGCAAAAGAGTACAAAAAAAAAAGGAAGAGGAGAAACACAGAAAAAGCATGATATATTCGAACGATATAACGACGGTGTACTATAGTATAACATAATATCAACCAGATGTAGTATGTGTCCAAGATTGCAGACACATACTACTGTCTTGCTGTTATCTCAGAGGACTCAGTTCAGCAAACTTGCTGCAAAGCTTAATCTGTCATCTTTTGCACTAAAATAAATATTGATTAGTTTGGCCTAATCATTTGTACCATTTCAGAACATACTGCATTTATTATTTAAACAATTAAAAAGGTGAATGATTTATCCATACTAATGTTCATTTCCTGGAACGGCACAAAACAAGAATAGTTTGAAAAACGCAATTAAATATCTAAGGAGATATAGTGGGGACAGCATTTTTTCATTTACAGGACCATTTGTCATCCAGCTATGATAATGGCACCAGTTTTGGCAAAATCTAAACAGAATTTTGCATTTCATTTAG